>CM031080.1:32728295-33284927 GCA_018257905.1 Gillenia trifoliata | reverse complement strand
ACGCCATTGAGATTTGAGATGCTCCTCTCACTTTATTCAAAAAGTAAATTAAAAAGCCAAACTCTTTAATCAAAGGTGCATCTTCCTTTCTTTGGCGTTTTTGGTTTTTACAGACGAAGCCGACGTATCTAATATATATTGAAATAGGGCAGCCTTTCCAGCTTTGTGATGGCTGCGCCGATTTCTAGTCGGGCACAAACACAGCATTCGTATTTCCATATATGCATGTCAGGGCCAGCCTATAGGGCACTTGAACATCTTCAAATTCTTCAATCGGTGGATAAAAATACAATCATTGCATGAAGACCCGTATCTTATGTACAACAAAATAGTACATTATCTTAATTATTTTTCAGTTAATTGTAGTGATAATTATGCTAACAATAATAATAATAACAAAATAAGGATATTCTTTTGCCATTTTAAAAATATCATTGTATACTCCTGTATTTTTCTTTCTAGGGGGGGAGGTGGGGGAGTGGGGTGAGAGTGTAGTGTATTTAGATTTATATAGACTTTTGTTAAGTTCCTAAAGTAATAGACTTTTAGTGACTATGTGACTATTATAAACTCTATAAAATTTTATAGACTTTTAATCATATACTTTTGTGGAAAATAAAGGATTTAAATAATAAATTTTCTCAGAATTCTAGAGAGTTCAATGCTATAATATTTTAGAACTTTGTGGATTGTCATGGACATTTTAAAGACCAATTTATTAATAGGCATTATTATTTTAAAGTTTTCATTATTGAAATGGTGATCATGATCATAACAAAATGGTCCTATGAGGTGGTGGTAGCATTGATGGCGGTGAAAGTGTCATGTGGTGATTGTTGACAAGATGGTGGTAGTAAAGTTGGTGCCTTTGTGGCGGCGATAATAGTAGGGGTGGTTATTGTGTGTGGGGGGAGTGGGGTGAGAGTGTAGTGTATTTAGATTTATATAGATTTTTGTTAAGTTCCTAAGGTAATAGACTTTCACGGATTTAGTAGACTTTTAGTGACTATTATAAACTTTATAAAATTTTATATATTTTTAATCATATACTTTTGTGGAAAATAAAGGATTTAAATAATAAATTTTCGCAGAATTCTAGAGAGTTCAATGCTATAATATTTTAGAACTTTGTGGATTGTTATGGACTTTTTAGAAACCAATTTATTAATAAGTATTATTATTTTTAAGTTTTCATTATTAAAATGGTGATCATGATCATAACAAAGTGGTCCTATGAGGTGGTGATGACACTAATGGCTGTGAAAGTGTCACGTGGTGATTGTTGACAAGATAGTGGTAGTAAAGTTGGTGCCTTTGTGGCGGCGATAATAGTAGGGGTGGTTATTGTGGTGGCCGGGTGGTGTTTGGGTAATGGAGGAGTAAGGATGGGGGCGGTGGTGATAGGGTGGCAACATGGTGGTAGAAGTGGTGATAATAATAGTCACTGCATTATGGTGGGTGGTAAAGTATATCATTAAACTATCTCTAATCCAAGGGTGGGAAATCCCAAAATTTAGCCCCGTATTTTTAACTATTCATCTATACGTATGAGGTTAGTCAGTTTTTTCCTCCAAGGGTAAGGGACCTATAATTCTCAACCCCCAACTTTATAATTTGTATTTCTTTAAAAAAAATTTTGGATCTAGTTTTGCATAATCTATCTTGATTTATTTTTACTAACGTTTTGAAGTAAAAAAATTCAATTTCCAAAAAAAAAAAAATTGTTGGGATATGTTTGAGTTGGATATCATTGGATTTAAATTTGAGCCGTTGGATCTTTTTTAAATTGATTAAATTGGATAGAGCCGTTAGATTTAAATTGATCACAAAATCTTGTTTTTTCCACCCCTAAAATACACCCATTGGAGAAGAAATGGACCCAAAATTTGGGATTTTTTTCCCCACCCTTGGCTTGGGGACAGTGTTAGAGAATTGAGAAAAATAAAATCCATCAAAATCTTAGAGGGAGAGGTTGGATTTGGTATGGCAAAAAACTTACTATAAAAGCACTCAAAGTCCATTAAAATCCATGACTATATAAAATCCTTCAAAATAAGTAAAATTTTGAATACACCTGAAACTTTGTAAACTCACAAAAAATCAGAATTGAATACCACTGGATTTTTATAGAATTTATAGAAGTAATAAAGTCTTTATTCAATACATGGTGATTTTGTTGACTCCTTAAAAGTCTATATTGAATACACTTGGATTTGAGAGTCAAGTAAAGTCCATCAAACTTCATATACAATACATCCCCTAAATATAGAAAGTTTGGAGTACGCAATTAGATTTTATAGTGCCAATAACACTTCTTGTTGGAAATATGCAGAAAGTCAATCTTTGGAAGAAACTTTCGGGACTGAGTTGTATATTTGGATAACCTAAATACGGCAAAGAACCCAAAGTCACTTATTAGGACAATCTCAATAGTTGATAAATGTCCAAATAGTGAATCCATGGACAATGGTTGATGGAAGAAGTAATCTAATGAAGTTAGGCTGCGAGACCTTCTTCTCATAACCCATGATGTTAAAATGTTCTTTTAGTCATGGGATTGTCGGAGGGATGCGGCAATCCATAGACAGTGCGTACTATGTCGGCTTGAATGGGAAGGATGGAGAGTCTCGCCATTCGTGTATTGACAATATGACAAGTATGTAGGTGCTCATTAAAGGGAATGAGTTCACTGAATACAATCGAAGGGTATTACTTGCATGAAGTCTACTCACATGTCGAGCAAGTAACTCCGTGGTGGAGATATGTAGTAATCCGCTTTGACACGAGACATCATAGTTGTCTTGTGGTTGAGTCCTTGATCTTTGACTATGTCAAAGTCACCTGTCTTGAGGTGTCCCAGCATAGTGAGGTTAAGCTGCTAGCCATGGAGACGAGTGAATGGTCAGCAAAGGGATCTACAATCCTAAATTACGAGAGGAAGAATACTCTAAGATATGATTCGGGAATCTTCGGCCGAAGTAGTGAGTGTAGTAATGGAAAGTGTTCCTTTACGACTCAATTGAATCATATAACATAGTATAATCACATTAGGGGAGTTTGACGTATGTATCCATACCTAATAATGTGATTGGGTAATGTATTAGAGAAGGATCGGAGTACATTGTAATTCCAATTGAATAGAGTTCTAGAACAAACTTCTACATTAGCTTGGGTAGCCATGATATATGTTTAGATGTCACTCATGGCTTGTGGGTTCTTCTAGATGATTAAATATGTAGTCATCAAGAAGAAAGAGAATTAAAAATGAAGTTTTAATTCAGCTAGATGATTGGATTAAAACTAATCAATTGGATTGATACCAATCACCTCTTTGCCTTGCTAATTGGAACCTAAAATGATTGTACACCGAATACACTCTTGTGGTGGAACAACATATGAATGATGGAAATAATTAATTGGATTAATTAAGTGTTATGATTAATTAGAAAGTCTAATGAAATCAAAGGCGATGAAAGATCGTTTTGGGCTTACGGAAATGTTCCCGGGTTTATTCGGGCCCATTGGGCCCCAAACCCATTGGGCTTTATTCAAGCATAAGATGACTTGAAATATTAAAAGCCCAAAGCTAAATAACACTCTAAGGCCGGCCTAAAGAGAGAAAGAAAGAGAGTGAGTGTTGAGTCAAAGTTGACTCCTTCTCTCCTGCCCCCATATGCAAAAGTTTAATGAAACTTTTATTATGGTTTTTGTGTGAGTTAGTCAGCAAAGAAAAGAAACAAAAACTCTCCCCTTTTCTCTAAAAACAGCGGCCATTTTTCCAAGAAGGATAGCTACACAAATCTCCCTTTCTTTTGATGATCAAATCATCCATTCCACTACTAGTGTAGGTGTGGATCTTTAGGGCCTTCTACCTTGGAGGCTCTAGGAGAAACCTATTGAAGGCAATCCAATCCAAGGTGGAGGAATCAAGGAGGAAGCTAGGCTCAAGGAGTTCCAAGAACAAAGGGCTTGGGAGGTGGTCCATCCTTGGTCTAAAGAGAGTAGATCAGAGGTAATGAAACTTAACCTCCACTTTGTTCTTATTGTACATTTTGATGCATCAAATAGGAAACCGTGCTTCTTGAAGGGATTTGCATGACTATTGCTTTGATATAATTGCTTCCGTTGCTTATGCATATGAATTTTGAATTGCTTATGCATGCTAGTCATTAGAAATCCCATACAAATCTCATAATTTCCTTCAAGTGGTATCGAGCCAAAGGTTTATATTTGTGTCCTTTTGGATTTTATGCATATAGGTTTTGATTTTATGTTTGACATAATATTTCTTCATTCAAAGTATATTTTATCTTTTGTTTTTCAATTGTTGAAAAATGTGATTCAAGGATTGAAGAAGATATGCATGAAAGTGTTTTAAATGCATGAGTGAAGAGTGAGTTTTTTGAACAAAAATTGGGGCTTTTGTTCTTTGGGGGGGCACGGTTTTGGGGGAGTTTTTGGGCTAGTGTTTGTGTTTTATTTTGATATACACTCACACACTTTTAAGCTAGAAAGTCTAGCCCTTGTCACTTTTGTTTTTTGTTTTGAAAATCCACCAAGAAA
Organism: Gillenia trifoliata; assembly: GCA_018257905.1. Classification (NCBI taxonomy): domain Eukaryota; kingdom Viridiplantae; phylum Streptophyta; class Magnoliopsida; order Rosales; family Rosaceae; genus Gillenia; species Gillenia trifoliata. The sequence continues at coordinate 33,280,364 of CM031080.1, read as the reverse complement.
GTGCAAATCTTGAAATTGTTTCATGGTTTTTGTTCTTGGTGTTCATTTCTCTTTTTTCTTACTTTAATTTCTGTTTTGGGTATGTATTTTATCTATCAAAATTGTTTGTAGATTTAAAATATCCTAGTTTTGACTAGGAACTCATCCCTCACCCATACCCAAACCTTACTTCAAAGTCAACAAGGACATTTGGTGACAAGGAAAAGCATGGGCTCTTACATGTTTTTGAAATTAAGGGAAAAGTTGGACTTTCTCCCTCTCTCCCTTACCACAGCCGGCCTAACCCCATGATGAGTCCCTTTTGGGCTCTTTTGCAATTTTAAAAAGTTGTATTTACTTTCTAGTATTTGCGGTTTGACCCATAACTTTTAAATATTTGCAATTTAGCCCCACCTCTCTTGAGGACAAAATATTTTGATATTTTATTTTTGTTTGTAGATTAAACTCATCATACAATTATGCCCATATGTACTAAATCTAATTGATAATTGTTGCATTTCAATTAATTATTTAATGTGATTAAATAGTTAGTAGAATGGTTGACTATGGACATACGCCTTAAACGATAATTGAGCTACAAGTAAGGCCGACAAAATTCAAATTGTTTGAACCTTGGGAATGTGTTTTAATTGCTATTTCAATTGGACCACAACACGTTAGACGTTAATCTTTCTCTCCCTCTTAGTATATGTAATTTTTTGGAATTTGTACAAATCGGTTTGTAATTCTTATTACTTCTTTACCTCATTAGTTGATTCCCTCTAGTACTAGACTAGAGTTTCTTTAACTATTGGTAAAGATAGATATTAAAAGGGGTTTTCATGAGATTAAAGATTTGTTGGGTCCAACGCCCTAATTAGCAATGAATGATTGTCTTTCGTTTCTAATGGCTCAATTAAAAATGTTTTAATTGGATTGAGAGCACGTAATTAAAGCGATACCTTCCCTAGATCTTATTCAACAATGTTGGCTCGTTGTTGAATCAACCTACAATGTCCATAGTCTTCCAAAGTGCCTATAAATAACTAGTATTTGCAAAGGACACAATTTATTGTAATATGATTAAATAAATTCAAAGATGAGACCTTAAAATCCCTCAATCAATATCCAATATTAAGTTGAAAGCGGGGAGGTGTTTTGACACTTCTTCGTGGCCTTCCACCATGGTAGGCTCCAATCGTTTATGACTCATACACGCCTTCACCCTATTATGGGGGAGTGCAAAGTATGTGCTTATACTCAGGAGGGGTCTATTTCAACATTTGATGTGGTAAGGTAGGGCAACACGCACATGGCCAACATCATATCATTGTGAGGCTATTCTTGAAACCCTACACGAACTAGCATGGTGGGAATAACTTAACTAAGAAGAATAGTGCCAACATCATATCATTGTGAGGCATTAGACTCTAGAGGCCAAAGGATGGGTAATCACAAGAGGTTGTTGTGAATGGGTAACCGTACCCTCTCATTATTATTGTTGCTAGCCAACATCATATCATTGTGAGGCGGGCTTGGTAATAGTGAGTCTCCCATAACCTACTAGGAGCTTTATTTGAAATCTCCCGGATTCCATCTTTGAGGGATATGGAATTTGACTAAAATAGTGGGTAGGTGTCATACGGTTTAAAGACCTAAATCATTTGACTTAACAATCAAACTAATTTATTTATTTTATGTTTATGTATTTAGATATGGTTGGAAACACGCTATCAAAGATACTCGACAAGCATTGCCTCGAGGGGTACAATTTCCCATCATGGTACCGTAATGTCAAGATTCTCCTAACGTTGGAGAAAATTGTTTACGTACTAGACAAGGCTCCCTCTCACATACCTCTTAGCCCCGAGGCAACTGAGGATGAACGTGCTAAGTATGACAAGCACGTTGAGGATGATACACAAGCCAAGTGCTATCTGTTGGCTTCCATGAATGAGGAGCTGCAGAGACAGCATGAGGGAATGGACAGTGCATTCTCCATCATACTCCATCTTAGGGAGTTATATGGTGAAGGGACGCGCAACCGTCGCTTCAGCACTGTCTGTGAACTTGTGAAGACTAAAATGGTCAAGGGAGCTCCAGTGCATCAACATGTACTGAAGATGATTGGACTCATTGAACAATTGGAGAGCCTAGGCACTCCACTTGATGGGGAATTGGCCCAGGACTTCATCTTGGCTTCTCTTTCTGATTCATTCTCGCAGTTTGTAATGAACTACAATATGAATAAGATGGATAGCACTCTCTCTGAGTTACTAAACATGTTAGTGACTGCTGAGAAGACTATGCTGAAAGAGAACGTTGTGGGGACTCTAGCAGTAGCCCACAACAAGCCATCCTCTTCCAAACCTAAGCCGAAAGGCAAATGGAAAGGAAAGGGGTTGAAGTCATCCACTCCTAAGGCCCAAGGAGGAGTGAAGAAAAAGGCAAAGGAACCCAAAGGGATTTGCCATCACTGTGGAAAAGACGGGCATTGGAAGAGGAATTGCAGGTTATACCTTGCATCTCTGAAGGACAAACCACAAGGTATGGTTATTGTCCTTATCTTCAATTCTAAATGTTAGATCTTCTAATTATTATATTTGATATAAAAATGCTAATCACCTATGCAATTGTATGTAGGTGAAGGAAGCAAGTAGAAGATGAACAAGCAAGGGACTAATGGAATGAAGGGTTCGGCCATTATTTTGCTATCTACTTAGAAAAGTTTGTTAGGCCCTTAAAGATAGTCTTTAAACTTTCTTATTTTGATAAGAACTTATTATGTGGCTTCATATGATGGAAGACCCATTTTGGTGCCTATATGAAGGTATATAATTAGTCTCTAATGTAGGAGCTAATTCTTTTGTATTAAAACATTATGAATGTTTAACTTATCATATCAATGTAATGTGATGGATGCCTTCTACTATATTCAATCCTCTAAGTAGTGTTTTGAATTGAATATTGTCTTGTTGAATTCTAGATGAAATTCATAAAAAAAATTGTTTCTTATATTCGGTTATCACTTATACACAAACCAAGTTCACTCTTGGTTCAACTAGTAGTTTTGAACAACTAATTGGACATTCATAAATTGTTTTAAGAAATGTCAAATGTGTTAGTGATCGGACCAAGTATGAAGTGTCTAAATCTATAAAATGTTTAAAGACCTTAGTCACTTAATAACAAGACATCAACTTTGTGGAGTTGGATCAATATGCTTAAAATGTATTAAGCTACTCCACAATTTCCTCTACCCGTTTACTTCTAGATTATACACTTTGAATGTATAATATGATTTCTCATTAAGGTCATGAGAAATAGTGGGAGATGAGAAATGGATATAAACAACAATATGATTGGTTTATAATTGTCTATAATTAATAGTACATGACTATTATTTATGAGCTTGTTATTTTAATTGTTAAAAGGCCTCAAGCTCTACGAATCGTTAAGATTCTATGTTGTGTAAACATTCTTAGAATAACCTATGAATGTTGGTTTCGTCAACCTAACATAAAATGGTTATATGTTGGGAGTTGTCCATCATTCTCTTTTATGAGAACAAGCTGAAAACAAAGCAAATGGACAAGATGATGAAACAAAAGGGAATAGTTTCAAAATGAGTCACAACATATAGTTTAACGACAAGACAATCCGATTTCGACATCTCTTGTAACTATAATGCTCTAAGTAGTGTTTGATAAAGAATTATATCAACCACCTAGGAGGTATGGTTGAATTTCCGTATCCTTAGTAGGAGACTATGTTTCCACTAATGATTTGGATAATTCTTATATGACTACTTTAAAAGTCTTAGTATGACTAAAGCTTGAAATATGGTGTTTGACATCATATTTTATTTTAAATGAAAGGACTTGACAAAACAAGTCACACATTTGGTATTGGATCTAAATCTAGATTTAATCCAATATTGAGGAATTACTTAAGAAGCAATTCTTTTGTGTAAGTTCGTTTAAATAACTTGTGATTCGCTAGAATTGTTGAATATCTCAAAACTGTTGAGACATCATCGATAAGCTAATGGATCTTATTGATTGTCAATAAATCCAACACAAGTTAGTGGGAGCTATATGCATTCAATTCAAGAAAATATATAAGTGTTATGTTTTTCTTAATGTCTTGAATGAGCACTTAGTTACAATAAAACAGTGGGAGTGATGTCATTCTTTTGAGCAACATGTAGTGAATGAAATCTATTCGATAGATTTAGTGAAATACATATATTGCTCAGAATGACAATTGGTGACACGATCAATTTTGAAGTAAAGACTTAAATTGGACTAAATGATGTTATATGGGGTATATGAATCTCAAATGTTGAAGATTTGAGAGAGTATTTCTACATATGATATAGAAACTGCTTTCATGACCCTTATAAAGAATTTGTCGCTAAAATCACAAAAGGGACACAAGTATGGACTTGTTTGATTATATCCAAGAGGTGGATAACCACCGTGGTTATCACTTGGAGATAATGATATGTCCCAGGATCAGAACCAAGGCAACTGAATGAGTATATTATTACCTTTAAGAAAGGAATGTCAGAGTGAGACTCTAGAAGCGTGGATTCACTTAGGTTATCAACCAAAGTGAAAATTACCCATTTTAACAAATGGATCTTCATGTTGGATGAAGAACTAATCGTATGAATGCATTGTTAGTATGGTACTACAATGGTCTCATAGTTGGAGCAATGTTTGCATATAGTATGCAAACGAGATATATGTTAAGACATATATATTAAAGTTTTGGAAACTGCTTCAAAAGGTGTTTCGAATAGACAGGGTTCACATGGAACCAATGATTGAATCCTAACCATAAGGTCGTTAGTAAGGTACTACGACGTAATGGGGCGATAGCTCAAGCCGTGGACTCAAGGTCTCATCAAATATTTGAACACAAGAGGAAAGAGACATCATTAAATGTTTTGGAAACATTTAATAAGTATATCCCTTTTAAGATAAAAGGATGAATACATAACCTAGATAAATTACGTGCTCAAGTTCACTCTACTAGCATCTATGAAATGCACTAGTGATTGACTTTAGTGCAAGTGGGAGATTGTTGGAAATATGCCCTGAAAGTCAATCTTTGGAAGAAACTTTTCAGGACATTGACTGTATATTTGGATAACCCTAAATACAGCAAAAGGGCAAAGTCACTTATTAGGACAATCTCAATAGTTGATAAATGTCCAAATAGTGAATCCATGGACAATGGATTGATGGAAGAAGTAATCTAATGAAGTTAGACTGCAGAGACCTTCTTCTCATAACCATGATGTTCAAAATGTTCCTGGTCATGGGATTGTCGGAGGGATACTGACAATCCATAGACCAGTACGTACTATGTCAGCTTCAAATGGGAAGGATGGAGAGTCTCAGCCATTCGTGTATTGACACTATGACAAGTATGTAGGTGCTCATTAAGGGAATGAGTTCACTGAATACAATCGAAGGGAGTACTTGCATGGAGGTCTACTCACATGTCAAGCAAGTAACTCCATTGATTGGAATATGTAAGTAATCCTTTGACCTGAGACATCATAGTTGTCTTGTGGTTAGGTCCTTGATCTTTGACTATGTCAAAGTCACCCCAATCTTGAGGGTGTCCACGGCATAATTGGGGTTAAGCTACTTAGCCATGGAGGCAAGTGAATGGTCAACAAGGGATCTCTAATCCTCGTTACGAGAGGAAGAATACTCTAAGATATGATTCGGGAATCTTCGGCCGAAGTAGTGAGTGTAGTAATGGAAAGTGTTCCTTTACGACTCAATTGAATCATATAACATAGTATAATCACATTAGGGGTTTGACATTATGTATCCATACCCTAATAATGTGATTGAGAGTATTGTATTAGAGAAGGATCGAATTACATTGTAATTCCAATTGAATAGGTTCTCCGAACAAACTTCTACATTAGCTTGGGTAGCCATGATATATGTTTAGATGTCACTCATGGCTTGTGGGTTCTTCTAGATGATTAAATATGTAGTCATCAAAGAAGAAAGAGAATTAAAAGTAAGTTTTAATTCACTAGATGATTGGATTAAAACTAATCAATTGGATTGATACCAATCACCTCACTGCCTTGCTAATTGGAACCTAAAATGATTGTACACCGAATACACTCTTGTGGTGGAACAACATATGAATGATGGAAATAATTAATTGGATTAATTAAGTGTTATGATTAATTAGAAAGTCTAATGAAATCATAAAGGCGATGAAAGATCGTTTTTGGGCTTACCGAAATGTTCGGGTTTATTCGGGCCCATTGGGCCCAAACCCATTGGGCTTTTATTCAAGCATAAGATGACTTGAAATATTAAAAGCCCAAAGCCCAAATAACACTCCTAAGGCCGGCCTAAAGAGAGAAAGAAAGAGAGTGAGTGTTGAGTCAAAAGTTGACTCACTTCTCTCACCTTTATATACAAAGTTTAATGAAACTTTTTATTATGGTTTTTGTGTGAGTTAGTCAACCAAAAGAAAAACAAAAACTCTCCCCCTTTTCTCTAAAAACAGCCGGCCATTTTCCAAAAGAAGGGATAGCTACTCATCTCCCTTTCTTTTGATGATCCATCATCCATTCCACTACTAGTGTAGGTGTGGATCTTTAGAGGCCTTCTACCTTGGAGGCTCTAGGAGAAACCTATTGAAGGCAATCAATCAAGGTGGAGGAATCAAGGAGGGAAGCTAGGCTCAAGGAGTTCCAAGAACAAAGGGCTTGGAGGTGGTCCATCCTTGGTCTAAAGAGTAGATCAAGAGGTAATGAAACTTAACCTCCACTTTGTTCTTATTTTGTTTTGATGCATCAAATAGAAACCGATGCTTCTTGAAGGGGATTTGCATGACTATTGCTTTGATATAATTGCTTCCGTTGCTTATGCATATGAATTTTGAATTGCTTATGCATGCTAGTCATTAGAAATCCCATACAAATCTCATAATTTCCCTTCAACTCTAAAATAATGGAAACTGTTATGTGCATTCTAAAGAAGTGATTGCACACTCTTCTCTTATTTTCTTTTTATAAGGATTAAATTGCACTTAAAGAGGTGCATAAAACTTTTTATAGAATGAGTCTATGGTTTAGGGAGTGTAGTGTATTTAGATTTATATAGACTTTTGTTAAGTCTTTAAAGTGAAAGACTTTCACGTATTTAGTAGACTTTTAGTAACTATTATAAACTCTATAAAATTTCACAACATATAAGCGAGACAACCATTAATTCGAGGGCGACAGCAGGGGGACCAATAAGCGAGGCAAATGTGACACAAAATTGTCATATTCACAGAGGCAACAATAAATGTCGAGGCAAATGTGACAAAAAATTGTCATATCCAGAGGCAACAATAAATGGAGTCATATATTCGTGGCATCAGCAGAACATTATAGCGAACCAACATAGGCTTGTCACAAAATCGAGGCAACCATTAATTAAAGCATCAAGCGAAGGAACATTTCAAGCGAAGGTAATTACAAGCCAACATATAGCGAGACAACCATTAATTCGAGGCATCAACGAAGGGGACCAATAGCGAGGCAAATGTGACACAAAATTGTCATATTAGAGGCAACAATAAATCGAGGCAAATGTGACAAAAAAATTGTCCTTATTATACAGGAGGCAACAATAAATCCTCATATATTCGAGGCATCCAACCCAGGGGAACATTATATCGAACCAACATAGACCGTCACAAAATCGAGGCAACCATTAATTAAAGCATCAGGCGAAGAACATTTTATCAAGCCGGGGGTAATTACAAGCCAACATATAAGCGAGACAACCATTAATTCGAGGCATCAGCAGGGACCAATAAAGCGAGGCAAATGTGACACAAAATTGTCATATTAGAGGCAACAATAAATCGAGGCAAATGTGACAAAAAATTGTCATATCAAGGCAGCAATAAATCGTCATATATTCGAGGCATCAACCGTGAGAACATTATATCGAACCAACATAGGCGAGTCACAAAATCGAGGCAACCACTAATTAAAGCATCAACTAAAGGAACATTTTTTTCAAGCCGGGGTAATTACAAGCCCGGCCTTATAAGCGAGACAACCATTAATTCGAGGCATCAGCGGGGACCAATAAAGCGAGGCAAATGTGACACAAAATTGTCCTTATTCTTAGAGGCAACAATAAATCGAGGCAAATGTGACAAAAAATTGTCATATTAGAGGCAACAATAAATCGTCATATATTCGAGGCATCAGCAGAAACATTATATCGAACCAACATGAAACGAGTCACAAAATCGAGGCAACCATTAATTAAAGCATCAAGCGAGCCGAACATTTTATCCAAGCCGGGCTAATTACAAGCCAACATATAGCGAGAGACTGACCATTAATTCCAAGCATCAATAGAGGGACCAATAAGCGAGGCCAAATGTGACACAAAATTGTCATATTACCAAGTGAAATTGGTACCGGGCGGAATAACTGTAACAAACGAAATTTCTTGTCTATCGGCTGAGTCGACGCTAGTCAGCTAGTTACAAGAATGTTACGGGCAGCGACGGAGCCTAACGCGGTAAAAACCTAAAAGACCTAACTACCCAGTAATCAAATATACCACATATATAACTCGAGGAGGTCGGTTAAACATTTAACATCTCATACGAGATTTGTTAACATGAAGTAAGCATGTCAATAACTTAATAGGAAAGAGTTAAGCAAGTTATAAACAAATAACACACGGTAATTTTGTTGCTAGGAAAAACCCCCTAGCGGGTAAAAAAGCTAGGGGGACTCAAGGAGTCTGTCCACTAGTGATGAATAAGGTTCATACAAAGTTTCACACAACAAGCTCAAATCCTAGACATGTTGAGGCGGCTTGTACCTTTGTGCAACAACACTTAGCACCAAATGGATCTTAGCAGTCTTCACGAGAGGAAGCGGCTTGTCTACGAGCTCAACTTCTTGTGGCAGAATCAAGACATGAACCAAGCAAATGGAATGAAGGTATAAAGATGAAATGCAAATGTGGATTCAAAGCGGCCGGTCGGTTTTTCAGCTCAAAATAATTGAAGAGAAAACTAACGTGAATCCAAAAAACAATTGTCTAAGAAGATTTGGAGAAATTCGGGTTTTAGACAATATATAAACACAACGAGTTTTCCAAAAGATTTGTGTAAAGAAACACAAGAATTTGATGCTTATTCAAAAGCTTGTTTATCTTTGGGTTTTTAAAGAAGCAACGAGGAAGCTTGAAAAAGCTAAAAACACTCTCACGCAATCTTTTTGATTTTACGTACATGACAAATGTTTACGTTTGCCCCGAGACAACCTTAAAAGATCGAGAAAAACAAAGGAGGGCCGTGTCACAACCAAAACGAGATCTCTAAAGATCAGCGGTGGGGAACTTCAGGGAGCGAACGGTGTCGAGGAGACCCGTGTGGGTTTTCTTAATTGGTGTGCCGACTTTACGGAAAAGGCAGAGACTCTATTTGACTAGACAAAAAGACTAGTCGGAAAGACAAAAAAAAAAAAAAAACTTTGACGTAAAAAATGCATTAATCATTAATGAAACTTGAATGCACATGCATGACCATACCTCTTTTGAGATCATGCCGGGTTAACTTGGCCCAGTGCAACCTTCTTACTCTAGACTAATTTGGATTCATCTAAGAGCTTGTGTGGAGTTAATAACAATTTTGACAAGGAAAGCCAAAAACTAATAAATCTAGAATTTACAATCTCGCTTTGGCTTTTCTTGACAAAACAAACCCAAACAACACTAATTTCACACCCACACTCCAAGTAGATTAAACGAAGTCCAAGCACACAAAACTTTTGACACGAACAAGTGTGTGAAATATCATGGAGTTATGAAAATGAGAGCATATTAGATGCATAATTTCTCCCCCCATTTTGTCACACGCGCGGGAAGACAAAGGGACAAGGCGGAATAAGACATGCAAACAAGTATAGCGAGACAAATCCAAACACGGCGGCATGGCTAAGACAAAATCAAGAATCAACATGGTAAAGACAACAAGGAACAAGCACTTGAAAAACAAACATTAAACTCACAACGAAATTCATAATAACCAAAATGATAAGCAATATTCAAGTCCATACGGAGAATTAAACCAAACGAGAAAAATAGAGTTTGAGCCATCCTTAGACACCATTGGCTCTCTAATAGAGACTTACTAATTAACTACTCCCATACAAGCTACTCCCGGACGTGATGCGCATCAAAATTCCTCAGGCGTGGTGCGTCGGACCCATGCGAGGAGACAGTCCACTGAAGCATCCCAGGCAGGCTTACGCAGGTTCTTGACGAAGGCCAGGCATTCTCGGCTAAGGTATATCCGTAGCTTATTTGAAGCGTGGAGGGGAGGAGGAGGACGAAGAGATTGCCGGATGCAGCGGCGGACATAGTGGCACTTAGATCCGGGAGACGAACGAGTAGAGCGTGGTAGAAGTAATCAACGTCGTCATGCGTGGAGGCACTCGTTGATTTTGACGGGCGGGTATTGAGATTGGGCGGCACAAGGGAACCTCGGGAGACTCGGGCTTTGGAGAGGATGGAGTCAAACATAAGGCAAGAGAAGGGAACCTCAAGACCATTAAGCATGGCATAGACAATTTTAGCGGCGAGGATGGTCGGATTGGCAGTATTGGAAGTGGGGATGACATTTCTCACGAATAAAAAATCCAGCGGAAGCACTTATGGTGAGGGGAGAGATGGGATTTATACACTTGGGGAGTTTTTCAAGGGAATGGATGGATCGACATAAGCATCCCTATGAGAGGACTCGATAGTATAGCGGTAGCATCCATAAAACTCTGACATCGGATTTAGGAAGGATGAAGGCGGAACCATAAATATATGCGTGACATCGGGGGAAAAAGGCAGAGCACATTTCGAACATACACACGGACCCATGCTTGGGAAAAGTAGGGAAGATTGGCGTAGAACTCCAACACCCACGACAAATTGAATTTCTCCGAGTGGTTGGTTGACGGTGTGAAGTTGGTATTTTCGATCAAATCTCGTCATTTGTACGGCCCGGTGGCGAGAGGAAGGTCAAGGAAGGACACGTGGCGCTCGAAACGACGGGCCAAGGCGAGATGTGGTCGGAATCTGGTCACAGGCGCGTTTGTTGAATCGAGCAACTCCATCGGCAGCTCGGTGACGACGGATCTCTCGGTGGACGGAGGGTGAAGATTTGGATCTAGTGCGTCGTGCGAGATGAGGAAGAAGAGGAAGCCAATGGAGATGGAGGTTTGTAGTTGGTCGAGAGAGAAAGGATTTGAGACGGTTAGGGTAAATGGGTTGGAAAGAGCGTAACGAGGTTTGAAAAAAAATTGGAGAGGAAATGGGTTTCAAAAAATGGCGGCACGATATTTAAGCGAAAGTGTAAGAGGCCCTAGAGTCAGTTTTCTCGGAACACGAGGAAAAGGGAGCTTCGCGAGATGGCGAGAGGAGACTAGAAGCGAGAATGACATAAATAGCCACTATTTCCCTTATCGACTAGACATTAATACTAGTCGGAAATGAGATATGTCCACTTAGCGTGTGTTTGTGAAAAAACAATCACGGTGTACCCCAGGAAATCGGCTTCCGAGTTGAACATGACAACACACATGGTACCAAGATCGGAAAGGCACGGTAGCTTTGCATCAACGGATAACAAGCCCAGACGGATGCGAAAGAAGAGGGAATAAAATAATTTCAACAACCATGCTTCAAGATAAAAAGAAAACATTAAATAAATTAAAATAAATAAAAAAAAAAATGAATGCAATGGGTTCCTCCAAGAGCTACTCTTCAAAGACATATATAGACAATAATATTAGGATTGGACTTATTCATTGTATGTAACTATGATGCGTCAAGGTAAGGGAAGGGGATGGTTGATGGCCATCATGAAATCATATTTCCTTGCTAGCAAGGCCAAAGCGAATGTGCGAGTTAACAAAACTTTTAATAATCCATTGAGCTTAGAATTAACACTTGCTACATAATATGAACAAAAAGAGCGATCAATGATAAAAATGGAATTTCTATGAGATGAGAATATGGCCCGATAAGGCATGAAGTAAGATGCAAGTCCTATCAAGGTGAGTGCAAGTTTGAGTAATGCACTTCAAAATTCAATTTGTGAATTTGATGAGGACAAGATGTGAAAACACCATGACATTGCATGGAATAGTATTTGTGGGAAGGGAGTTATAAAAGAATTTCATATTGTTGAAGGAGTGCGGTCTTTTGCTCTAAATTCTAAGGGATGTTTCCCCCTTTTTTTTTTTTTTTTTTTTTTTGTTTACAATTGTTGATGTAGAGCAAGCACACACGAGATGTAGAAATAAATACCCTTTGGGAGATGGTCATATGCCAAAAGGAATTCCAGTTATAGAGCAAGTAAATTACTATGTCTCGATTAAGACCAAAGTAGACTTAACAAACAAATTCACCTAAGCTTTTTGTGAGTTAGGAAAAATGATTTTCGGGAGGCCATCATATTTTGGAAGGGAGAACCTTTGACATCATAGTCAATATTTACTAAAGTAGAATCCACACATTATAATTGCCATGTATGACCTTGAAGAGAAACAAACGAGAGAGAGAGCAGGTGGAGTTTGTTTGATGAGTGAGATGACTAATCAAAAATATGCACGGAAAGACGGTGGAAGCATGGCTATTCAAACTATTCTAGACTAAGCACGAGATACCAATAGATAGTGAAGATTTTCCTTACCTTCGATTATCTAGTCTTTTGTGAATATATCTAGCTAGTTGTTTTTCGGTTGGCACAAGTTTAAGGTGAGAGTATTACCTTCAACAAGATCTCGAATAAAGTGATGTCGTATATCAATGTGCTTGGTTGTCTCTTGAATGTTGGACGGGGTTCTTTGATATGTCAATCGCGCACTCATATTATCACAATAGATCGAAACTTCGATTGCAAGATCCCATAGTCACTAAGCATTTGTTTCATCCACATTAGTTGAGTGCGGCAACTCCCGTGCCACATATTCCTTCGGCGGTTGAAGAAACACAATTTTGTTTCTTCTTTGTGCCATGCAACCGAGTTGTTTCCCACATAGAAAGCTCCAAGGAAGTGCTTTAGATCATGCATACAACTGCTTCGATCGGCATCACTATACCCAGCCCGAGATTTGTATTTGTGTCATGAGTGTAATGTAAGCCAAACTCGAAGTTCCCACCCAGAGCATACTTGATGATTCTTTTAACGGCCATCGGATGAGATTCTTTAGGACAACTTTGGAGGCAGAGAGCACACACCCAATGGCAAATGCAATATCCAGGTCTACTTGCGGTAAGATACGGTAAGTTGCCAATCATGCTTCTATACAAGGTTTGATCCACATCCTTTCCACTTGGATCCTTGTGCATCTTAGCACATGTGCTCATGGGTGACCTAGAAGCTTTGGAGTTCTCAAGACCAAACTTTAATGAGATTTTTGGCATATTTGGTTTGAGAAATGAAAATGCCATTCTCTGTATGTCACTTAGGCTTGAGAAAATAGGTAAGTTCTCCAACAAGACTCATTTCAAACTCGCTAGTCATCATATTGATGAAGCCGATTGACTAGAGAATTAGACGTTGAGCCAACCACAATATCATCCACATACACTTGAGATATCACAACATGTTTTATCCACCGCTTTTCACAAACAAGGTTTTGTCCCAGTGAGCCACGAGAGAAACCATGTGCAAGAAGATGAGAGGATAATCTTTCATACCATGCCTGTGGTGCTTGTTTTTAGACCGTAGAGAGCTTTCTTCAGTTTGTATACTCCATCAAGATTGTGAGGATCTTCAAAACCCTTGGGTTGTTCCACAAGCACCTCTTCATTTAAGTACCCATTGAGGAGAGCGAGTCTTGACATCCATTTTGGAAAAGTTTAAACTTCAAGTGGCGGCAATAGCACATAGGAGTCGAACGAGATTCAAGACGAGCAAGCTGGGAGCGAAGGTTTCATCCAAAATCCACACCTTCGAGTTGAGAAGTAGCCTTGTGCAACTAATCGCCTTGTTTCGATGACATTTCTGACTCATCGAATTTGTTCTTGTAGATCCACTTGGTTCCAATAACATTGGTGTTGGGAGACCGGCGACAGGTTTGCCATACATCATTCCTTTCAAAAGCGATTAAGTTCTTCTTGCATGGCAATTGTCCATTCTTCATCTTTGAGCTTCTTTGACATTCTTGGGTTCCTCTTGAGACACATAGCAGGGAACATGAAACCTTCATTTGCAACTTGCTTTCTTGTTCGAACACCCTTGCTCTGCAGGACCCACAATGGCGTCATCGTTGTGATTGCAAGTAACCCATTTGGCTTTTTCTTATCCAAAATCCCAGAAATCGGTGGGGACACGGTTCATCATGAGTTTCTCTTTCGACTCCTCTTCGGACTGACGGAATCATGGGTTTCTAATGGGGCTTGAGAGATCAATTCCACATTTTCAACGGATTCGGCAAAGGTAACGGCGGAATCATCCCAGTCGACATTTATTGATTCCATGATGGTCTTTGTTCGAAGATTGTAGATTTTATATGCGCGACTTGTAGTAGAATATCCCAAGAAGATCCCTTCATCACTCTTAGAATCAAACTTTGCAAGATGTTCTCGATCTCTTGCAGGATGTGGCAAGTACTTCCAAAGACTGCGAAATGCTTTACCATTGGCTTCTTTCCTTTCCAGTTCATAGGGTGTCATTTTGAGTAGGAATTAGAAACACACGGTTAGAAATATGACACGGCTGGCCTCGGCTTCTTCGGCCCAAAAATGCTTAGCCAAGTTCTTGCTATTTAACAACACACGGGTCATCTCAATCAAGACCATTTATTCTTCCTTTACCTTTCAACCACTGCCGTTTCTTTGAGGAGTGATTGGAGCGGAAAATTCATGCTTAATCCCATTTTGTCGAGCAAAAATCATCAAAATGCACATTTTCAAACTCGGTTCCATGATCGGACCGAATTCGACTAGTGCGGATTGGCTTGTTTGGAGCCTCGTTCGGCATAACTTTGTAGACGGTGAAAAGCTGGCGAAACGTGTCGAGATTTTTCTCTCCAAAAAACACACCCACAGTAAACCTAGTGTAGTCATCCACAATCACCAAGACATATTTCTTTCCACCCATGGACAAGGTCGGAATAGGTCCAACCAAGTCCAAATGCACCGAGTTGGAGAGCTTTTTGACGTTCAATATGCATCACTTTCTTATGAGCCCTTTGGTTTGCTTTCCCAGTGTTTGACGCAGAAATTTGCACACATACGAATCCGAGGTAGTGATCGATCCCAAGTCCTCTTACTACACCATGTTTTGACCAGTTTTGAGATCACTTGGAAATTTACATGGCCAAGTCTTTTATGCCACAAAACACTTGTCTCATCGGTAGCTTTGTTGCATCTAGAGAGTGTTGATTTGAGAGGGAGTCAGAGTATATAGCAATGATCGGCGAGACCTTGGTAGCACAAGAATGTTGTTTCCCCTTTTGTCACACAATCACGGCCAACCACGACTAGAGAAACACACTTCGTCGGCCACTTAAATCACACAATTGGCTAACACTTATCAAGCTTGATTTCAAACCATCCCTTTAGCCAGGTACATCTTTTAGTTGAGGAAGGCGGGGAATCTTGACTTCACCTTTGCCAATAATGCGTGATTTTCACACTCCTCCAAATTGAACACCACCACCAAGGTAGGGATCAAGAGATAGAAGGCATCTTTATCTCCGAGTCATGTGTGAAACGAGAACACCTTGTCAAGATACCACACATTCGGCTTAGTGGCGGTAAGAGCATTTAGAACAACCATACACACCTTTCAGGAGATTTCTTGACCCATTTCATATTTTTGCACGGAGAGATTTGAGCTTGATGGACAAACTAAGCAGAGAGCAATTACGGTGACTTCGGCGACTAGTCGATCAGCTTTGATCCTTCAAGGAGTCATTTCTTGTTGCATGCGGCTTTTACGCATTTTGGACGAATGTGACCGGCTTCACCACGGTGGTGACACATGAGGCGAACCGCCTCACGGGTTACGAGAGTGAGTGAAGGATTGGTAAGGGGCCCATGATTCTTTCACAAACTTGGTTTTAACGGTCCCAACATTTTGGTCATTTTTAACAAAGCAGAGACCCTCTTTGTCACCATATGACTTTCCCAAACTCGGCCCATCTTGTCCACTTTTCCATTGATAGTCGGTTGGATGACTTTATTGTTTGCCTCATTCAATTCTTCCGAGTTTGCTTCAAGTTGGCATTTTGGTACATAACATTGCTAGCTTTAAGTGCAACAACTTGATTTGACGATAACTTATCACGAGCACTAGATAGATGTTTGGCTTGAGCATCTAGAGCATCAATTCGGCAATGCGAATCACTTTTGAGAAGACAAGGAGACTGCAATCGACATGTCTCGAGTTGTTTTCAAGTTTTGGCAATTTTCTCTTCCTACATTCCTTTCGACTAGTCTCATGGACTCATTTCTTTGCGGTGCGAGAGAGTCTTTTGTTGAGTTCAATGTTGTTACTCTTAGCATTGCAAGTTTCATCAAAGAGAGAGTCATATTTGAGACATAGTTTCTCATATGACAAATCCTGCGGATCTTCACGCACGGATCGTCATCACTAAAGTGATTCTCATCCCACCGGATTGCCACAAAAGCAATTTATTGTCTCCTCATCATCGGTGGACTACCGTCGAGAATGAAGTGAATTTTCACTCTCGCTTTCCTCCGTACTTGGCCACCGTAGCTTTGTCTTTTCTACGCCTTTGCTTCTTGGTGTTTGCACATTCAAGGCACGATGACCAACTCCTCCACAAGCAAAGCAAGGTCGAGACTCACTAGAGGAGGATGAGTCTTTACGATCAACAAATTTTCCTTGCTTTCTACCAAAAAGAATTCTTTGCTTGTGGTTGGAACTTCGAATCATTGGAGACGATTCACCACTCCTTTTCACGATTCTTCCCTTGTTTTTGAGGATTCTTCTAAATTGCTTCACAAACAAAGCCATATCCTCTTCGGGGCTCAAAGAACTTGATTCCTTCGGAGCGTTTGTCTTCTCAACACCTTGGAAACTGACATTTTCCCTTTCTTTGAGTCACCTTCTTCTAATTAGTTCCATCTCGTATGTGATAAACTGTGGCAGGCCGGTTTCCCAAGCTTGGTGCGTTTCATTGAGGTCTTGTACCTCTTGAATCGCGATCTTCTTTGCACTGAACTTCTTAGGTAAGACCCTTAGAATCTTCTTAGCAATGGTTGTCTCATCGATCTTGTTTACCCAAACTCATAGCTTCATTTGTCAAGCCTTCCAACCTTTCATAGAACACGGAAAAAGGTTCGGAGTCATCCATTTTCAAGCTCTTCGAATTTTATGCGGAGTCATTTGAAGTTTGAGATCCTTTACTTGAGTATCACCTTCATGCATAATTAAAGGTTTATCCCATGCTTGTTTGGGCGTAGCACCGGTGTCTAATGTGTCCAAGGCGAGCACGAGAAATGGCAAGAAGCAATTGCATTCTAGCCTTTTTATTCACCATTGCGGCGGTCACTTCACATTGGTCTCACACTTAGGTTTCAAAACTTTCTCACCATCAGCTTGTCTTTGAAGGAGCCTTCCATTCGAGGGAAGTAAGATAGTCGATAGCATTTAGATCCACGAGCATCTAAGAAAATGTTGGAATTTTCACTCCACGGCTGCATAATCGGAACCATCGAAACCCGGTTTGCGTTGGAGACAAGGATGTCCTATCACGATCCGCAGGTGAGAGATTCCACCCAATACCGGTAATTCCCGAGAGAGATCACTACATGTATCTTAGAGGCGCGCTACGTGCCAATTGAAATTGGTACCGGGCGGAATAACTGTAACAAACGCGAATTTCTTGTACATCGACTAGTCGACAACTAGTCAACTAGTTACAAGAATGTTACGGGCAGCAAACCTAACGCGGAGTAAAAACCCTAAAAGACCTAACTACCCAGTAATCAAATATACCACATATAACTCGGGAGGTAGTTAAACATTTAACATCTCATGCAGATTTTGTTAACATGAAGTAAGCATGTCGATAATAGGAAGAGTTAAGCAAGTTATAAACAAATAACACACGGTAATTTTGTTGCAGGAAAAACCCCTAATTGGGTAAAAAAAACCGGGGGACTCGAGGAGTCTTTTTGTCCACTAGTGATGAATAAGGTTAGAAAACACAAAGTTTCACACAACCAGCTCAAATCCTAGACATGTTGAGGCGGCTTGTACCTTTGTGCAACCTTACTTAGCACCAAATGGATCTTGCTTCGGTCTTCGGGAGAACGGCTTGTCCTACGAGCTCAACTTCTTGTGGCACGAATCAAGACATGAACCAAGCAAATGGAATGAAGGTATAAAAAAGATGAAATGCAAATGTGGATTCAAAAGCTGACCGATCAGTTTTCAGCTCAAAATAATTGAAGAAAACTAACGTGAATCAAAAACAATTGTCTAAGAAGATTTGGAGAAATTGGGTTTAGACAATATATAAACACAACGGTTTTCCAAAAGATTTGTGTAAAGAAACACAAGAATTTGATGCTTATTCAAAGTTGTTTTATCTTGGGTTTTTAAGCGAGAGAGGAAGCTTGAAAGCTAAAAACACTCTTGCAATCTTTTGATTTTTTACGTATTGTACAACAACCAAATGTTTTACATTTGCCCCCGGAACAGCCTTAAAGATGTCGAGAGAAAAACAAAGGAGGGGGCACGTGTCCACCCGGCCAAGCGGATCTCACAGATCAGCGGTGGGGGAACTTCCTTTGAGGCTGAGCAGTGTCGAGAACCCATGTGGGTTTTCTTAATTGGTGTGCCGGCTTTTATTTTTGGAAAAAAAGACGGGCTATTTGACTAGACAAAAGACTAGTCGAGAGAAAGACAAAAAAAAAAAACTTTGACGTAAAATGCATTAATCGGTAATGAAACTTGAATGCACATGCATGACATACCTCTTTTGAGATGTGCCGGGTTCTTCAAACTGATGCAACCTTCTTGCACTCTGAACTAATTTTGGATTCGTCTAAGAGCTTGTGTGGAGTTAATAACAATTTTGACAAGGAAAGCCAAAAACTAATAAATCTAGAATTTACAATCTCCCCCTTTGGCTTTTCTTGACAAAACAAACCCAAACCTAACACTAATTTCACACCCACACTCAAGTAGATTAAACGAAGTCAAGCACAGCACAAAAAACTTTTGACACGAACAAGTGTGAAATATCATGGGTTATGAAAATGAGAGCATATTAGATGCATAATTCTCCCCCATTTTGTCACGGGGAAGACAAAGGGACAAGGCGGAATAAGACATGCAAACAAGTATAAACGAACCAAATCCAAACACGGCGGCATGGCTAAGACAAAAATCAAGAATCAACATGGTAAAGACAGCAAAGGAACAAGCACTTGAAAAACAAACATTAAACTCACAACGGAAATTCATAATAACCAAAATGATAAGCAATATTCAAGTCATACGAATTAAAGCCAAACGAAAAATAGAGTTTGAGCCATCCTTAGACACCATTGGCTCTCTAATAGAGACCCACTAAAATTAACTTCTCCCCCCATACAAGCTACTCCCCGGGCGTGATGCGCATCAAAAATTCCTCAGGCGTGGTGACGTCGGACCCATCGGGGAGGCTTGAGTCCACGAAGCATCCCCGGAACGAGCTTCTGCAAGTTCTTGACGAAGGCAGGCATTCTCGGCTTCAAAGGTATGGCCAATCCGGCGAAACGGCGGGCGGTGGAGGGGAGGAGGAGGAGGGCGGGATTGCCCGGATGCAACGGCCCGGACATAGTGGCACTTAGATCCCGAGAGACGAACGAGTAAGAGCCGTGGTAGAAGTAATCCAAACATGACGTCATCGTGGGGCACTCGTTGATTTTAGCCGGGCGGGTGATGGGTGGGCGCCTGGAACCTCGGGAGGCTCGGGCTTTGGAGAGGATGGTCGAGCATAAGCTGAGAGAGAAGGGAACCTCAAAGACCATTAAGCATGGCATAGACAATTTTAGCGGATGGTCGGATTGGGCATTATTGGAAGTGGGGATGACATTTCTCACGAATAAAATCCCGAAGCACTTATGGTGAGGGGAGAGATGGGATTTATACACTTGGGAGTTTTCAAGGGAATGGATGGATCGACATAAGCATCCTATGAGAGGACTCGATAGTATAAGCGAGAGGTAGCATCCATAAAACTCTCAACATCGAGATTTGAGATGAAGCGGACCATAAATATATGCAATGACATCGGGGGAAAAAGGCAGCACATTTCGAACATACACACACTGGACCCGTACTTGGAAAAGTAGGAAGATTGGCGTAGAACTCCAGCACCCACGACAAATTGAATTTCTCCGGTGGTTGGTTGGCCGGTGTGAAGTTGGTATTTTTCGATCAAATCGTCGGGGTACATGCGGGCGGTGGCGAGAGGAAGGTCAAGGAAGGACCACGTGACGCTCGAAACGACGGGCCAAGGCGAGATGTGGTCGAATCTGGGTCTGGCGCGTTTGTTGAAGAATCGAGCAACTCCATCGACTAGCTCGGTGACGGATCTCTCGGTGTGGACGGAGCTGAAGATTTGGATCTAGTGCGTCGTGCGAGATGAGGAAGAAGGAAGCCATGGAGATGGAGGTTTGTAGTTGAGTCGAGAGAGAAAGGGATTTGAGGCAGTTAGGGTAAATGGGTTGGAAAGAATATAGGAGGTTTGAAAAAAAAAAAATTGGAGAGAGGAAATGGGTTTCAAAAAATGGCGGCACGATGTTTAAGCGAAGTGTAGAGCCCTAGAGTCAGATTTTCTCGGAACACGAGAAAAAAAAGGAAACTCGAGATGGCGAGAGGGAGACTAGAAACGAGAATGACATAAATAGCCTTTATTTCCATATCGACTAGACATTAATACTAGTCGAAATGAGATATGTCCACTTAGCGTGTGTTTGTGAAAAAACAATCCACAGTGTACCCAAGAATCCAACTCGAGTTGAACATGACAACACACATGGTACCAAGATCAAGGAAGAGCACGGTAAGCTTTGGCATCAACGAGATAACAACTAGACGGATGCAAAGAGGGAATAAAATAATTTCAACAACCATGCTTCCAAGATAAAAGAAAACATTAAATAAATTAAAATAAATAAAAAAAAATGAATGCAATGGGTTCCTCAAGAGCTACTCTTCAAAAGACATATATAGACAATAATATTAGGATTGGACTTATTCATTATGTAAGCATGATGCGTCAAGGTAAGGGAAGGGGATGGTTGATGGCCATCATGAAATCATATTTCCTTGCTAACAAGGCCAAAAGCGAATGTGCGAGTTAACAAAACTTACTAATAATCCATTGAGCTTAAGAATTAACACTTGCTACATAATATGAACAAAGGCGATCAAATGATAAAAATGGAATTTCTATGAGATGAGAATGGCCCGATAAGGCATAAGAGTAAGATGCAAGTCCTATCCAAGGTGAGTGCAAGTTTGAGTAATGCACTTCAAAATTCAATTTGTGAATTTGATGAGGACAAGATGTGAAAACACCATGACATTGCATGGAATAGTATTTGTGAGAGGAGTTATAAAAGAATTTCATATTGTTGAAAGTGCGGTCTTTGCTCT
Organism: Gillenia trifoliata; assembly: GCA_018257905.1. Classification (NCBI taxonomy): domain Eukaryota; kingdom Viridiplantae; phylum Streptophyta; class Magnoliopsida; order Rosales; family Rosaceae; genus Gillenia; species Gillenia trifoliata. The sequence continues at coordinate 33,258,686 of CM031080.1, read as the reverse complement.
AAATTCTAAGGGATGTTTTCCCCACTTTTTTTTTTTTTTTTTTTTTTTTTTTTTGTTTACAATTGTTGATGTAGAGCAAGCACACACGAGATGTAGAAATAAATACCCTTTGGGGAGATGGTCATATGCCAAAAGGAATTCCGAGATTATAGAAGCAGTAGAGAAGTACTATGTCTCGAGATTAAGACCAAAGTAGACTTAACAAACAAATTCACCTAAGCTTTTGTGAGTTAGGAAAAATGATTTTCAGAGGCCATCATATTTTGGAAGGGAGAACCTTTGACATCATAGTCAATATTTACTAAAGTAGAATCCACATTATAGTACCATGCATATGACCTTGAAGAAACAAACGAGAGAGAACGGTAGTTTGTTTGATGAGTGAGATGACTAATCAAAATATTGCAAGAAGAACAGTGGAAGCATACTATTCAAACTATTCTAGACTAAGCACGAGATACCAATAGACCGTCGAAGATTTTCATACCTTCGATTATCTAGTGCTTTTTGTGAATATATAGCTAGTTGTTTTTCGGTTGGCACAAAGTTTAAGGTGAAGTATTACCTTCAACAAGATCTCGAATAAAGTGATGTCGTATATCAATGTGCTTGGTTCTTGAATGTTGGACGGGAGTTCTTTGATATGTCAATCGCACTCATATTATCACAATAGATCGAAGCCGATTGCAAGATCATAGTCACTAAGCATTTGTTTCATCCACATTAGTTGAGTGCAACAACTCCCGTTTTGCCACATATTCCGCTTCGGCGGTTGAAGAAAGAAGCACGATTTTGTTTCTTCTTTGTGCCATGCAACCGAGTTGTTTCCCTTAAGAGCTCCCCGGAAGTGCTTTTAGATCATCTATACAACTTTGCCCGGTCGGCATCACTATACCCAGCGAGATTTGTATTTGTGTCATGAGTGTAATAATGTAAGCCAAACTCGGAAGTTCCATGAGCATACTTGATGATTCTTTTAACGACCATCCAGGATGAGATTCTTTAGGACAACTTTGGAGGCAGAGCACACACCCCAGCGGCAAATGCAATATCCAGGTCTACTTGCGATAGATCTGATGAAGTTTGCCAATCATGCTTCTATACAAGGTTTGATCCACATCCTTTCCACTTGGATCCTTGTGCATCTTAGCACATGTGCTCATGGGTGACCTAGAAGCTTTTTGGAGTTCTCAAGACCAAACTTTAGTAACTTGATTTTTGGCATATTTGGTTTGAGAAATGAAAATGCCATTCTCCTCTTTCTCATGGGCTTGAGAAAATAGGTAAGTTCTCCAACAAGACTCATTTCAAACTCGCTAGTCATCATATTGATGGGCGGTTGACTAGAGAATTAGACGTTGAGCCAACCACAATATCATCCACATACACTTGAGATATCACAACATGTTTATCCACCCTTTTCACAAACAAGGTTTTGTCAAGCGAGCCACGAGAGAAACCATGTGCCAGAAGATGAGAGGATAATCTTTCATACCATGCACGTGGTGCTTGTTTTAGACCGTAAGGAGCTTTCTTCGGTTGTATACTCCATCAAGATTGTGAGGATCTTCAAAACCCTTGGGTTTGTTCCACAACACCTCTTCATTTAAGTACCCATTGAGGAAGCGATCTTGACATCCATTTGGAAAAGTTTAAACTTCAAGTGGCGGAGGCAATAGCACATAGGGTCGAACGGATTCAAGGCGAGCAAGCGGAGCGAAGGTTTCATCAAAATCCACACCTTGAGTTGAGAGTAGCCTTGTGCAACTAATGCGGCCTTGTTTCGATGACATTTCACGACTCGTCGGATTTGTTCTTGTAGATCCACTTGGTTCAATAACATTGGTGTTGGGAGGCCGAGCGACAGAGCGCCATACATCATTCCTTTCTAGCGATTAAGTTCTTCTTGCATGGCAATTGTCCATTCTTCTCTTTCCAGGCTTCTTTGACATTCTTGGGTTCCTCTTGAGACACATAGCCGAGACATGAGCAACTTCATTTTGCAACTTGCTTTCTTGTTCGAACACCCTTATCTGCGGGACCCACAATGGCGTCATCGTTGTGATTACCGTAACCCATTTTGGCTTTTTCTTATCCAAAATCCCGAAATGCGATTAGGACACGGTTCATCATGAGTTTCTCTTTCGACTCCTCTTCGGACTGACGGAATCTACATGGGTTTTCTAATGGGGCTTGAGAGATCAATTCCACATTTTCAACGATTCGGCAAAAAAGAGTAACGGCGGAAATCATCAATTCGACATTTATTGATTCCATGATGGTCTTTGTTCGAAGATTGTAGACCTATATGCGCGACTTGTAGTAGAATATCCCGAAGATCCCTTCATCACTCTTAGAATCCAAACTTTGCAAGATGTTCTCGATCTCTTAGGATGTAGCAAGTACTTCCAAAGACACAAATGCTTTACCATTGGCTTCTTTCCTTTCCACAGTTCATAGGGTGTCATTTTGATGCCCAGGGTCGAAACACACGGTTAGAAATATGACACGCTGTACTCATTGCTTCGGCCCAAAAATGTAGCCAAGTTCTTGCTATTTAACAACACACGGGTCATCTCAATCAAGACCTATTCTTCCTTTCAACCACATAGTTTCTTTGAGGAGTGATTGGAGCGGGGAGAAAATTCATGCTTAATCATTTGTCGAGCAAAAATCATCCAAAATGCACATTTTCAAACTCGGTTCCATGATCGGGCCAGAATTCGACTAGTGCGGGTTATTTGTTTGGAGCCTCGTTCGGCATAACTTTGTAGACGGTAGCTATTTGAAACGTGTCGAATTTTTCTCTCAAAACACACCCAGTAAACCTAGTGTAGTCATCCACAATCACGAAGACATATTTCTTTCCACCCATGGACAAGGTGAGATGGGTCCACGACCAATCCAAATGCACCGGTTGGAGAGCTTTGACGTTCCAATATCTGTCACTTTCTTATAGGCCACTTTGGTTTGCTTTCCCAATTGACATGAGCTGCACACACTCTGATCCAGAGGTAGTGATCGAGTGGGAGTCCCTCTTACTACACCATGTTTTGACCAGTTTTTGAGATCGCCAAATTTACATGGCCAAGTCTTTTTTATGCCACAAAACACTTGTCTCATCGGTGGCTTTGTTGCATGCAGAAGTGTTGTTGATTTGAGAGGAGTCGAAGTATATAGCAATGATCGGCGGACCTTGGTAGCACAAGAATGTTGTTTCCCACTTTTGTCTACAATACGGCAACCACGACTAGAGAAACACACTTCGTCGGCCACTTCATCACACAATTGCTAACACTTATCAAGCTTGATTTCAAACCATCCACTAGCGCGTACATCTTTTAGTTGAGAAGGCCGGGAATCTTGACTTCACCTTTGCCCAATAATGCGCGATTTTCACCTCGCCAGGTGAACACCACCACCGAGGTAGGGATCGAGATAAGAAAGGCATCTTTATCTCCGGTATGTGACGAGAGCACCTTTGTCAAGATACCACATTCGGCTTAGTGGCGGTAAGAGCATTTAGAGCAACCATACACACCTTTTCAGGAGATTTCTTGACCCATTTCATATTTTTGCACGGAGAGATTTGAGCTTGATGGACAAACTAGCAGGAGAGCAATTACGGTGACTTCGGCGACTAGTCGATCAGCACGATCCTTCAAACTTTGCATTACAGCAGTTCTTTGCAAGTTTCTGGTTCCAACAAACAGCGCCCACTTCTGAGTTAAAAAGAAGAAGTTAGAAACATTTTAAGTTAGACGAAATTTTAGTAATTTGCCAAACATTTATATATAGTTGGAGTTTTCGGAAAATTCCAGAAAGTTTCCAAAATGGGGAGGTCTGATTCCAGACCCGTTTTGGGTGTGAATTGGACCCGCGACCCGCCTAAAATGACCCAGTCGTTTCTCTTTCGTCCGACCTCCGTTTGGGGTGATATTGGTGTCTATAGAAACCTCTAGACGAGCCCAACATCTTGGTGGTGTTAGATTTCTCGATTTCCCAACCATATTTCCGACATATTGTGTGCTGTATTAGGTTCCTTGAAGCAGAATTGGTGAATCTAGAAATGCGAAGGACTCATGTGAGTGACTTTAATATTATGTGATATGGTTATTACCTATGAAAACTCCCTTGTTATATACTGTGTGAAACATGGATTTACAAATGATTTTATGAAGATGTGTGCTATGATTTATACGCTATATTTCGAATGGTTACGAACTAAGAGGGGCTAGTAAGGACCGCTACCCTAGTGTCACGGGGTCCTGCTTGGTTAATCTGTGATGGCGGACCATACAATTATGATGATTGTGCTTGGTTAATCCGTGATGGGGGACCATACAATTTTGATGATTGTGCTTGGTTAATCCGCGATGGGGAACCACATCCTATTTGGTTACTATTGTAGGCTTCGGCTGAACTGTGTCGCTCGAGCCCTCACCTAATGTTTTGTTACATATATGAAAGAAGAGATTGAATGCATGTGTGGCTCAATATAGAAAGAGACGATTTAATCAAGCAGTTTATATGATAGTGTTATCTAAAAGAGAACGGATCCGGATGTGACCCATTCCTACTTGATACAAAAGAGATGCAATGATGAAAGAGATACCAATCTCATTCCTACACAAAGATGTATTATTGACGTCGTGTCATGCTTACGCAATTTTGAGTTGTGTGATGACTAATTGTTATCTGAAAAGACGTGTGGTGAGATGTATGATGGTTAAGTTATAAAATAAGTGGCGATTGGATATTTGTGATCATTCAGAAAACGATGAAAGGCAAGTGGTGGGTCACAATCCGAAGAAAATGCTGGAATGATAATGATGGTGATCAGATGGAGCAAGTATTCAGAGGAATGCCCTGTATGGGCGTAGTTTATACTATACTACTTATACATACATACATACATACATACATACATACATACATATATATATATATATGAAAAGGTTTTGGAAAAACTGTGATTATGCTTTCGAACTATGTTTTTATTTTCAATTACATATGTCGTATTATTGTCACTCATACGAACTTCGCAACTTATCCGGGTTTTGCTTTGCCTAAGGCGCCATTCTCACGGCGCAGAGTTGTTTTGCAGAGTAACAAGTAGCGGTTAGAGAAGAAGGTTGCAAATGGTGTAGTTGTTGTGGGCAGTGCACTTGAGAGTAGGATTTGTTCCCTTTATTGCAAATTGTTTCCGCTGAATCTCTTATGTATATTGTATGTATGAGTCTCAATAACTCTATGTATATATTGTACTGCTACTATCCTACCGTCACATGTCGATCTTGGACATATCTTAGAATCGGGGCGTGACATAATGCATTCCCTAAGTGTTAATAAACGCAAGATTGAGAATCATACACATTCATTCACATTTCTATATATCATGATTGAACATGCTCTTACTTCTTACTTCTTATGATCTTTGCAAGTGGTCGCCTAAATGTCCCATTGATATAAATAGATTCACCTATTATGTATGTACTAAGGTAATCCCATTGATATAAATAGATTCACCTATTATGTATCTATTTGTGAAATTGGTACCAGGCGGAATAACCTGTAACGAACACAATTTCTTGTCTATCTGACTAGTCTAACAACTAGTCAACTAGTTACAAGAATGTTACAGACAGCAAACCCTAATACAGGTAAAAACCCTAAATGACCAGACTACACAAGTAATCAAATATACCACAGATATAACTCAGCAGGATAGACAAACACATCTAACATATCATACAAATTTGATAACATGAAGTAAGCATGCCAATAACTTAATAGGAAGGGTTAAGCAAGTTATAACAAATAACACACAATAATTTTGGTGCCCGGAAAAACCCCTAACTGGGTTAAAAAACCGGGGGACTCCAAGGAGTTCTATCCACTAGTGATGAATAAGGTTCATACAAAGTTTCACACAACAAGCTCAAATCCTAGACATGTTCAAAGGGCAACTTGTACCTTTGTGCAACCTTATTTAGCACCAAATGGATCTTGCTTCGGTCTTCACGAGAAGGCAGCTTGTCCTACGAGCTCAACGTCTTGTGGCACCGAGTCAAGGCATGAACCATGCAAATGGAATGAAGATGTAAAGATGAAAAGCAAATGTGGATTCAAATCTGACCAGTCAGTTTCTCCCGCTCAAAATAATTGAGGAAAGAACCAACGTGAATCCAAAATAAAAAGTCTGTGAAGATTTGGAAATTTCAAGTTTTAGACAGTAAACAAAACAAACAAGTTTTCAAAAGGTTTGTGTATGATAACACGAAAATTAAATGCTCATGCAAAAACTGTTTGTTGCTGGGTTTGTAAACTTAACAGAGAGGAAGCAAAAGCCAAAAAAACACTCTCTGCAATTTTTGATATTTTTTGTGTACAACAACCAGGTTTTTCTGACGACCCCAAACAACCTTAAAAGATCAGAAAACAAAAAGAAGGGCAGCTGTCACAACCAAAACAGATCTCTAAAGATCAACGGTGGGGAACTACATTGGGGATCTGAATAGTGTCAGTGACCCATGTGGGTTTTCTTAATTGTGTGCCAGCTTTCTGGATAAGACAGACTCTATTTGACTAGACAGAAAGACTAGTCAAAAAGACAAAAAAACTTTGACGTAAAATGCATTAAACATTAATGATATTTGAATGCACATGCATAACCATACCTCTTTTGATTTCATGCCAGATTCTTCAAAATGATGTAACCTTCTTAATCTAATCTAATTGGGATTCATCTAAGAGCTTGTGTGATGTTAATTACAATTTTGACAAGGAAAGCCAAAAACGCTTAAATCTAGACTTTACAATTTGTATATCTATATGAGAAACAAAAGTTTAATATTATTTTGACACAAGTCATTTGTTAAAATTAACCTTATTCTTTTGTCTTTAATTTATTATTTAGAGTTGGACAAAATGTATCAAAATATAATATATATATATATATATATATTAAATGAAGCAAGGGAAATATAAGCTCAGTTGGTTAAGAGCATTCATTCTTGACTCGATGTCCTACGTACAATTCTCACTCCCTTACTATCGCTTGTATCAAGAAAAAAGAAAAGAAATAAAAATACTGAATAGAAAACTCTTTTTTCAAACTGAACATGCAAACATGTTTTAGGGCTTGTTTGGAAGTGCTTTAGAATTACTTAAAGCAGTTTTGGTGAAAGTGTTTTGTAACAAGCACCAGTTATGTGCTTCTTGTAGGAAGTAATTCTAGGAAGTACTTCAAGTATTTTTCTAGAATTCACTTGCATTTTTACTAAAGTTTAGTTTCAAAAGAACTTTCATCAATCAAAAACGTTTTGAATTATTTTAAAAACACTTTCAAACACACCCTTGCTGTTTTCTAGCCATTATCTCTTCAAATATCTGCCAACTCTAGTCTTGGTTTTTAAAAGTTGTACATTTTTCTCTTTACATAATTTTATTTTAGTGAACTATTATACTTAAGCCAAAAAATTGCACAAATAGAGAAATAAGATTTGTACTCTTTTTTGGAAAAATCTTGAGTGGTACGTACTATTTAATGGTACGGCCATTGAATGGTCTCAAATTAATTTGTAGTGAGCCTCAAATGAATCTTAAATTATTCAACCGTACGTATTATTGAAGTTTGACTCATTTTTTTTTTCATGTGTAAAACACTGTATTGAAAAGGGCCTCATTGTACTTTTTCACCTTTGGGCACTAAAAATTCAGGAACGTCCTAGGAGAACAGCCTTTTAAAGCTGGTTTCGAGCGTAGCCACGTGAAGTAACCGTCTAGGCCATCTGCATCATTTCATTTGGGATTTTTTTCTTCATCAACTAGTTGATATTTTGTGTTTGTTGATATTTCACTTGATTCATGTCTTAACCTAAGTAGAAAGATAGTGAATATCTTTTCAGGCCCAAATAAATGTTTTCTAAATGTTAACCTAAAATAAGGACTTTTCTTGGTTGGAATTAGAACGTACGTCGTTTTATTTTTGCTTTTCTCCTCAAGACTCTCCAAAATCTCAGAGCTCGCAATGTCATATTTATATTACATTTTATTCAAAAGTTATTATGTGCACAAAATAAGTTCTCCAGTTCTACAATGCACCGAATGCACAAAATTTTGGATCAGTTTATTGTGTTCCCTTCAACTGTGAATAACATTCGTGACATGTTTCCTAGGTATGCATACCTCGAGCTTTCTTAGAAACAACCTCATTTAATTTGTTCCCCTTATGTTCATGATTGCATAGCGAACCAATGTTCTCAATTCCAATTCAACGGAATTGGGTCATAACAAGTAAGAGGTACAGCAACCCAGTATTGACAGCAATTTAAAGTTTACAGGTTCAAAACAAAGAGAAGAATTAGGTCAATATATGCATATAAATACATTTTATATATATGGGAAAAAGGAAAAGCCCAAACTAATCCAATGGTACAAAAAATATTAATAAGTTATTAAAAAATAATTATGTCGTATGGCCACACATCTAGATAATTCTTCTCTGGCTAGTAATCAAATTTGGTGATTGGTCTAATATTCATATATTCTTGTTGAATAAGCTCATTCAACTTATTCAAGATATGTGGATTTCAAATTTCTTTAAAAATATGCTAATAAAATATTTCTGATAGCAAGTTGCAATTGATTGTTCCATTATTTGGGCAATCTTGCAATGACCAAATGACATAAACCCACAAAAAAAAAAATTTTCCATCTCTCTCTCTCTCTACTCTCAAGAGTGAGCTTCCAGGAAAGAGCTAGGGCACATACATAGTTCGCATACCATAATCTTATCGATCAATGGCTTAATTTTTATGTCATTGAAAATTCCGGCAGAGCTAGAAGTCTGCTTCGAAACAGATTAGAAAATTAAGTAGAAATTAACAAGAGACATAAAAAGAGGTTCTTGGAAAGGACTGGAGCATGCAACTTGGAATATCTAGATCAAATTGATATAATTAAAAAAAAAATGTAAATCCGCGCATGTTTAAATAAAAAGCTAAAATATTGAGGTAGCTCATATGAGTGACAGTGAGATAGTGAAAGCATGCAATGCATTTAGCCCGGTTCAGTACATTTCAAGGCAAAAAGAGGCATAAAATATGAGACCTTATAGTATATGCTTGATGAGATTAGGGAACAATATGTTAAATATTAATTAATAAAGCCAAAAAAGTTTATGACGTTCTTACATCATGGTCTTAGCTAAGTAGCTATCCCCACTTCTGACTTTTTTGTCAAGTGCTTCTTGCATTCTGCCCATATACGTATAATCCATCATCCCAACACAAATTGAGAGTAGGCTACGGTACTCACAAGCATTGAATGCTATCACCGGATTTCTCTCCTTTCTCCCCTCTCTCCTCCCTCCTCTCTCCTTTTAACGGTAAAATCGGTGTGAGCATCCAATATTTACAAGCATTGTAGTCAGTCGCTACAAATTGACTTAAGCTATCATATCTCTCATGTGTGCATGTGTCAAGTGTTCGTGTGTGTAAGTGTAAGATTTTCATTTCTTTCTTTTTTGATAAGCCAGAAAGAGTAATGTAGAGGATACGCAAAATACCAGCGGACAAAAATGGCTTAATCAATAAAGACATCAAGGCTCATGTACAAACGAATAATCCTAGGTTGCGGAAACTTGTTGTAGGGTACTAAAACACTATCAGATGTGATTTTTTGGTTTGACATAATATATCATGATTAATGGGTGGGAGATGAATTTACACTTATGATACAAGTAAATATACACGTATTATAATATAAATAAATATTAATTATAATATGAAGCAATTTTACATTATATTTTCTTTTTATTTTTGATACATACATCATATCTTCTTGGTTGATTTCTTTTTTATCATAATTAGTTTAATCCTTATAATAATTGCTAATAACGTTAGCAGAAACATTTACATTATGAAATTATAGAAAGAAAGAGGGAAAAAAAAAAACTCTTCACCTATGAAGCTATAACAGTTGGGTCTAAGATTTTTTTATCTCCTTAAAACGTTTTACTTTTACTATAAAATAGAGTTTTAAGGGCTTGTTTTTATTAGGAACCCTTCTTTTTTTCCCCTAATATCTATTCTCTTGTAACCTCTCCTTTTCTTTTCTACTTATTATTATTAAATCATTTTGTGTTCTTAGTTTGTATTTTACATGTGGAATCTTGTTGTTGGTAGAGTTAACTGAAATGGACATGGAATCTTTCTTATTGCATTGACAAATTAACTTCCAAATCCACCAAGTAGTATTAATTAACTTCTTTCGTGTTCAGATCATGTCTTATGCAGGTGTCAGTTATAAGACTAGAGATACATGCATTTGCTCGCTTTTTATTAAATCGCACAAGGGATAATCATTCATTTGTTTTATACAACCACCAAAAAATGAAATTACGGTTTTGTTTTAATCCCAACACTTTAAGGTTTCGCTTAATCCAAACACTTTAAGGTTTCGCAGCCTAACATTCTTGATCAGAAACTCCATAAAACACAATCTTATCGCACGTTGTAAATGACTCTTACGTTTTTATTATAATTATGTGAATATTATCTGTATGGTTCATGCACCCAATGAAGAAGTCGATCCAAATACACTGCAGATACACTACATATTACTCACAAACTATAACAAGTTGCAAAGTTGGCTCACTACCCAACTGGATTAGTTTTGGACCACCAAACTGAAACTGAAAAACCTTTTACTATATGTGTGTAGTTTTATTTTCTTTTTAGCTAAATAATATTTATTGGCAAAAATCGTGCCGACTGTGAAACTTTAAGAGAAAAAAATAAGTATGTTTGATTTGGTATGTTTATGCTGAGCAAGTGGATGTTATTCTATTAACAAGTTGGCTAGGGTGCCGACTGTGAGACGTTATGGAAAAATATCTGGAATTCAAAAGATTAAATAATAACACATGGCACTACGTGAATGGTCAAGAATTTTATCAAAAGTCTGAGTGAATATTACTAATGATAATAACACGTGTCGTGAGAAGAGTGGTTGAAAATCTTATCGAAAATCTAAAGAAATAATGACATGTGGCTAATAAGGCCAATAAAGCATAATATATATATATATATATATTTCCTTACCATTGCCCTTGACCTTGCTCAATAGGTGGAGTTGCACAAAGACAAATACTGTCAATCACTTGCCCTTGCCATTGCTCTCCTCTACTGGGTGAAAATACTCTAACATGCAAAGGATTTAATTTTTAATGAATATCATTTTTTTTCTTCAAAAAAAAATGTAGTCATTACAGCCTTGTTTAAGCTGTAACTTTAAATTAATTAAAATATAGTTATTCTTTTTTTTTTAAATAAAACCAACTAATGTAATGAATTAAATAATTATGTGACAACTAGAAAGTTGGTTCAGAGATGGAAGAAACATAAATTGAAATTTCTATAATGTACGAAAAAGAAATTAAAATTTCTGTAGAATTAGTTTACTGTAAATAATAGTCATTTCATCTTAGATTTTTTATTGATTGTCAAAAGTTTAGGGAGAGGGGAGGCTATCCCATCTCAGGGTCAGGACATACTACAAGCCATTTTTGAGGACTTACAAAGGGGGTTTTAGCCTCTTTTTTGGTTTTTACATATCGCCCACCAAGGAGGATTGTCGGCAGAGGAGCTCAAACCTAGGCTTTGGTATAGTGAAGAAAACGATCCTTACCAACTTAACCAACCCTCGTTGGCTTTCATCCTAGATTTTTCATTTTAGTGTCAAGGTGACTTATAAATTATGATGGATTTTTATCACAAATGACCCTCTATGTTTTGACAACTAATCAGTTTGGTCCTTCATCTATTGCTTTGGTCATCAAAATTGTCTATGCCATCCACTTCTGTTAGAAAATTCATTAGTTTGTTGTGGTGGCAATTGTGTGGGACACACAGAACCAATTGTGTGATGCCATGTGGATTAAATGAAAAACATAAATAATTTAAAAGAAAAAGAAATTTGATCGGCGACCATGAAATATGCAAACAAACCGAGGGAGGCAAAAGAGCAAATAGAGTGGCCAACTTTGAAGTTAAAGACGATGGGTGCGGGTACAATGGCATCGACGGTTCCGGAGTAGTCAGAGCCGAGATGAAAGGGAAGGGTCTTTGGGATGCCTTCAGTTTCTTGCACATGAGAGCCCTTCATCATCCTTCTTCTGTTTAATTTCTTATAGATTTAAAATTTCAAACCAGAGCCTCCCGAAGTGGACGATGGCAGTCTAACGTACCGTTGTTGCACTTGGTACGAGTCCTTGTTGTTCCTTTTTGGGTTTTTGCCAATTTTTCTGTTTTTTCTTATTAATTTTTTGTTTTGTTATTACATGAAGATGATGGAATACTCTAGCGTGACATAGTCAACATGAGCATGTCACTATTCAGCAATGAGATTGAGCGGACATGTCCACCTCGCAAGTTCACTATGCCTTACTTCATTGCATTTAAAGGAGACGAGGATCCGAAGTGACACCTCAAGCACTACCATAGCGTCATTATCCTATACTAGAGCCACGATTGGTTTCACACCCTAGAGCCACGATTGATCCGAAGTGACTTTACAAGGCGATGCGCAAGACTGGTTTCACACCCTAGAGCCACGATTGATCTGAAACGTTGAATAACTTTCTCTAGGCTTCACTAAGAAATACTCGTCATACCACTCCAACAAGAAGAAGTCTGAGCATCTCTTCAACCTCAAGAAATAGTTCAATGAGCTATGTCAAGAGATTCAAAGCAGAGAAAGCCAAGATTGTCAGTTGCAACGACATCATAGCAATAATTGCATTCAGGACGGGGCTTTTTGCCGATCACCCTTTATTTGGAAAATTGGTCATAAGCGAGGATCTGACCATGGTAACTTCATACGCTTTGGTAGAAAAGCACACACTTTAGAACGAGGCCAAGCAGTCCTAAAAAGCTTCCGAGCAACCTCAGAATGACCTAGAAGCAGTCCAACAAAAGCAAATCGAGGAGTAAGCGCAAAGATCGTTCCCCGGCAAAGGAAGGCTCGAAGAAAATGGATCACATCTGGGAAGGCCTGTACAAGATCAACAGAGTAGGTAAAAAGGATAGCTACACCCTCAACATCATGAATGACAAAGAAATCGAAAAGCAATGAAACACCAACAATCTGAGAAAGTACTATGTGTGACTTCCCATCATCACCTAAACTCCAATCAGGCCTATCCAAATAAGTTCGAAGTCTCAAGCAAATTAACAAACAAGACCTCATAAGCTAAGGATCATTTAAGTTGTTGTGTTGCATCCTTGTTTCCGCAAAGTTCATTACATTTTGCCTTTTTTCGTTCGATGAAGATTCGAGCCATTATTCATAAACTTTGCTCAGTTGCACATTCAACAAGGAATTTCAAGCTCTCAAGTGCAAGAGAGTAAACTAATCCCCCGACACTCATTGAGTAAAGCTCTCTCCCGGGCAAAGGTAAACTGCCCGGAGTTCAGTTGTGGGCTAGCAATAGAGTTCGGATGCCTCAGTATAAGTATAATTTGGCGCATTCCAGCTCTAAAATGGCATTACCCAGAATTACCACAGTCTCTTCTTGGGAACCGCAAACTAGACTTAGCTTACTGAAGGATTCTTGCCCTTGGCACAATCTGCGAGAATTCGAGCTTCTTTAGTGGGAGAAGCATAAGTGCAACACATTATCTGAATTATTGCCAGCGAATTTCCATACAACTACACACGTTTGTTGTGATAAGTTAGCGATTTTCACATCCCCACAGAACCTTATCATGTTGTGCACTACGGATTACTCAACTCAAGGGATCCGTGACTTAACAACATAAGTGCAACAAGCTTCCGAGTTAACTGCGATGAATCTCCGTCACTTTTTGCAAAGCATGATTTTCATGACACAGGAAACTATGAACAACTTCGAAACTGCAGTAAACTTTCGAGTGACTTACACGAGACTTTGTCATGCCACACGCTGCGGCCTTGTGGAGTGCAGGATCTCATAAAGCTCAAAGTATATTGCCCATGGAACCTTGCCTAAGTCGCACGAACAAGTTCTCATGACAATCAATGAAGTAAAAGACCGGCATATGGCAACACTAGCAGCACACAGCAACTAGTAGCACGCAGTCCCCAATGCATGGTGGCCAGCAGCACGCCTGCAATGAGTGCCTGCTTTGATTTCATCAAAGTCGCCCGAATAGTTTGCACTTCTATGGCTAAAGTTTTGTGACCCGCCTCAAACATCCAAAGAAACAAGCAACCAAAGTTTCAAGAACATTCAAGGCAATTGAAAAGACAAAGATGAAGTAAATTGAAGAAAATAATTTATTAAATTCCTAGCGAATTGATAAATTGGCACGAAGGCACATGCGCGGTAGCAGCAGCAAGAGCAAGTTTTACCGCCCCCTTGACATCTGAATCCTCTTTCCCAAGCGACATACTTCTTTTCGCACTTTTCATATCAGTAAGTCTCTCATAGTTCAATCCAGGCTTAGTCATAAGAGGGAGCCTCACTTTGTCTCCAAACCCAAGAGCTGAGAGCAGCACAAAACTCTTGTGTTGAGCAATCTTTTCAGCAAAAGTTTTGATCTCTTTTGGAGCAGTAGACTTAACAAGCTCAGCAATATCCTTTTTGTCCTTAGAAGAAGATAGATCAATGACTACCTTTCTAGAAGCAGTCAAACCCATATGGGCAGCAGAAGAAATTTTTTGCTTCTTCTCAATCAACGGCTCATGAGCAAGTGACGAAGCCCTCTTCTTTGCACTATCATTAGTAGCAGGCTTGGCAACGGCGATCGGGAGAGCAAATGCTTCTTCCTTGATCTGTTTAATCTCCTCCCTAGGTGACAGTCCACCTTTCTGCCTGCGAAGATGACTAAACAGCCAACGCCATTCGCGATATCAGCTGGAATACCCAGGGCAGTGTGCACCTTCTTCATATCAAGCATAGTCTTTAGAGTCGAGCCAAACTCCGAATTTGCACAAGGAAAGAAGATCATGTAGTCAGTAATCTGATATTGAAGCAACTCACAATCGGATTCAGGTGGTCGAAAAATGAAGCAGTTTAGTTACCTTTGATAAACTTTACTAGACGCGCAGCTCAACTAAGGAATCAGATTTCCACTCACCACTGACTTCGATAATATCCTCGGACCAGTCGTGATCACCCCTACTTGAAGAATCAAAAAACTTATGGTGTGTAGACCTCAGCTGCCCCACGCCATCCTTGTGATCGATCTAAAAAAAGACTCATAATTCAATGCAGACAAGAGAGTTTATTCTTGACAATTCAACTTAATTTGGGATTTCTACATCTCCTACACTTCCTATGAGCAGCACAGCAGATGTGAGTGCATTTGTGGAGCCAAAAATAATCCTAAATATTATGAGGCTGACACATGGATTTTCATTCACTATTGACGAGAATGTCTTCATTAATGGGTGAGACTCGCATTTATTACCCGACAGTTCAACCAAGCTAGAAGCCTTGAGTTGCTGACTACAATTACTCCAAGCTAAGTTGCCCATGACAAGGAGATAAGGTAAGGGAATTAAAGCTAGAATTAATTACTAATTCTTACCTTTAAGCTTTCCAAATTGAAGACAAATTCATTTAATTAAGGAAGCACAATCATATTCAATCAAGGATTCTCCAAGATAACTCTTAGGATATTATTAATTAATTTTAATAATATCTTCAAGGATTATTCTTGGTATCTTTAAGATATTCTGAACATCTTAAAGATACTATCCCGTACTATCATTGCACAAGTACAATTTCATCCATCATATGACACAACTTGGCCAATTAGATGTTGACGCATGGCATGGGCTTCCCCACCTACACCTAGGTGGCCGCCCGTATTCCTATAAATACCCCTCTACAGTTAGTTCTCTGGTAAATAATTATACGCTGAAAAACACTCAATTCTCTACACAGTTTTCTGACTCTTTGGCCAACCAACACCCCCCCCCCTGGGGCTTGTGGTTTGGTAACCAAATGTGTCTCATTGTTTTGTATGTACAATTTCGTCAATTCGAAAGGGGCAAAATTTGCTACCACAGGGGTCACTTTAAGCCACCATTTATTCGGATTTTCTAACAGAAGTGGATGGCGGCGACATTTTTGATGACCAAGGCAATAGATGAAAGGTCAAACTGATGAGTTTGAAACATAAATAACCAAACTGATTAGTTGTCAAAACATAAAGAACCATTTGTAATAAAAAAAAACCCAATTATGATTAATATGATCGATATTTCACGCACATATTTAATATTATTTATTATTTTTATTGGCATAGATATCAAGGACCGGCACTACTCTATGAAAGCTAAAACAGAAGTTAGAATTAACAACCTTTTAACGACTGAAGAAGTTGTTTGACTTAAAAATAAAGAAGTAGAAACGCAATTGAAGAAAAATGTCACCGTGCACAACGAAGCATGGCTTGTGAATCCTAGACAAGACCATCTGTGCATGAAAAGCAGCAAGTCAAAATTCAATTGACCGACTCCATATTTGCCGGACCTCTATGTAGCCAATGCAATAATACTTGGAACATCAAACAAAATTCCCACTTATAGTCTTTGAATAAATATGTTAAAGATAAATTATCTATTACTGAGAAAAAGATCGTGCACATGACGAGGAAGGAAACGTAAATCACCTCGTGTTTTCCTTTACACGTTTTAATAAAGGAGAACGATAAAATTAATGTCTTATTCTAAGTTATATTTAACAAAACATAATTTCACGTGTTATAATTTAATTTAAACAATAACATTACGCGGTTATATTCTAAGTATATTGAAAAATTACTCTTAGTACATATGGTACAAAAACACAGGCCCACAAATTTGGCATGAAGATCATTCCAAGATCTGTAAGAAATTAAAAATTTTAAAGAAAAAAATGTTTAAGTGTCGGTAATCTTTAGGCATTATCGGTCTAAAACTTAGTCACCAGCACTATTGAAAAGGACAATTGTTGCGTAAGAGGTTTCACTTTTTCATTCAGACATCTTATTTTTCTGTTTAATAATACAATTTAGGACAAATGGTCCTTCTAATATTTTGAGTTGTGGATGAAATCTGAAACATGTAGTTTCCTTGTCCTTTCCTTGTGGTGGCCAACTTCATTTTCTTATGTTCAAATTAGCAAATTACAATATTGTTTAGGCGACACTCTTAGTTAAAAGAATCCTTATATATATATTAGAAACACTTTAAAGGAAGAAGTTTTATGTGAAATTAGACCTGAAACGGTGAATGTTTCATGTATTGTACGTCTGAAAAAATCCCTCAACACTTGTTTCTTCTCTATTTTTTATAAAATTTTAAGCTTTATATGTATCAAAACTGAATAAAATAAAGCCAAATTAATAACTTGGAGGGACTTATTTGTAACTCAAAAACCACTGTGAATCATGAATTTTATTTAGAGAAAGACTTGGAGAGTTAATAATATTTTTTTTTGGAGAAGAAATTATAGAAGTTTTATTCGATCAAAGAGAAATACAATTGTCTAAGATAGCATCGCAGAATAAATATAGAAATTCTTCGAACCAATAAGACTCAAAATCATGGAATAAAGCCAATCTAGCTAATAATATTATAACAAGTGTTATCAAAACACATAACAGACAAAATTATACAAAAATGTTTCCTCTTCAGATTATATATGAAGTTAATGATGTCGAGCATCTTATATGTATATTGGAGTAGGCTACGGTGCTCGCAAGCATTAGATGCTCACACCGATCTCACCGTTAAAAGGAGGGAGGAGGGAGGAAAGAGAGGGGGAAGGAGGGTGAGATCGGTGTGAGCATCAAATGCTTGCGAGTACTGTAGCCAATCCCCTGTATATTTGGAGAAAAATAGTAATAGACATAGTATTTCAACACAAGTGGTGAGAAAAAGACAAAATCAGATAATAAAAAAAACATCAATGTTTCCTCCTCAAGCTTTTTATATCTATATTATTAAGGCAGAAGGCCTTAAGTTTAAATTTTCTACAAAATATCTAAAACACCCATTGTTACAAATTATAAAAAAAAAAATGAGGACATAATAGTAAAAAACATTAAAATGAGCGGGAAAACTTATCTACAAAAGTGATATTATCTAGAAAACAAATCTAAGAGAAAGAAAACTGATATTATCTGAAGCCCAAAAACAAATCTAAACCACCGCCACCATTCTTCTCGCCCTAAAATTACTATCCTTTCCGGCAACATTGGAGCTTTGCTTGGAATTGGAAATCGAGTAGGAAGCGATGGCTGTCTGCAATTAAAATCACTATTCTTCTCGCCCAAGTCCCAAATGTTTCTTGACATTGAAATCGATTACGAAGCGATGGCGGTCTGGAATTTGGAAGGTATTACCCAATACTAATTAGGATCTGTATGAAATTGCTTCGAATTTTGAGTATTTGTTGTAGTCAAGTGTTTTCCGATTTCAGTTATTTTTGTTCCATACAAGTCCCAAATGTTTCTAGAAATCGATTAGAAAGCGATGGTTGTCTGGAATTTGGATGCTTGCTCTATTTTGTGGAGTTTGAGTATCGAAAAATTTTGCTAGGTTCTATTTGTTCTAGAATTGTTGATTTCTTTTATTTGTTAAAAGGAATTAGATTCAAATTTTTAGGATTTCCGTTCTTTCTTTCCCAAATTTGTTGCAAAATTTGAATTAGGTTTTTATGGTATGAACTTGACTGCTATTTGATTTTCGTTTGACGGAGCAATGGATACTCAATTTGGCTATGTTTTAATCTGTAGTTGTACATTTATCACTGGAATTGAATTTTATTTGTGCTTTTGGATGATTTTTGCCTTTGATCAATAAGAACAGTGGCAAGGTTTTGATTGTATTTGTGCTTTTAGATTAGTCCAGTCGATTTGTTAATACTTTGTGTCTTGTAATTCTCTGAGGCCTACATTTTCTCTAATTGTTTATAGACATTGTGCATTTTCAAAATTTTCAATTATTTGTTGTACATGTCCGTTTGAGTACTCTGCTTGCCACAATATTTGCATCAGCCCTGCAACATTTCTGGTTCAAATTCAAGAGTCCATTTTTATGATGCATTGGTGTCTCCCTTCAAAATAGTTGAAGATCATGATCAATGGGGCGCTTTTCCCAATTTACAGAAGTTTTCCATACATGGATTGTGTAGAATAAGCTATGAAATTAGTGGTATATGCAAAAATGTGGGAGCTTTTTAACTTCAGGTTGACTTTATTCTGCACTGAATACAGGGATGGTAGCATAAAAGTGATCGGTGGTGATAATGTCGAAGGGCTTCTTACATCTCCTAAGCCACTGCTTTTTAAAAACTTAGAGGTCAGTAAGTTTAGAAGCAAGAAGCAATTAGTATACTGTTTTTCTTTCTCTTTCTATAATTGAATCAATTTGTTCTGTTTTTTTTTTTTTTTAATTTGTGAAGAAAAAGGAGGGGGAGAAATTGGAGAAGCAGAAGGCTAAAAAAGAAAAGACCGAGAAAGCAAAAGAAAGTGTTGATAAGGTACGGATTAATTCTTTATTGCGGATGTGTGTGTTTGCGTGTGTGGATTTTGCATTGCTCCAAATGAAATATATGGATTTTGCATTGTCCCTTTGTGGATTTTACAGATGTGATTTGGTGTGGTATCTGAAAAATTTTGCTAGGTTGTGTCAGTAAGTTTAGAAGCAAGAAGCAATTAGTATACTGTTTTTCTTTCTCTTTTCTGTAATCAAATTTTTTTTTTTAAATTTGTGAAGAAAAAGGAGAGGGAGAAATTGGAGAAGCAGAAGGCTAAAAAAGAAATGACCGAGAAAGCGAAAGAAAGTGCTGATAAGGTACGAATTAATTCTTTATTGCGGATGTGTGTGGATTTTGCATTGTCCCTTTGTGGATTTTACAGATGTGATTTGGTGCGGTATCTGCGTAATTATGGAATAGTTTGATAACTTTTGTTGTTGTATCTTGTACTGAAATGTGCATTTTAGTAAGCAAGAACACATCTTTAGGGGTGCGTAGCGCCCGTGAATAAAAAAAAGCCTCTCGCGCTCGCGTCAGCGCGTGCAAAGAGGCTAGTAGTAATTAAATAATGTCAATGAATCTTATATGTATGCATATTTGATTCCTTATTCACACAAAACCCCATAGTTATATTATTTATTTAATTCATCTATAAAAATATTCTGATTTTTTAATAAGATTGCGATATTTCATTTATTGAAAAATAACATTATAAAAACATATTATGAAGACTTGGCCTCAAAATAGTCCTTATAAACTAGATCTAGAAATATTCTCTTTTTATATGTGGCTTCTAGCAATACTGTTTTCTACTAAAACAACCTACATCCACGACTTTAGGGCTAGCAGGAGGAGCAAATATCGCTTTAGATACAAATGACAGGAGACAAAAACTATTCACGATTCTTAATACATAAATGCTTTTAATCACAAGAGTTGGGCAAATCGAAAAAAAAATCATTAATGTGATTAATCATTTCCTTGTTTTTTGGGTAATAGATGATTAATAATTTCCTTAACCCATCAACTGTCGTCTTGTGCGGGTCGTTTTGTGCGGGTTTAGAGAGTAAGATTATTTTAGTAGAAAAATAATCAAATTTTATGTATAACTCGACTCGCCTAAACTATTATTATTCTTTTATTTGAAAAAAAAAATGTCCTTAACCCTAATAATGTTTGTTGTTTGGCCCCCACGGCCAGCTGCACCACTCCACAACTAAATTCCTTAGATCTGAGACGAACTGTTTATTCAATTCGTTATGCAAACCGACCCAATTTCAAATAATTGTGGATTACCATGATGCCACGGCAACATCACAATCCTTATATTATATAAATGTAATTATATGTAATTTGTTAATTTAGGTCAGACCCCGCCGCCGGGCCTTATTTGACCCACGTGCCTAAAAAGCATGGTCCTTGTTATAAAAACAGAACATTAAGCTTCACTAGATTCAGACTTTGGTGGACAATCCAAAAACATCCTCCTTGACCATAACTGGTAGCTTTCATTGCTTAATTTAGTCATTTAAATTATTCTAATCTCTGCCCTTGTAATCTTTTGTCTTTTAGTCCAAAATTCAAAAACCTTCTTTTTTTTCTTTAAGTATATATAGGGCCTTGGCCTTTTTTGGTACCATAGCAAAGAAACACCCACACCCTCAAGAAAAAGAAGAAGAAAAAAAAAAACCACAAATTTAAACACCCTTGCAATACCAACCCACATGGAAATGGAGTCAGCTTTCTTCCAATTTTCAAGTCCTTCAGATTTCTCATCAGATTCCTCCTTTGGTTCACTAGACTCCTTTTCATGGGATGATGAATCACTACTTCTTCCTTTCAATAGCCATGAGTTGATGAATTTTCCACCATTTAACATGAACGACTCCCAAGACATGTTGCTCTACGATGTGGTGGCCAGAGGCGCAAAACAGACATTAGTTGCACAGAACGAGGCGAACAACTTCAATGGGGTTAAAGAAGAGGAGGTGACTTCAGCCAACAACCAAAGCCTAGAAGAAAAATCCACAAAGGAAAAGGCTTATAGAGGGGTGAGGAGAAGGCCGTGGGGAAAATATGCAGCAGAAATAAGAGACTCCACAAGGCATGGGATTAGGGTTTGGCTCGGAACATTCGATAGTGCTGAGGCAGCTGCTTTAGCTTATGACCAAGCTGCATTTGCACTGAGGGGTTCTTTGGCTGTGCTTAATTTTCCAGCACAAGTTGTCCAAGAGTCTCTTCAAGAAATCAAGTATAGACACGATGAAGCGTGCTCACCTGTTATCGCACTCAAGAAGAGGCACTCCATGAAAAGAAAGTCAATGAACAAAAAGAGTAATAAACCAGTTAACCAATGTACCGATCAAAGAAAAGTAAAGGAGGTTTTGCCACAAAATGTGATGGTATTAGAGGATTTGGGCGTTGAGTATTTGGAAGAACTTTTGGACATAAGCTCATGTGGAAGAAGTACCTGCTGGAATCCGCAGTAAAAAAGAAATCATAATATTTATCTTTCAGATATCTTGTTTTTTGTTTTGTTTAATTAATTATTAAGTTAATTTTTCTTTCCTTCACTTTTGACCTTCTCTTTTTTTCCTTGTTAGTTTGACCTTTGGATCAAAGGTTCTAGTTAAGAGTTGAGGGGTCATGGTGCAGCTTGATCTAGGGCCTTAGTGAATTCTATTAATTATTTCCCTCCTTTGTAAAGTTGAAAGAGATGGAATGTACACTTGTGGATTAAAAATATATTTTCTCTCAAATTATTGCAGTCTAAAATATTCTTAAATATTACAAACATATACATAGTGGCCTTAAAATATATTAATTTTGTCCTTTTTCCAAGTTAATGGATTAGGAAGCAAGAGTGTGAATGATCAACATCTACTGGCCTCTAGAATCCAAAAATTACTTCACCATTGTTTTTAGAGATCAAAGCTGGCTGCTTATCTTGATATTTTTCATTTGTATTATCACTAGATTTAGCAGTTATGATTTGCATGTGACACCAGAGTGATGTCGTATTGGTCTCCACTATGGGTATATATGAATTTGTTTATGCCTTCAATATTGTTACTTCGTGGTGACACCAACAAACCAAGGAAGTCAAGAATTTTAAAAGAACCCTACTTTTAGGTGTTGATCGTTATATCCTCCAACACTCAACTACTTGTGTTGCCTAGTTTTGATGCTTTGCATTCGAAATATATGACCATGTCCCTCTCCCCACTATTTCTTTTCAAATTCAAGCACATATGGACCGAGCAGCAAATAGGAAGACATAACGTTTCAATCCAATGAGATCTTTGTAGTGAGTTGTTATTGATACTTGGTAAAAATATATTATGTGCACGGAAATTTTCATAAATTTGAACACATGTAGTTTTTTTAATTCGTAATCTTTTTGTAAATGCAAAAAAAATTCGGGTCCTCTAATTTTTCAACATGGAATCTTATAATCATGCCAAGAAGTTATAGACGTCATATTCGTTTGTCACCAATGAGAGACATCATCTCCGCTTGCCACAAGTGAGAGGGGTATTTTTGTAAAAGACATTGTATTATTTACTGTGCTAGTGGCTTGTTTAGTTAAAGAGTAAATTTTGCTACTTTCGCAACTAACATAGTTGACAGGAAGGGATCATTGAGGGCTTTCCTGGTCATACAGTACATTCGTGCAGAGCAAAGTTATACTGAATGGACAAATAGGGGACGGGGTCTAGCGGCAAAAGGAAGAAAAATTGTGGCCGCCTCCATCGTCTCCACCTTGGAGGAACATCGAGAACATCCCAAGGATGCCTACGGCTTCCAGGGCATTGCCATTCGAAATGAACATAATAATTGAACCTATCAATCGATTCATAACTTTTCAAACACAGACACGCAAGAAAAACCTCCACACATTTCTCCAATCAATAGCAGAGATGACATTCTAAAGTGCGAGAAATTTTTCACAGTACTCAAATTTCAACCGGGTACTGTACATTTCATAATACAAGTGAAGGTACACGAAAAAATATATTATTTTCTTCACTTGTATTATGACATGTAGAGTACTTTTTGAAAACCGAGTACTTGAAAAAATCTCTCCTAAAGTACATACGGAGCTGATAACTACAAACTTCTTTTTATTTATGGCATTGGATTGAATAAATTAAATGAAAACAACATACATAATTAAACAAGGGTGTGTGAAAGACTTAAAGGGTGTGTATTTACATTATTTCCCAAGTACATATCACAAACCACATAAGCAAAGAGACTAACATTCCCTTCATTATTCTAACCAAAGAAAGTGAGGCTATCCTTCCAAAACTAACTACTATTTCTTCCTTTCACAAATAGTAGGAGAAAAGCTTACATCAAATCATTGCATACATCTTATTTGTATGTTTATCTCATCACTTGACAAATAGAGATTTTCTATGCGATGGGATACTTGAGTTTTTTCTCCATGATATGGAGAATTTGTGTGCATAGAGAATATTTATATGCAAAGAGCAGCACATTTAATTGTTTGTACACGTAATCCATGATATGGGCCGTTGAATTTTGGTTCATCTTTATCTTATGTGCTAATTGGGTTATCAATTTGTGGGATGTTTGGGCACACCAATGCTCTATGTAGGAAGGTGCGCATGACCAATCCCTATCAGCATAAAGAAAGCCCAGTTCCAAACGTAAACCAAACAACTTAATAAGCCATCCAGGACGAAACCCTAGTGCATAATTAATTAGGATGTTTTATTTGGACTATGAAAATCATGTAATTAAGGTCCATCCTGATTTCCTAATATTGTATACAAGTAACCCACCAGATCAGGATGGAAAATCTTCTTTATATAGCATTTTCCTCCATTCATAAGCACCAAAGTAGGTTGTAGTAAAACTAACAAAGGATTGATGTTAATCTGGATATGACTAGAGTTCCTCATATGTTTTACATGACGCAGTGTGACAAATAAAAAGAAAACAAACAATAACTTTAAAGAATAAAATATCCACTTCTGAAGCATGAGAAAACCTCAAAGTTTATTCATGAAATAAATATAAAATTTAACAACTTTTATGGGTCAAACTTGGGTGGTACGTACCATTTAATGGTTCGACTATTGAATGATTTAATATTCATTTGGGGTCCACCGCAAATTAATCTGGAACCATTCAATGGCCGTACCATTGAATGGTCCATA
Source organism: Gillenia trifoliata (assembly GCA_018257905.1). NCBI lineage: Eukaryota > Viridiplantae > Streptophyta > Magnoliopsida > Rosales > Rosaceae > Gillenia > Gillenia trifoliata. The sequence goes on along the minus strand of CM031080.1, from coordinate 33,233,978 downwards.
CCACTCAAGATTTTTCCCAACCTTTATCTCATAATAAGCTTTTTTTGTACCCTACTTCAACTCTAGACTTGCTAGCCTAATTGGAAACACAATACGAACTAACAAAATTCCGAAAATATCTTAAAATCTTAAAATCTTGTGTTAACCTAGTAAACGAAGGAATTTGGCTTAAAAGGCTCATAGAGCCAAAATTTACAATGCTTGGAATTTAATTTGCTACCAATTTTGCACATGTCAAATTGTTCTTTGATCTACTGCGTCACCTGTTCTACTCTTGCCTCCCTCTTGATGCTATGGTCACAATAGTACAATAATGTTTTATCATCTCCATCAACCTTGCTGCTATAGTCACATTGGGAAAAGTTGGGCCTTTTATCTCCAGACAAAAATATCTAAAGTTCACAGTACAGTTTGGCCACCAATTTTCACCTGTGTTTTTTACCAAGAAATAGAACCATACTACATAGAACACCTGAGTTTCGACCCCACCGCATGTGTGGAGTGAATATTAAGTACCTGACTGTCAGGTTCTAGTGAGGGGGAATTCGAACATAGAACTTGAGCGCACAATTGAATAACCTTAAAAACTTGAGTCACAAATCTCTTGCAATATCTATTTCTTAGACAGAATTATCATTAGACAGCTGAAGACAATAAGTAGTGGAGGCACTTTACAACTTTTAAGATCATAATTCAGTGCATTTGCCTTTCTCAAGCCAGAAGAATGTGCATCAGCCAACCCAGGTAGAACAAACATAAATCAAGGAGCAAAGTCCATTGCATCACTGATATAATTCCTAACATTACCAAGCATAAGTCAGGTCTGGGACTTTCCAGGAACCACAAGCAATTTCAAGCACCGACTAGCTGGGGTTAGTTAAAAGGGCAAAATTAACGAACGATAGGGATGGATGGATGATAGCATCGTAGCAATATTAGTAGTTGGGCGTGACAATGTTGGGTTAACCACTTTTCATTATGTTCCCCACTAAATCCTCTGGGCGTGGGCACTCAACACACTGAAACAAATTAAACTTTCAAAGAAGAAATGGCAACTCCAATTTGGAAAAATGGAATTTTTTAGTGAAAGTGGTAAACTTTTCACTGTGTAGGGTTTTGATTCAAGGTGAAGAATGAATGATAAGAAAGATGTTGGAAGGAGGCTCTACTTTAAACCATAGCCCTCAAGAATGACTTCCATGGATACCAAAATTGTTTAAGAAGTCTACCACATGGATGCAAACATCTTAGTGGGGGAGGTGGGAGTCATTTGAAATGAAAGTAGCACTCACAATAATCACATGAAAGTCATATTTCTCTGCTTTATTGCAGCCTGCCCTTGATTTTCATGTGGAACTAGTAACCATTTTATAATTACAAGAGTATAGTAGCTTTAGTAGTTAAGACGTTTATATTTGCACTTGAGGTTTTAGGTTCGATTTTTCAATCCCAATATTGCATGTATTAAAAAAAACAGTTTACTTTTCTAATATAATACACGTCATCAAGTGACTGATGAATTCACATAGGAGTCATTATATGCAAGTGCCCCCACCTCCAACTATTTTGCTAAGCATGAAATTTTGCAATGCTCTTTGGATATCCTCTTAAGCATAGCTATTGTGGAGACAAGATGCTTGACAAATATCTCAAAGCGGCGGAGACGCAATAGGTAAATTAAGGACAATTAGTTAAATTCTCATTCAAGCTTTCAACTTGCCAGTTAGTAACTTAATATGAGAAGAAAAATTTATAAATCCGCCATTGTATACAATCAAATCAAGTACCAAATAGTGTCCAAAGTTGGGAATATGAGAAGAAAAATTCATCATGGTCACAACTTTTTTCATCATCATGGTCACAACTTACAAATAAGATTAAAAGTAGGTTTAGATGCTACTGATTGCGATGCAGGATGGAACCTTAGCCTCTCTGGTTACCACTGCGTTATCCTTTTTGAGTTTAGAGTCTCTAGACCATCCCAAACAATTTGCAATCGCAAATTTAGCTTTCTATAAGGAAAAGGGGAACAAAAGTAAACAATATGGTCAAGTAACTTAGATTAATCATTGTTATTATAATCTTCCTTTCTTAAAGAGAGAAGACCTTTCAATTTTCATTTCAAGAGACGCTGCGACTCGATCGATCGATCAAAACTAGTGGTTCGTCAACAAAAAAAGTAAAAGCAAAAGAAGTATCCTCATTCTTTGAAGCTGCTTATCACTTTGCAATTTGCACACTTTGCATAATGAATAGGTCCATTCTGCTGAGACCAGGCACGGATCCAAGATTTAAAATTGGAGTGGGTTGAATTTTGATATTAAATTTTATTGTCGGAAATATTTTTTAAAATATTGGGTATAGTCTTCTTTGTTTATATGATATTCCCCAAATCGTACACAATCAGTACAACATAAGAAAACAAATCTATAAACATAAGAGTAAATTAAGTAATTCAAAGAAAGATTACAAAATTGCAGAGGAAGATGAGGAGAAAAATTGGAAATGTCGAAGAAGAAGTCCAACTCCTAGAGGTTGGACCAAAAGAAGAAGAAAATAAGGAAGCATGAAAAAACAAATGAACAAGAAAAGAGAGTAGAAAAATAAAAGGAGCTTACATGAGCAACAATAAGTTCAGTGAGTACCAAACAAGCATAAGAGTTGGGAGTAAAGGGATGTGAAAGATTATATTTTCTGGATTGAAGGGTATGGATTAGGATAATTGAATAATTGGGGTGGAGGATAATTGAATAATTGGGGTGGGCTAGATGGAATATTGTAGATAGGTGTTAGTTGTAGGTTAAAAATCTTGGATAGGCTGGAGCCCACCTCAGCCGGGCCTAAACCCGTACCTAGTCGAGACATACATTTCTTATTGGCTTATAATTTTTACTTTGTAAAGTAAGCTTACAAGTTTGAGGGCTTCGTTGGATAATCATTTCTGTTTAAATTTTCTGTTTAAATTTTTAGTTTTGTGTTAGAGATAGATGTGAAATATATGAGAGAAATGAATGATGTAGGAGTGTGGAGAAAAAATACAGAAATGTACAATTAAAGACGCGCAATAAAAATAAAACCCAAAGACTAACTATTTTAAATTGTTTTTCACTTTCAAGACGAAAGTTAACAAATGTGCTTGATGTGTAGACATGTGTCAGCTGATTGTTAGACTTTTATACGATTTTATTTTAGGGTGGTGCTATCTACACACTTCTTTTTACCTTTCACATACTTCTCAATTTTCGGTCGTTAAATCGAATGAATTGAAGATGATCAAATTATAAAAATCAACAAGAGATATGTGGGAGGTAAAAAGACGTGTGTAGATAGCCCTACCCTTATTTTATTGTTAGACTTTTAGATCTAATGAAAGGAAAAAAATTCCTTCTCTTTCACGTTAGTTGATAACAGTTTTATGCACGTTTTGCGTTGGCAGATATGATCCATACTTGGGCATGCTTCTTGCTGCGTTTCTTCGCTACTCAAATTTAGGCAAATTTTATATGAATGAGCGTCCACATTATTTATTTTATTCATATATATAAATGACTAAAAGATTTGTAAATTGAATTATTGTTTGCATATATGATATTTAGATGATAAAAAGAATGAATAGTTCCGATTATGATGTTCAGACAGTAAATATTCATTAATCGTAAATGGGAAACAAATAAGTCCTCCCATAAACATGAAGGAACACAAGCATTATCCTTTTATATTTGCTTTGACTTTAGATTATAGCATCATATTAGATTAGCCTGACTCATATTTGTTTATTAATTTTTGTGACTAAACTCCTCCTCTATTATTGCCCTTAGAACTTTATTATGAGACTTTATTATTTAATGTATACGCTCCGTTGATATCATGTAGTTCGAAAGCATAATGCATGTTTGCTTGCGTGATAAGTGGACTCATAGGGGACTTTTATTTCTTTTTTGAAAATTGAAATATTTTTCATTGATAACACAGGGACAAATACAAGATTTGAAAGTGAAGAACGGAACCCCAACAGAATAGGGTTTATGCAAATACATAGATTTAACATGAAACCCCAATTTGAAAAAAATAAAAAACATGAAACCCCCTTTAAAAATAAGGAAAATGCTAGGGAGATCATATTTTTAGACCATATTTTGTAAACCACATGATGTACCAGTTGATGGTTGAATTCGTTCTCTAAATTATTAAAAAACAAATCCAATCATCAATCGCCATATTATATAATCTACAAAATATAATTCAAGAATATAATTATTTTTAGCATCACCCTTTAAAAAACAAATCGTTAAAAGCTAACCAATACGGATGAATCAGCCGGTTGGTTTTTAAAACCAGCTCCAAGTAGAGTGGATTCTTAGGGTTGGCAGGTGTGTTTCTTTTTTTTACTTTTGGGTTAACCTACATAGCTAGCTAGCTAATTATGAGACCGACCTCTTATTATTTTATTAGGAGCAACGAGTCAACATTAGAAGAACCAATGCAAAAAAAATTGGATAATATTTAGCTACTTACTAGTAATTATTCTATATACTCATTTTAATGATGTGATCAAATAATATTTTAACACATGTTTTATTGTTTAAAAAAATAAAATATATGCTATTTAATTTTTTTTAGGCTTTTAAAAATAAAAAACACATGTCATCTTTTGATTGAGCCAAATCAGAAAGTAAGTATATAGGGTACTCACTAGTGAGTACTCAAGCATTATCCTAAAAAATATAAAAAAAACTAATGAAAAGTGTCTATCCAAACAAAATAATAATCATACACTCAATAATAATTTATTAACAATAAATACAACAATTTAAATAATATATTAATCATAAACACTCAATAACAATTTATTAATAATAGTATAAAAAATTTCAAAGATATGGATAAATACCTTTATATCAACATAATATATAATATTCAACGTCAAAACGTTATAAGGCACTGCTGTCAAAAATATGAGTCATACCAACACCTCAACAACTGTATCGTATACTCATCGACAAAACCATATAAAGGCATTCATGCCAAAGGTATGAGTAGATACCAATATCTCAACAACATAAAGTATGCTCAACGACATATATAATATGCTCATCAACATATAAAATATAATATGATATGCTCATCGACATATGCAATCACACAAGTCCATGCAGAAAGTAGCTACATGGAACAGGCTGGGTGTAATGGATATATGCTTAGTACTATGATCACGTGAAGCTGTCTAATGCAAGCTAGTACAGGCTAGCACCTACAATGGATCCAAAGCGAGCATAACGGTGCGGATGTGAACATAAACGTGAAGGCTGGTCCTGGCCCGGACGAGTACTAGACATCGGTTAGTGCATGTATGATGAGCAGTAAAATACACATGATCATGCTATCACAGTTTCACAAATCTCAACATAATATATATTTTATACTTAACTCGTAAGTAAAAGCATGGCATGATAGAAAAATGGTTTGCAAGTGAACGTGGAAACTAACATAAATAATATAGGTTTCATAAAACAAAGCTCACTCACAGATACGTAGTTGGGTCGTAGTGGCCTCGCCTTGCTTAACCCCTGTACTCCTCGTGGTAAGTCTTACCTATATGAGATATCATTATTGTAATGATTAAACTCATAAAGGTTATTAATTAAATTAATAAATAACACTTATTCTTGGTTCACTCAAATCGGAGGTCCAAAACATTCCGAAAAATACCATACGTACTGCCCCGAGGTAGTACGCGTCGTCAAGAGTCGCTTCGCGTCGATGGAAGTCGAAAAACTGGTCCCACGCGCCTCCATGTGCGGCTCACGAGCGGGCCTGCCTCGGCTCACGTGCGCCACACGCGCAGTCAAACTAACGGCGTTAGTTGACGCCGTTAAATTTAACGGAAGATTCTAGTATCTCCGTTAAATCTAACGGAATATTCCTAACAGCGTTTAAGAAATATACCTGAGAATATTCCCGGCCTAGACTTGGTTTGGACCGGTTGCTGACGTCACGGTCCGGTCTGGACCGGGTTCAGGCCGGTTTGGACTGGTCGCCGCTGTAACTCCTGTCGGTCGTCGGAGCCATCGTTCGCCGTAGCGCCGCCACCGTCCAAGCTCGTTGGAAACTGGGAAAAACTTCAAAATTTTGTAACTTCTTCATTTCTCAACCATTTTACACGATCCACATGTTAAAATGAAGCTAAAGATTAGTAGAATGAGATTGTACCTATTGGAGTTCAAAAAGTGGTCGGAAATGGCCAGAAATTGGCCGGAAAGTCACGGTCTACAACCCGAGGTCCAATCTACTCCAAAACACAACCAAATCGCACTAATTTAGTATGAAAATTCATCTACTTAACGAAAGGTGGGTGGTTATGAACCTCACCTGGGTCGGGATTTTTGAGAAACTCACCGGAAAAGTCTGGTTCTTCGGTGTGCGATTTCCGTCAAACGGTGGGGAGTTTGGGCAATCGGCTTGCACCGTTGAACTTAGTGAGTTACAACGAACAAGATGGTGGTGGAAGTTTGGCTCGATTCGAAGAAAATGATGTGGTCACTATTTGACTGTGAGTGTTTCTACGGGAAGGGAGAAGAAAATGACAGAGAGAAAAGAAAAAATTTAAGGAAAACATAGAGAGAGAAAAAAACTTGGGTTTCCAAAATTAGCAGGAAAAAGGGGGTTCTAGGTGACACGTAACAGAACACCCCCAAAAACAGGAAATAAATATTAAACGAACGTAACTTTTTCGTTACACATTGGAATTACGTCTCGTTCGCGCTCACGTGTTCGTATAGACGAGTACTACAAGAATACGGTAAGTAAGAAGTAAAAATTCAAAGGAGCTCAAACGTCCACATAGGACTTCCACTTAGCCCAACAAGGGCATTTTCATCAATTTACAACTTCAGAGAAATAAAATACAATCAAATTAGAGACGGGTCGTTTCATAAAATAAGTTGAACTTTGGTGGCACTAACTATTTATATACAATTACGTCAATTGTTTAAACACATGTATGATCTAATCGTGTATAAACAATCAGTGCCACCAAAGTTCAACTTATTTACAAAATGTCACCGCTTTCTAAACTTCAACTTATTTAGAAAAAAGCCACCACCTCTTTTTTTTTTTTGGTCCTTATTATTAATAAATTGTTATTGAGTGTTTATGATTAATTTTTTGTTTCTCAAGGACTTTTCATTAAAGCTCCCTAAAAAATACACAAAATAAAACTTTCGAGTCATGTAATCAAGTTTGGGATTGTTTATAGTTCAAACCAACAAAGTATAGGAAAAAGAAAAAAAAATACTAGGAGAATGAGTTGGTTTTTCAAAATCAAAATACACTCTTGTAAAAGGGTGGTGTGCACTTCCGCAAAGAAGTGCAAGAGTAGAAAAGGAAAAGTAGGTTTCAAATACTAGGCTATGTACGTTAGAGATACTAAAACTCGTTTGATTGTGCAAACATTATAATTGGAACCGTTCATCCTCTTTATAATCATTTCTAAAAAAAATCGTTTGATCGGAAACTGGTTTTGCTGCTTGTTGTTACCATAATTGTTGTCTAAACGGTTTTCAAATTAAATAAATTTTTCAAACATAATATTTTATTGATAATCTTTATATAATAATAAAAAAAATGAACGATTATAATTATGATATTTGTAAAAAATGATGTTAGATCGTCATTGAACGAGGAATGCCTTATGTCATGACCTAAGCCAAATATTGTCCAACTCAAATTAAGAGTTTCATTTTCATCAAAGAGGTGATTTTTCATCAAAGAGGTGATTAGTGATTGGTAAAATTCTCAGTAAAATATTATATCAATAGGATTATTTATATGGGTCCATGTGCAAAGGAAGAAGATTGGGGTTTAGATAGTTCCTTGAGTGGCCTTGTAAGAAACGAAAATAAAAAAATAATTGTTCCATCATGCATGATGGCGCGATCATGAGAGCATTTATGTTTTCAGATTAGCGTTGAAGTCAATGCAGTAAAGCTAGCCAACCCTAACAAGGACCATGAGGATATTGCAGACTTGGGAAGTCAATGGACAACATCAAATGAAATAAATCACATTGATCGCAGAAATAAAATTTGAGCAAATTAATCTACTCATTGTCGGCAATAGAGGACAGCCACATACTCACAGTAAGAGACTCAAAGTCTATATATAGCCAGTTTTCAAAGCAGGACATATCACACAATGGGCAAGGGCATCCATCAAGTATTAGTTTTTTTTCACAAAAAAAACTATAGTGATTTTTCATTACTAAATTATAACAATTACAAAGGTTGCCACATGAGTATATTTTTTAGTGATCAAATCTTTGATATGATGTAATTCGCACAAACAAACATTAATCATCAAGTAGTAGTTTACAAAAATAATTCACTCTATTTTTCATGTGGTACAAATAAGCAACAATTTAGGCAGCTCACATATTTTGACAACTGTAGTTATGGTCAAGAAAATCATGAACTATACGCATTAAGAAGTAAGTTTGTTTAAAATTTAATCCAGTTCGTCGAAGAAGACAAATCGAATCCAATTCCGATCGGTTTTGATGATTTACCTTAAATTTTTAAATTGTGAAATTCTTCTCAGAATCCAATCTATTACAAAATACAAAAAGAAAGTACCAAAAATAAAAGAACACCTAAGTGAAATTATTGAATATATATGGTTTGTTTATTGCAATCAGTTTCAACAATCTTTGGAATAAAAAACAAAAGCAAACTATACTTGAGGGTTTCCATGAACACAAACATATTATTGTTATTATCTAGGATAAGGACTATGACTGACAATTGGCACACTCCAAAAAGAATGAACCTTTCAAAATGTTGAAGGTGCAGATTTGCCGGTTTCTCTCAAACAAGGGAGATGTTGAATTCGGACCGTATTATAGGAAAGAGACAATGCTAGTGGTTTTGATAGGACACGCAGAGCTCTTATTTTCTCTAATCTAGACGTTGAATATCTTTAAAATATACAAAATATTTCACAATAATTGGGACCATGATTTGACTCCTAGCATTTGATCAGAAACTTCCCTCACACTAATTCATTGCTGTTATTTTGGCTTTATTGATACTCCAACACCACAACTATATTGCTGAAATTTCCCGCTTAGTACCCTAAAGATCTTTTTGACCTTTTTATTTTTATTTATTAGAAGTGATTTTACAATTGTTTTTCACACAATAATATACTTACATTAAGAGGTGAAAGAATAAATTGTTATTAAACTCATTATTTACTATATTTAAATTTAAAATCTCTTACTTACAAGTGAAAAAAAAAAATTATTAAACCGTAATTTGAAAAAGATAGAGTTTAAACTGGAACACATTAGTTTGAAAATAGTGACCTTAACCATAGGAACAATCTACCGCTGCAAAGTCTCTCTAACCTTGCTATTTTCATATTTTCAATCTAAAAAACCCTACTGTGCCAGATTAAATAAACACAAATAAAATAGATACTATGATTAGTTTTTATTTTTGGTGGAATAGATACTATAATATTAAGAGTGTGAAAGATTAGTATTAAAAAGAGAAAGCCTTCCAATTTATTCATGTAAGGTGTTCAAAAGTCTTAACAACCGATTCACTCCATACGCATTGAGTCGTGGACTATTTTATTAATTCACAGAGTGTGACACTGTGACTCGTTGTTGGCGGATACAATAAGACACAATTTTCAGAGGAGCAATATTTGCATGCAATTGAGATATGTTAAAATGATACAAACATGTAATACTGATATTTAGAGCCAGTTTGGGGTTGCTGTGCTTTAAAAAAAAACTGCTTATAAAAGCAGCTTTTAAAAGCAACCTCCATACTGCTTTTAAAAGTTGCTGTTTTAATACTATAACTTTAAAAATAAGCAGTATATTTCATTTTTACCAAACACTTTTTATCTGCTTAACTTTAAAGTGAAGCAGTTTTAATAAAAAAAAACAATACCAAACGGGGCCTTAGTTTAACTCGATTCGTCTACAATTCCACAAAAATATACATTACAATTAAAACTTTCCTTTGTTTTAGGTCCATATGCGGCTAGTTACTACCATTAATTACCCACACACGAACGGATATAAATGAAAAAATATCCAAACACGGCCTATTGTTTTTGTGAAGCAAAATGTATTAACGGCTAAAAATCATAGGCATGATTCACTTGCTTCAACAGCTAGAAATCAATTACACATTGGCATATGATTTTAGCATTTGCCAATTAGGCACTAGTATTAGTATATGAAAAATATTAGGAAAATCACATTTTGTAACTCACATGTCAACTTTGGCGATGGGACCATATGACAATTGCTAAACCAATAGTAACAAAGAGGGTGGGACCACGTGTGGAAATCCCATAGGCAGAAAGCCGTGTCGTAAAGAAGGTGGAGAAGACTTCGGACAGGGTGCGGCGGTTGACCTAAAATATAAAAAAGGAAGGGGGGCGAATATGGAATATGCCGGTAGAAATTCCTTCGTGCTGTATTCGTGTGAACGCATTGGCTGTTGCCGTTGGTTGCCTATATAAATTCACATCCACTCCTTTTCCTTATTTCACCATAAAATTTCATCCTCTCTCTCCTCAGTCTCTCTCTCTCTTCTGCTCTCTCAACAAACAAAAATCCCAACAGGTTAGTCTGCAAATTAAATTAATCAATTAAGCTAATTAGAGATTAAATATCATTGTGTGTGCTTAATTTTTGCTTCCATTGTTGTTGCTCCTGTAATTAAGTCCATTAATCTCTCCATGCATGCAAATTGCAAGCTCAAAGTGCAAAGTGCAAAGTGCAAAGTGAAAAAGTGTAAAGTGGGATTTTCTTTGTCATTGGGAATAAATACAATTGATAGCTTTTCTATATACCATTCGGGGCTTCTCTTCCCTTTTGTAATTTTCACATGGCTATCTCTTTGTTATTGTGTCCCACTTCTGATTTATAAACTTTGTAAACGTGAACTAGGCCAGTTAGTCATGACAGTATACCCGCTCCTTTGCGGCTGAGTTCAAAACTCCCTCTCAAAATTACAACACAGACTTGCTAGCTTCCATATCAGACTATAATTTTCTGATTTTCACTCTTAAAGCTCCTCAATTCATTGTTTTTTTTTCCTTTTCCTTTTTGGAGTCTTAGCAGAGATGAAGTAGAAAAGTGAATGATCTTCTGAATTTTGAGTATTAAAGATTTGTAGCCGTTCAAATTTTCTAATAAATCCCATTCATAATCTACATCTGTAAACAGCTGCAAATATTAGTTTAAGTCAATTAAACTACTATTTCGATAATTTTAATCCCAAGAAATCTGGTTCAACAACCCTGGAAAAATAGTGGCCTAGGCCACTCTGTTTGAAGGGTAATTTAAAGGGTTTAATATATACAAGTCAATGAGTCATAGTCTAGAGAGCAATGATTGAAAATATAATTCTTTGTGGTTTTGATATTGTTTAGAGATACAAAAGGTGGAAAATTTTAATATAATTTTAAATAACATTTCTCTGTTTGGTATAGACTTTGAGATTTCTAATGAATCCTCAGTTGGTATCTGGTTGTCTGCTTGTGTGGGGTAGTTTGAAAGTATTAGGGATCCCATATTTTGTGAGAGTTTTTTCTTACGGGGTGAGGTGGTCTAGATGCCCTACATAAGAGTTTCTCACATTTATGAAAATTTGAAGTTAAACTTGAGTGGTACATATATCGTTGAATGATTTAAAATTTATTTGAAATTCATCACAAATTAATTTGAAACTATTCAATAATCATACCATTTAATGATCCATACTACCCAAATTTTTTTCGAAAATCTGATAAAAAAACAAAAATTTCTTCAGTGACAGAATGAGGCAGAGTTCATTGTTTTTGTCTTGTCTTCTACTTTTCCGGTAGTCACGGAGGTTTGGCCTTTTTAGTTTCCAGCCCCTCACTTTTTCATGACCAAATATATAATAAAAAATAAAAAACCCTGTTCTTTTATTATTTGGTGGCAAATAAAATTTCTTCAGTGTGTGTGATTTAGTTATTATAATCTGCAATCAAGAAATCTTTTTCTTCTAGTTATTACACAATAAACGCTTGCCATGCAATGAATTTGTGACAAGAAAATTTTGAGAAGGACTTATATGGAATGAGTTCACTGTCACTTGGCGTCCCAATCAAATAAGACATTATCAAGTGCAAGTTTTTTTCCACATGACAATGTATTATTTGATTGGAACACCACGTGACGGTGAACCATTTCGATGTAAGTTGCTCTCAAAAATTTTGTATTAATCATGCTTAAAAGTCAGAAATTATAAAGTTGGACCCACTATTGTTTTGAGTTGAGAAAAATACCCGGGTCCAACTTCAGTGGTACGTACCATTGAATGGTACGTACTGTTAAATGGTTAAGATTCATTTGGACCCCACTGCAAATTAATCTGAACCATTCAATAGTCGTACCATTGAATGGTACGTACCACTCAAGATTTTTCCAAAAAGACCCTCTTGGTTTGAAAATTTAGTATTGATTTCTTAAAGATGAACGCACGCACATATATGTATATTGTGGTCCTGGAATTATAAGTGAGGCAATTAAATTTTTCAACATATGACCAACTGGAGGAAAATCAACTGGCCTTATAGTCTTACTTGTGACCTGTCAGAGTTAGAGTCCAATTTTCAGACTCCCTTGTTATTTATTGAACAATTGTTTGACTTGTCCTCTGTTTTTTTCCCCTTGTTGAAGATTGACTAATTAAGAATCTTCTTCCATGTTAGATAGTGATTCGGATGTATTTGGGATTTGAGGTTTGTGAGAGTTTAAAAACTAATTATTGTAATAAGTAGAATTTTTGGCCCGCTTCGACTTCGAATTAGATGTAGCTAAAGCCGAACCAGTATAAATTCTTGTATTTTTCGTTATACTAATTCTTGTATTCTTCAAATTAATAAAAAATTTCGCCTTCTTCGAATTAGATGTTGTATTTCTACAATTCTCTTGTTGTTGCTAGAATATTTTTCGTTATATTTGCCGCTTTCGCACAACAATTATTTATGCATGCACTCACTCTTGTTCAAATTTTGTAGATAGAAAAAGCTGGTGAGGAAGAAAAAGCAGTGAAAGAGGATTTGTAAAAGTTAGCTTAGCCATGGCTAGAGAGCAATTACAGGTGCTCAATGCACTTGATGTAGCAAAAACACAATGGTACCATTTCACTGCAATTATCATTGCAGGAATGGGATTCTTCACAGATGCATATGATCTCTTCTGCATATCTTTGGTGACCAAGTTGCTCGGCCGGATATACTACCATGTCGAAGGTGCCGAGAAGCCCGGGATTTTGCCTCCGAATGTGTCAGCTGCCGTAAATGGTGTGGCGTTTTGTGGAACCCTAGCAGGCCAGCTCTTCTTTGGCTGGCTTGGTGACAAGATGGGAAGAAAGAGAGTGTATGGAATGACTCTTATGCTCATGGTCATATGTTCAGTTGCTTCAGGTCTCTCATTTGGGCACAACCCAAAATCCGTTATGACAACGCTTTGTTTCTTCCGGTTCTGGCTAGGGTTTGGCATTGGCGGTGACTATCCTCTTTCTGCCACGATCATGTCTGAGTACGCTAACAAGAAGACTCGAGGTGCCTTCATTGCTGCGGTCTTTGCCATGCAGGGATTTGGAATTTTAGCAGGTGGTATATTTGCAATTATCTGTTCGGCCGCGTTTAAAGCCCAGTTTGATGCTCCAGCATATGAGGTCAATGCACTTGCCTCAACCGTTCCACAAGCAGACTATCTGTGGCGGATTATTGTGATGGTAGGAGCAATCCCGGCTGCAATGACTTACTATTGGCGGATGAAGATGCCTGAAACTGCCCGTTACACCGCCCTTGTTGCCAAGAATGCGAAACAGGCTGCATCTGACATGTCAAAGGTTCTGCAGGTTGAAATTGAAGCAGAGCCGCAGAAGGCTGAACCGAGTACTAATGCATTTGCTTTGTTCTCCAAGGAGTTTATGCACCGCCATGGACTTCACTTGCTTGGAACAACAAGCACTTGGTTCTTGCTTGACATTGCATTCTACAGCCAAAATCTGTTCCAGAAGGATATTTTCAGCGCAATCGGATGGATTCCTGCTGCCCAGACTATGAATGCTATTGAGGAGGTTTACAGAATTGCAAGAGCGCAAACTCTTATTGCATTGTGCAGTACTGTCCCGGGCTACTGGTTTACGGTAGCTTTCATTGACAGGATTGGAAGATTTGCAATTCAATTGATGGGATTCTTCTTCATGACAGTGTTCATGTTTGCACTGGCCATTCCCTATAACCACTGGACTCACAAGGACAACCGAATTGGGTTTGTGGTGATCTACTCATTGACCTTCTTCTTTGCAAACTTTGGTCCTAATGCAACCACATTTGTTGTGCCGGCTGAGATTTTCCCAGCTAGATTTCGGTCTACTTGTCATGGAATCTCAGCGGCTTCCGGGAAGCTTGGCGCCATAATTGGTGCCTTTGGGTTCTTGTACTTAGCTCAGAGCCAAGATAAGAACAAGACAGATGCAGGGTACCCTCCAGGCATCGGGGTGAAAAACTCGCTCCTTGTGTTGGGTGTGGTCAACTTCTTGGGGATATTGTTCACTTTCTTGGTGCCCGAATCGAATGGGAGGTCATTGGAGGAGATGTCGGGTGAGAACGAAGAAGAAAGCGAAACCGGGGCAGTGGAGTTGGAGCAATCAGGCTATAACAACAGGACAGTTCCAGTTGTGTAGGTTGGATCTGTAAGCAGTGTGCAGAAAATAATGTTGTAATGTAAGACTGGTTAATTTTGGGGGAGGGAAAAAGCCCTAATTTTCTATTTCCTCCTTTGTTGTATTCACTTGAGTCTATGTTTATGGGGACTGGCTACAGTGCTCGCAAGCATTGAATGCTCACACCAATCTCACCCTCCTTTCCCCCCTCTCTCCTCTCTCCTCCCTCATTTTAATGGTGAGATCGGTGTAAGCATTCAATACTTGCGAGCATTGTAGCCTACTCCATGTTTATGTACTGGCTTTTGCAAAGGATGCCAGATACTAAAGAGATGTATAACAACATGTGTAGCTTCAAGCTTTGCAAATTTACAATCAATGGCCATTGTTGTTTCTATTTCTTAGCCCAATATTGATAATATCTAAACTTAGGCAAGGGGCTCGAATAATTCGAGTAGTTAATAGTGTTTATCCTTGCAAATGAGCTTTTGTGTTCGAGACCGTCATCTTCAATATTGTGTGTATATATTATCAAAACTAGGGTCGCCCAGTTTTGAATTTGTAATGAAAATTAGGTAGTTTGGGTAATTTGTAATGAAAATTAGGTAGTTTGGGTTGGGACTGTTGGAATATGAGTGTGATTCACACGATTAAATTGTTGGGAATTAACATAAAGGAGTCTCAATATGTTTATGAGAGTGAATCCTACTATGGTTTGGATTAGATCTACATTTTGGGACTTGAGTTTAGTACTCATAATTGTACAAGGATTTAGGTTTATATTCCTTGTAGGATTGTTATAGGTAGTCCCAGTTTTATAGTATAAAAAACACAATCTCTTGCTCTCACAAAGAGGTCTCTTTTTGTTCCAATCACCTATAAATTGGAGAGTATTGTGCTTTGCGAGAGAGGAAGATTGTGTGGGTGCATGTAAACCTGCACCCACGAGCATGTCTGGTATGTATCGTCGATATGTTTTGTGTTTTATTTGGATATTGTTTATATAGTTCAAGATTTGTGATTTACTTGATTAATCCTTGTGTTCTTGGAGGTTAAGAAAGTTAAATCATTGTTTATCGCACATGTGGTATCGGAGCCGGTGGGTTTTCTTTTAAATTCAATCTTGAAAAGCATGATTAGAACATCCATCATCTAGCTTCTCTCTAGTAGATCCATGATTTGATAAATATTTTAATATATCCTATATCTATTGTTTTATTGCGTTGTTAATGATATGCATGACCTAAAGGTGATACTACATTTTCTGATTCTTTTGACATTATCATCACATCGATAATAATCATAAGTGCAAAAATATGATGCGGGTTTACACCATGATGTTTTAAAGATCGTTATATGACTTTGGATTCCTTGTTTACAATATATTGACATCACGTGATGTTTCTTTTGATTTTTGTGTTTCAATTGAAATCGTGATCGGTGTAATGAGGCGAGATGCACAAATGAGTTGTTTAATTTGCATATGTTTTTCATAACCATGAGAAGTATTATACATGATTAAATTGATTCATAAGTGTTGAGAGTCGAGTGAAAGTAGATTGAAATCAGAACTTTTGGTTCTTATGTTGAGATTTCATTTTGAACATGTCTGCGGTTTCACTGCAGGACTCTCAAATCTTACAAGCTGTGCCAATTCTCCTTTGGAGGTAAATAACTACCAAGAAATGGAGACGTGAGATAGGCATATTCTTTGACTCTCGACAGAATTTGACATTGCATTGGATACTCCCAGGCCACCATTATTAACCAGAGATAAGAGCACCCAGATACGAGAAGGCTGAATATGAGAAATGGATTAGAGCCCGATAAAATTGCTTTATACACGTTACAGAAAGTGCAATGGCCGACACGGTGAGGAGGCATAAAGAGACACGATCTTGCGGTGGACTACCCCTCCAAGCTATTAGCAAATTCAAAGAATCGAGAAGGCGAGAAATTAGTCAATATATGTCAATGTTGACAACCTACAAGATAGATGAAACACTTCATAGAGATCATATCATGAGGATGATGATCTGGTGGCTTCAGTTGATGGATATCCTTTATCGGGAGAAAAGCAAGCTTTGTTTTTATGATTAAACAACTTCCAGTAGTACGGTCGGTTGAAGGTATCTAATACTCGAATAAGACATGGGTATGGATGAATTGATTGCTCGGTGTGTGCAAGAGGAATCTCGGCAAAGACAAGAGAGGGCAAAGAGATTGAAGCGTAGTCTTGTTCATGTTGGGAGAATAAGGAGACCACGAGTGTACAGTGTGGCATCTAAACCTCTTTATAATTGTTAAGCCTAGTAGAGTTGCTAAAAATACTAAAATCCTCTAAATCTCACAATCTTAATATTAAGGCTAAAGATGTTTCTAAAATCAAATGTCATCCTTTGCAAACTCAAGGTCATTATAGGAAGGATTGTGAAAGATTTAAGACTAGTGAGGAGTAAGGTAGAGGCCGGTAATACATGTGTGTGTAGAGTCAAACTTGATTGAAATTCACCTTTAATTCTTGGTGGTTTGAATCTTTGGATCTTGATGCATAACTAACACATTGCATGGTTTTCAAAACAAAAACAAAGCTAGTAAGGATTCTATGAAATGTTTTTGTGGGAAAGTCGAGGTTGAAGTTGAAATTTATTAGATTGTAGAGTTAAAAATGAAATGTTTGGTTTTATTCTTCAACTAAATGATGTTTTATATGTCCGTATGAGGAAGAAGTTTGATTTATGCTTCAAAATTAGTAAAACAAGGTTTTGGATTCTTTTGTGATGATAAGCATTGTAAATTTTTCCCGAAAACATAGGAAAGATTTTGTGTTATGAATTTAACATTTCACTTGAGGAGTTATGGAAAATAGATTATATTATTGAAGAAAAAGCGAGTTTGCCTTAAACAACCCCAATAATGAAAGGATGCATGACGAGTTTTCATATGACACATGGCATAAGAGGTTGGGACGTATTTCAAAGGATAGAGTTTCTGATTAACCAAGTCAAATTTGATTCCTTCACTTGATTTTAAAAATGCAAAGGAATGTGTTAGCGCATGAAGAGAAAATTGACTAACCTGAAACTTTGAAATAAAAGAAGTCAAAATCTCTTGGAAATTATCCATGCGATGTCTTGTGGTCCACTTTCTGTTAAAACCATGTGAAATAGCTATTTTGTGAATTTCATTGATGGCTTTACTCTAGATATGGTTATACTTTTCTCATTAGTGAAAAATGTTGATACTTAAGCCTTGTTTCATAATTTTAAGGCCAAAGTTGAGAAGCATTAAATGGCTGATTAAGATTGTGAGATCCAGATAGAGGAGGAGAGTATTTTTGGCGGTACAACGAAGGTGGACAACGAAAGGGCACACTCTATCTTGACATGAGCATCATAGCACAATACACCACACACAGGTTTTACACGACGAGAATGGTGTCTGCGAGGAGAAGGAACGAGAACTCTTGTGGGATGGTCGAAGCATGATATCGGAGTCGAAAATGCTGTAGTTTTCTGCGGGGTGAAACCTTCATTGCCAATTACATTTTGAGCCAGGAGGTACCAATAAAAGCTATCAGAAAATTATACCATTTGGAAGTTTGGGGTGGCGCTTAGTGCTTTGGACACTTTCATGTATGGGGATGCAGAAGTGCGAGGCGGGGTTACATGTCACAATGAGAGGAAGTGCGATTCCAAGAACAACAACTTGCTATTTTATAGGATATTCGGGGAAAAGTCCAAGGTTTTAAATTCTATTGTCCCACAAGCATTCGAAATACAAGAGACTCATGTCGCGGTGTTATTCTTGAAGATCGAGATATGCAGTTTTAGCGGTTGAGAATTTGAATTTGAAGATAAACGAAGCGCCATTGCCGGCCTCCTTAGTGATTATATTGAATTAAATTTACTGACCGCTTCATCCATAATAGAAGAAGAGGATACTCCATTGGTGAAGATAGCTTGCGGCCACGGTCGATGATCCCATGGGAAGGCGTAAATGAAGGATTCGACCCACGAGTGATCGGCTTGTCTGCGGCTGACCATTGGGCAGTCCCGATAAGAACTAGAAAACCGGCAATTTCCGGTGATTATGTATATCTTCAAAGGCGAATACGATTTTGGGGATGTTAATGATCAGTAACATTTCCTGAGCAATTTCAAGTCCTCAGCGCGTACATGGAACAAAGCCATGAAGGAAGAAGCTGGAATCATGTATGCAAAAACAATGTTGGACATTGGTAAACTCGACCACACAGCATCAAACCAATGGCGCCAAATGGGTTTATAAAACCAAGAAGGATGCGAAGAGCGGGAATAGAAAGATACGAGGCTAGGTTGGTGGCAAAGGGATTTACGCGAGAGAGAAGGAATTGATTTTTGTGATACTTTCTCTCCGAGTTTCTTCAAAAAAACTCTATGAGAGTAATCATGGCTTTGACGGCTTATTTTGACTTGGAACAACATCGGATGGATGTCAAACGGCTTTTCTCGATGGAGGTGGAGGAAGATATTTACATGCGAGCAACCCATTGTAGTTTGTTGAAAGGGGAAGGATAACATAGTGCATAAGCTGAATAAATCTATTTATGGACTTAAACGAGGCAAGTAGACAATGGTATCTCGAGTTTTGATAAGTGGTTACGTACGTGGTTTCGAGAATAAGTTAGATATTTGCATATCTATTACAAGTTCAAGGGGTACTCGATTCATTTTTGGTGTTATACGTGGATGACATATTGATGGCTTAGTTCGAATTCTGATTCTTGCAAGAAACGAAAATGCTTAATATGAATTTTGAAATGAAAAGACATGGGGAAGCTCGCATATGTACTTGGCATAAGAATTATCGAGATAGGAAAAGGAAGCACAGGACTTTCCTGAGGGGTACATTGAGAGGATCTTGGCAATTTAACATGGAGCATTGCAACTATCTGCGAGATATTGCGAATAAAGGTGATAAGTTCTCTCGGCGAGAGTCCAAGAATGAGTTAGAAAAAGAAAAGATGAAGATGAAACCATATGCTTAACAATAGGTAGTTTAATGTATGCCCGATATTTGCACAAGGCACGATCTTGCATTCATAGTTGGATTATAGGAGATTTCAATCAAATCCAGTGAGGCACATTGGGTGGTACGCAAGAAAGTTTTGAGGTACACACGAAGAACAAAGGTTACTTGTTGGTATATGGTAGGGGAGAATTCACTTTCAGTTGTTGGATACCTGATTCGGACTTGGGTACAGGGACGGATGAGAGGAAATCGTTGGAGGATATGTGTTCATGTTAAGCGGAAGGCTGTCTCTTGGGAAAAGAGTGCCAAACAAACAATAATCTCTACTTCTGCCATGGAAGGTGAATTCGTAGCATGTTTTGAAGGTATGAAGCAAAACGGTAAGAGCTTAAAAACACCTTGGTGGGTTGAAGGTTGTTGATTGAGTTCGAGACCATTAAGGATGTTTCACGTAATAATTCGGTGTTTTCTCAAAAGACAATAAGAGGACTTAGAAACACAGGCTAATGGATGTGGTTTCTTAAAGTTAGAAGAGAGAAAGTGAAAAGGGAGTCATTGTTGTGGAATATTTGTCCACGTATATTGATTAGCGATGCATTAGCAAAGCCTTGCCTAATGGGATTTTCAAAGCCCCATTATTTGCTAATATGGGAATAGTTGATGCTTTTTGATAAGTGGGAGTAATTGACATTTCGAGCTTACGCAAGATAGCTATAGGATGCTTTTGGAGAAGAAGTGTGCTATAGCAATATTTTATTGAAGGATAGGCATTTGGGTTTTGTTAAATTTTATTAGTTTTGTTTGCATTTTAGAAGTAGGCGAGGTTTCTTTGGTTCGACTTTTTTCAAATAAATTTTGTGATTAGTTGTTCACGGGAAACATTGTGATAATTCAATAAGCGCTCTTGAGTCAAAATTTTGTTTTGACAAGGCATTTTGAGAATTATGTTAAATTATTCATTTTCGATGAATAGGCCAAAGAACTTGTGTTGTATTTTTTGGGCAATATGAGTGGAAGTAAACTTGTGGTTTTGCTCATGGGTAGAATCATTTTACGAGGAACATGTGAGACCTTGTGATTTGTAAGTCAGTGCGCACGTTGTATTGCGGAAGATTATAAGTTCATTGTTTTGTAACATGTTTCCAGTTCCTATGTTTATTGGAAAAATATTGTGAGACTTATGTGGTAACATGTTAGTTCTTTATCGTTTTGAATCATACTCGAGTGGAGAATGTTGGAATATGAGTGTGATTCACACGATTAAGTATTGGGAATTAACAAAGGAGTCTCAATATGTTTATGAGTGAATCCTATGGTTTGGATTAGATCTACATTTGGGACTTGAGTTTAGTACTCGTAATTGTACAAGGATTTAGTTTATATTCCTTGTAGGATTGTTATAGGTGAGATCGGATTTTATAGTATAAAAACCACCGATCTGTTTGCTTTCTCACAAAGAGGTCTGCTTTTTGTTCCAATCACTATAAATTGGAAATGTATTGTGCTTTGCGAGAGGAGAAGATTGTGTATTGGAATTACATGTAAACCCCACGCACCCACGAGCATGTACGCGGTATGTATCGTCGATATGTTTTGTGTTTTATTTGGATATTGTTTATATAGTTCAAGATTTGTGATTTACTTGATTAACCTTGTGTTCTTGGAGGTTAAAGTTAAATCTGTTGTTTATCCTTACAGGGACATGTATCTAATTATGTCTTTGAAGACGGAGAATGGCCAGTCCACTCTTCACTAGTGTGTCTTTGCCCTATCACAAGTTGTAGTCATAGTCACGTGATGATATAGATGCATGGTGTACACGACCAGTACTTTTTAGGTGTCATTGATATTGTTTTCCTTATATTTCATAGAAATCTTATATAGTTAATGCTCAAAGATGTCAAACATGTATGACATTGATCAATTGCTTCTTATACTGCCTGGCACTTATTTTTTTCATCCTACGGGTGTGGGGATTTGAATTTGAAATTTCTTTCAACATTAGGAAGAAAAATACAACCAGACCAATAGTTAGTTTGATTTCTGCCATATACTTAAAAGATAATGTCATTTGTATAAAAATTATTTTCCAAATTAACATAGACGGTATTCATACATTCGTACACTCAACACACTATTCCATTTATTTGCCATCATTCTATAATTTATTTGTTTTTGGTCTTCAAATCATTGAAAATTTATTGATTACTTTTACCTGAAAGTCTCCCCCCAAATCATATGGAATTTAATTCCTTTATCAGATCATATATTGCATTGCATACCATTTATGTCAACTTTTTTACCCTCAAATTTGAAACTGAATATAGAAATTGGACAACTGTGGAAATACGCGGTCTGAAAATATATATATGGTAACTGTTTTCGGTTTTGGCTACTGCTAGTTACGACCAGAAACTCTGTCAATTTGGAATATACCCTTGAAAGATGTCTTAAGTTTGTTGAACAGAAGGGTCTACAGAGAACCTACAGCTAGCTAAAATGGAGGGGAAGAATATACCACTGTAATATTCCGGTTGCTCGGCGAACGCCCTTCCCTTATAAATTCTCATGCCCTGCTTGCCCTAGACCATAACCTATCCCTCTCTCTAGATCTCTCTCCGAGTCGGAGTCGGAGTCTCTGTTTCTCTCTCTAGGTTGAGAGAGAATATCCAGGTTAGGAAGAAAGATACAGCTCTATGCATGCATGTTCTTGTTTCTTCTTGATGAAGCTGCGTGTTTTTCATATTCTTATTTACCATTGTTGAATTTTTATAAATTAATTCTAGGCATTATTTTAGTCCCATCCTATATGTACAGTGCAATCTTTCAAATTATCAGTTGAGATAATGAAAAATGATTTGTCCGGCTATGGAACTGATGTCCGTTCTTTATTAATCAATAGAGTGTTCATATATTATCGATAATGTGTCAATATCATTATCGTAACATAATGTACAAACATCATGTCGATGGATTTTCAACAGTATTGATGCACATCCGTTGTTAAATAAAGAACGAACATCTTGCACAGATAAATTTCGGGGAAAAATTAGTTATATCCTTTTGATTTGAATTTTGCCGACTCAATTAAGATTCTTCAAGAAGTGTGAAATTTTATGTGTTTATATCAAACAATTTCACATTTTAATCGTTTTTTATTCATACATTATTATGTAAAAATGTAATCTAACCGTTTGTGTTCTTGCATATTGATGAAGCAGAGACAAGAGTTTGCAAGAGAGAGATCAAACCAAGCAAAGCTAAATCCATGGCCAAGGAACTGCATGTGCTTAATGCACTTGACACTGCAAAAACACAATGGTACCATTTCACCGCAATTGTAATCGCCGGAATGGGATTCTTCACCGACGCGTACGATCTCTTTTGCATATCCCTCGTCACCAAATTGCTCGGCCGCATATACTACCACGTTGAAGGCTCACCAAAACCGGGCACATTACCTCCAAATGTGTCAGCAGCTGTCAATGGCGTGGCGCTTGTTGGCACATTGGCAGGGCAAGTGGTCTTCGGCTGGCTTGGTGACAAAATGGGGAGAAAAAAAGTGTATGGCATGACTCTTATGCTCATGATCATATGCTCCATTGCTTCCGGGCTCTCCTTTGGGCACACCGCCAAGTCTGTAATGACCACGCTTTGTTTCTTCCGGTTCTGGCTAGGGTTTGGCATTGGTGGTGACTACCCTCTTTCCGCCACCATAATGTCCGAATATGCAAATAAAAAGACTCGTGGTGCCTTTGTTGCCGCGGTGTTTGCTATGCAGGGGTTTGGAATTCTAGCAGGAGGGTTGTTTGCCATGCTCATCTCTGCGATTTTCGAAGCCAAGTTCAAGGCTCCAGCTTATGAAGTTGATCCAGTTGGTTCAACTGTCCCACAAGCAGACTACCTTTGGAGAATCATTCTAATGGTTGGAGCACTTCCAGCCGCTCTAACCTACTACTCGCGCTCGAAGATGCCAGAAACTGCTCGTTACACGGCGCTTGTTGCGAAAAATGTCAACCAGGCTAATGCTGATATGGCAAAAGTTTTGCAGGTTGACATCGAAGCTGAACCTGTCAGGCTGCCTAAGGAAACTGTGAAATCTTTCGGTTTATTCTCTAAGGAGTTTATGCACCGCCATGGACTCCACTTGCTTGGAACCACAAGCACATGGTTCTTGCTTGACATTGCATTTTATAGCCAAAATCTGTTTCAGAAAGACATTTTCAGTGCCATCGGATGGATTCCTAATGCGAAAACATTGAATGCCGTTTCAGAGGTTTATAGAATTGCAAGGGCACAAACACTTATCGCCCTATGCAGTACTGTACCCGGATACTGGTTCACTGTAGCCTTCATCGATAAAATCGGAAGATTCACAATCCAAGTGATGGGATTCTTCTTCATGACAGCGTTCATGTTTGTATTGGCATTTCTCTACAATTATTGGACACACGAGGATCACTTGATAGGGTTTGTAGTATTCTACTCACTGACTTTCTTCTTTGCAAATTTCGGACCTAATGCTACTACATTTGTGGTGCCGGCTGAAATTTTCCCGGCTAGACTGCGGTCTACTTGCCATGGCATATCTGCAGCGGCCGGAAAGTTAGGAGCAATGGTGGGTGCATTCGGATTCTTGTACTTGGCGCAACCACAGGACAAGGCTAAGGCAGAAGCAGGGTTTCCTGCTGGTATAGGAGTCAAGAACTCACTTACTGTGTTGGGTGTGATCAACTTTTTGGGTTTGTTATTTACGTTCTTTGTGCCTGAATCGAAAGGAAAATCTTTGGAGGAATTGTCGGGCGAAAGCAACGGATACAACTAAGAAAGTAGGAGATTGAAAGCAGCCCCGGATCACATAGACGAGAAGGGAGTTTCTGTTCATCTAAAAATGGAGCAATTTTTTAGGATATGTTTTCATTTTTTTTTATGTATTACATTAAAGTAGAAACCGGATACTCTTCTCTGTATTTTTATGTTGTTTATCCTTGTATAAAGTACAGGGTTGATCTTCGCTGATCTTTCCGTCTACATTGTAAGAAAGAAGACCTTTTATTATTTCTTTCTTAATAAGAAACCTGATTACAACTCAGTATTTATACATTTGACTAATTAGACTTGGTAACTAATTAAACTTAATTTAATCTCTTAACACAGAGATTAGTTACAAGGCAGTTATAACAAAAAAACAGCTGTACAAGCTATCAACTATGAGGTGTCCCTTTATACATTGCCTATTAAGCATATATTTCGGGTTATGAATTTGCTCAAGGACAAAAGATCAATGACTGGTTGTGCATTTCTTGCTCCGCAAACATAAAATCCATAAGAAACCAAATGTATATAGCAACAATTTTCGGGTTTACATCACCTAAAGGTAATTATATTTTGAAGCAAGAAGATAACATCAAACCATACTTTTCGTACCAGCTAACTGATCTGCCAGTTTATTCAAGGAACAGTAATGCAGTTTTGTGCCGGTAACGGGTTCTATAGATAGTGAAGCCAGTAGAACAAACTTACAGAACCCTAGAGATTATGATTGACCGAGGAAGATGTGTTTTAGTACTCCAGAGACGATTCAATGCGCGCGGTCTCTGAGCACCTCAAGATCCATCTCTGTCGAGTCAGTAGCCTGAATCTCGTAGTGGATACCATCCAGCTCCCTCCTAAACCTGTCTTTAGATGTGGCATAGAGCATCTTGGCACGGATTCGAGAGGTTGAAGGGGACCTGAGCATCATCATGCAAATAAACATGAACGAGAACATGTAGAACAAGTACTTAGTACATTGGATAGGAAATCAAGGGTGCAAATGAAAATTTATGGACGATTTCTATGAACTAATTTGTGTGATGCACCTGCAGGGCTTGGAAATATTGCAAATTCGGAATTGAGATAAAAACTTGTGATACTATTCCATCATTGATCAAGAATTTAGATTTTTAGGAAATATAATCATCCATAATAAGGGTTTCAAAATTTTCAAATGAACTATTTAAAGACCTAATGATTCTAACATTAGATTGCAGTGTTGATCATTTGGACCTTTCAATTCATAGATGTCGATCACATAAAGAAAAAAGTTTGTTAGTGATAGTTTTTCTTTTTTCGACAATGCGATTTTCTAGACTACCCTAATCTACCGGGTGGGGGTTTCCAAAATAGGGTGTAAGGTGGTAGGCACACGACTTGGCCAACTGACATAACCTACGTCTGGACTTGATAAGTTGATATTGATCGTTTAACAGGACTTATAGCGAGTCCATAGTACATAACAGGGGAAGATCAATGGTGAAGAGATTAAAGGCAAAAACTAACCATGCAATGAAGAAGATCTTGCTCTTTTGACAGTTCTCAGAAGTCACAAAATCGAAGTCATACACGGCGTATCGACAATCATTGTCAGGCAAAGCTGCCACAAAATCATCATAGCTCTCCGCCGGACCGCCAATCTTTTCAACTACAACCTCCCTCTTCTTCTCATCAACCTTGAATATCACATAGCGGTGAACCTTCTTCCTCTGCAGCTCCATGAAAGTGTTCTTGCTTTCGTCAGAAACCCCCATGGCACAAGAAGCATTTGGCTGTAAAAACAAGAAAAACCCAAGTGTGTTATATAATTTAACCCAACACTAATGAAAGCTTAACAACTATTTTGCCTAAGCATCTATCCTCTGTTTGGCCATTGAGAAAGTTGAGGAATGTGATCAATTAGCACCATGAAAAATATGGAAGTCTAATTCAAGGATCACGCAACAATATTCTAAAATACTCTAATTTATAAGGAAGGGATTCGGAAAAATGGTGCTGGAAACACTGTCCTGATTAACTGACTTAACTCACGTCTACAGAAAATTTCTCTAGAACCAACTGGATACTAAAAACAATAAATTGGGTTCATCCAAAACTACATCAAACTGAATTATGTTTACAGAAACATGGGGTTTAATACCAAAATCATGAGCTCTTCTTAAATAAAATTAAGACTAAACAAAAACCCACAATTAAACCAAACCAAAGAAGCTTCAAAAACCAACGTAGAGAGAGAGAGAAAGAGTACCCGACTGAGCCCTCTGAAAGACATTGCAGCCATGAAAATTTCAAGTATCCCAAGAGAAAGTTTGATCAAGAACAAGAAGGCACAGATTTTTCAGAGAAGGCTAGCAGCTAAAGAGATGTATTGAACAAATGAGGCATGCAGAAGAAAAGATAAGCAAATGGGAAATCTGAAACGAATCGAACGATACCAATCAAACCAAAAAAACCAAAGCAAATCCAAGTTAATAAACTATAATATTCTCTTCCTTTTTTCTGAGGTTTAGAAAAAGAATAAGGAAATGGGAAGAAAAATAGAAAGGTGGAAAGATTCGGATTGTAAAGGAGAGGAGAGGAGAGGAGTGGAGTGTGTGCCTACGCTTTCTGGTATTACCCTTTTGCTGTGAGGCTCTCTGGTGATGAAAGATACGTACACATGGCGATGATGCTGCGTGGGAATAACGCTTTGCTTGCAAGCAAATTGCAATGGCCGACGTTGACTTTGGGGACCAGAGTTTCAGGGAGGGACCACCCTCCACCACCGTCCACGCTGTATATACATCGTTATCCACTCGCCACGTACAGGAGACAGATGCTACTTTTGTTACTGCCAAGACAAATCTAGTATGCAACTGATCATCTTTTGATTGAAGTACCAACATGTACGTTAGATCAGTTGGTTGGAGTAATGTTTTCGTCTTACTGGAGAGAAACAAAAACTTACATTACACCGGAAATTAACCTCGCATGACTATTTGCGATCGGCTTCAACTAGCGCTATCATGGCGTTTATGTTGCATCTAAGTTCTTCCCCTCATATTCAAATTCGATCTCCCTTCTCCTAATCATATATTATTGCAATTTAGATAATTACCTTATCTACAAAACATAGATTAGAGTAATCTAAACAATCATCTGATCCAAAAAATAGACTGCAACACAGAGTATGTATGAAAAACTTCGAAGTGTTTCTTGAAGGGCGAAAATCATTTTTTGACACACAAACACACTTTTGATTATGTTTGCTAGAAAAACTTATAAGTGCTTACTCACGATTTTGTTTCATGAAGTTATAATAATGATTATAAAACATATTTTTATGGCATTCTTGCCATACCATAAGCTTCTTATAATTTGACACATCTCGATCCTGACAGGTCAGGTGTCGGGAAGTGCTAGCCGACGCGTGTTAAATAACGAAAATCAATTACGCAAGTGATTGAGAAAAGTGAATAAATTAGAGTTGGAAGCGAGAGTAAGAGTGCATTGATGGGTAAAACTCATTATTGCAAGTGCATAACAGTAAGATCATAGTAAATAGTGCAGAGAAATATAAAATATTCACAACCTCGTGACAATGGATATTACATAACATAAAACTAAAGGTAGGAATGAATCCTTCTTATTCTTGAGAAGATGTCAGAACGACCACTAGCCGAAGGAAGCCCTCATCTCACTGGTACACAAACCCACCATTAGGTCTTGGAGGCGCGCAAAACATAAAAGGTGAGTGGGTCAAAAAGTAAAGTTTGATAAAACATTTCTTTTCAAGAGCAAACTATCCCTATGCTGGAAAACATGTATAGTTTCTGAAAATACGTCATACTTCCCAGTATGATTCTCAAAATACTATAATAGTAATACGGGTACTCCCGAAAATCAGTGGTAAAAACCATATTGGACTGCTTGAAAACAAAACTGAATTGCTCACCCATATGTAAACACACAAGCCCAAGTAGACAAGCTACAAGGACATGCTAGGTATAAAAAAAATATGTTGAGTACTACAATGACACAAGTCATAACGCTAATCGTTGTGCACAAAGCGCCTCACACACAAATCCTAGTTGCCTAGTGCAACCTAGAATAGGCTAGTACCTACAATAGATCCAAAGTTGCGTAGCGGTACTGGGTGTGAACCTCCAAACGTCAAAGCTAGTCATGGCCCTGGGACTGAGTACAATACATGGGTGTTCTACATCTGCTGATAAGCAACAGTATAGGAAAATGTTTGGCAAATATAATATGGCTGTTCTACCTCCAATAGTCACATATTATATATGTCATGCTAAATATTTAAAAAAAGCAGTGAAAACCATACATAAATATATATTTACCAAAACAAAGACCCACTCACTCACCTGTAAGTAGCAGGTCGTAGCCTCTCTGTCCTGGGTAGCCCCGGTAGTCCTCTTGATAAGTCTCACCTATATGAGATATCACTATAATAATGATTAAACTCATAAATGTTACTAATTAAACTAGTAAACGATACTTATCCCTTGTTTGCTCATTTCGGAAGTCCGAAACACTTTGAAAAATACCACAAGTACTGCCCTAGGTAGTACTATGCGTCATGAGTCGCCTCGTGTCGACGAAAGTAGAAAACAATGCCCACTCTCGGCTCACGCACGCTACACGCTCGGCTCACGCGCCAATCAACAGTCAACGGTCAACTATTGCCGTTAGTTGACGCCGTTAGATTTAACCGAAGATGCCGATATCTCCGTTAAATCTAACAAAATATTCCTCATCCCTTACCTCGGGTTCGCCGGAGTTTTGGCCCAGCCGTAGTCTGCAACTTACCAGAAAATGGCCGGTTTCTAGAAAAAATTCAAATGTTCATAACTTCTTTATTTCTAAGCCAAATTTCACGTTCTTTATGTCAAAATGAACTAGAGATGAGTACAATGGTGGTATATCTTTAGTTTGGCCCAAAAAGCTTGGAAAATGGCTTGTATTTCCCCTGAAAGACCGCAGCTACTGTAGCTCTTCGACCTACGTCAAAACTCCACCAAATGAAGCAAATGACATATGAAAATTCTACTCAATGAGAGGAATCCAGTGGTAGTAGTTAGAAACCTCATCTCAGTCTGGAATGACGAGAATATTGTCGAGAAAGTTCGGTTCTTCTGCGTGCTTTTTCCATCGAATAGCTGAGAGTTTGGACAAACGGTTAGCACCGTTGAGTTCAGGGCATTGAGATGAACAAGGCGATGACTTTGGATCGCCTAGGTTCGTCGGGTTTTCGACAATGTGCAATGTGCACCAATGGAGAGGGGGAGAGAGACTTTGGATCGCCTAGGTTCGTCGGGTTTTCGACAATGTGCAGTGTGCACCAACAGAGAAGGGGAGAGACAGATATTTTGGTTTTGAGGGCATTGTACACTCACCAAAACTGTAAAAATTACATGTTCTCGTGTATAAAATAATACACAAGTGTCTAAAATATTTAAAAAAAATTAAATTACAATAAAAGAAAATGACAGGATGTTACAGAATTCCTAGAGGATATTCTAGAGATGTCATGGCCGACGAAACTTTGTTCTAGTTATGTTCTTAGCCCGCTAGTATTTCTATTAATTTCCATATTATATAATAGCAATAGCACCTTTCAAAAAAACAAAAAACCCACAAAATTCGTGTACACGTGTGGTTCCCCAAAAAGTATGTTACCTAAGTGTGAAAAGGTCACGTGATTGTCACGAGCGCTCCACCAACAAAGAGCCGGAGCATCCGCAACCCAAACCCGAAACATCGACTGCTTTCCTGGATCGAAAATTTTGTGCCCTAAAATTTGGGGGTTTTGGGATTTGGCGAAATTTGGTTTCTGGGCAGCTGCAAAACGGTTCCCTGATGAAAATGGATTCAGAAGGTACGCGTCGGGATTGTGTTCTTTCAAGAAATAATTGTAAAAAAATTCGATTTTTAATTTTATCGTCAATGAAAAATTGATTTCTTTTTATTTTTGTGTTAAATTTTTAGCAACGCAAAAAGCGTCGAGCAATAATCCGTCGGTAATGCTTGCTTCTCTTCTGAGTAGGAGAGCCAAGCTTCAAGACGAACTCCGAGGCATTGAAAAACAGGTTCAATTTTTGTTTATTTATTATTTTAATTTAATTTTGTTATTGTTCTTTTATTTAGGGTTGGAGAATGAGTTTTTTGGTTTCTGGGTTTATTAGCATTTTTGGGGATATAGCTGAAATGGAAGACCTTTTTTTTTGTTTGTTACACAAATGATTTTAATTGGTCTTGTGTAGAAAATCAGAAATGTATGCAAGTATGGTTAAAGAATAAAGCCTTTTTCATTGTTGTGTCGTAATGGAGAAAAACTTAAATGAAACGGGTGCGTAACCCCTTTTTGTGTCTATCTCTCGTCACGTGACATTTAAGTAGACCCGTGATGAGTAGCGTTTCTCGTCTTAATGATGCTGTTGTGGAAATTTGGTTGTAATTTCGTTCTTTCTCTTTTTGGTTCGGTCCACAGTTAAGAACCGAAATGCAGCAGAAGCTATGGATGGAAATGTATGCAAATTAACAGAGACAAAATTAATTGGTTGTGTATAGGTTAAAGAATAAAGCTTTTTCTTTGTCGCGTCTTAATGGAGAAAAAATTACATGAGATGAGCGTATAGGAACGTGAATCGTGATGAGAGAGAGAAAAATGGTATATACTCCCGTGATAGGCAAGTTTTTTCTTGTTTATGCTGCCACGGATATTAGGGTATAATTTCTTTCTTTCTTTTTTGGTTCTGTCCACAGTTAGGACTGATGCAGCTATGGATGGAAAAGTTCTTTTATGTCTTGTTGTAGTTGCAGCTGAGCTGCGTATTTGATATGTCTCTTGACTGGAATTTGTGTTTCCTTACAATGCAGGTCTATGATTTGGAGACTAGTTATCTGCAGGATCCAACTCAATGTGGAAATGTATTAAAAGGTTTTGAAGGGTTTCTATCGTCATCCAAGAACACTAACCTGTAAGAACTAGCTAAGATATCCTTTGGCTTCACTTTGCTTCTTTTTATTCTTATGTAGGGTTATCCTCGTTAGTTAACTCTTGGGATGGGGCTTCTGTGTTTGCGTGATAGTCTTAAACAGTCTACTCTTTTTCTCATGAAGAACTGGTTCTTTAGTACTCTGGCTACTTATTCATGATCGAATACTCTGATTATTCAATTATCTCTCTGGTTCTCTTCCTTTCTGATCTAACCTGTTGATTTATTCCTCCAATCAATCTTTTTCTTTGCTAGCAGGGTTCTTTACTGACCACTTTTGCAGCTAAAACCGTTAGTATTAGCTCATCTAGTGATCCCCATTAGCTATAGACAAAAACTCATGAAATGACCTTTGGTTTCACATATTGAGTCTGTATTAATGGAATAATAATCTCTATATATGAAGTTAGGCGCTTTTGAATAAATTATATTCTTGAATTATAACTCGGGCAAGCCTACTTTATGTCAGAGACATGCTTTAGCTGGGAGATGATTGGCCTGTACTCATTGCCCTTGTGGCATCTGAATTGAATGTTCATACACCCCATTTCCCCTAACTAATCTATTTTTCCAGTTAGATTTTTCAATACATAATATTCCACATGGCACATGCAAGTTATATTAAATCAAACACGCAGCACTGATGTTTTCTGCATTATATGCATATATCTGCACAAAATTTTCATGTTTGGATTTAGGAGTTTACTGTATACGTATTAATGGTATGCAATTCTTCAAACCTTTTGACTGCAGCTTGAAGCGATCTAGGAAATTTCAGCCTGAAGATAGGATGTTTTCATTATCTTCTGTTACATCACCAGCAGTAAGTATTCTAAACATTAAAAGTCCCGTTATGGTGGCTGTACCTGTCGTCTTCATCTTTTGTTGTTGTAATTTAATGTCATCTCCGCATTTTCAGTACATTCATGCAAGTGAATGTGGACTTAAAATTTGAAACCACTTTTAATTTCATGTATAGATTGACGTTGATAAATAATTGTTTGAAACATGTAATCCGATGTTCATAGTTTCTCTTCTCTTTTCTCAGGCTGAAGAACTTGCGGCTGCACGAGATGGTAAACCTTATATTGGCAAATATACAACAACAGCCTGTGCAATTTTTATTTATTGTTTTGTCCCTTTGTGTTTATTGTAGATGGGAGATCAGACTTTGGTCCAGGTCGGTCCAAAGGCGGTATATATGCGAATGGGCAGTAAGTACTCCACTATTTCTCTACGTGTTAAGTGGCATGTTAAAAATGCTACTCAAGCTTTATCGAAGATAGATAACAGTTTTTATCACTTGCCACCATTTATCTTTGAGGCTCTTTCTCCTGGCGTCACTGTCTGAAATATATAATTTATGTCACAGAGGAAAACCGAAGAAGGGAAGACCTGCACCGAGGGATGCGAAGAGAATCAGGCCTTCAAGCGAACAAGATTACGACTATGATGATGATGCTGAGATGTCATAGTGAATGGGGAAATTATGGTTTACCTTTTTATATGAGCTCTGCGCGAGCAAGAGCTGGGACTGAGAGCTTTCGTTTAAGAAATCTTGTGATTGTCAAAAGCCATGCCTCTCAGGCAAGCAAAGCCCCCTTTTTCACTTGTGTAATTAATCTTATCTCAGGCTGTAAGTTTTACTCCTGAGTCCTGATAGTATTTAAGATTGGTTATTTCTGCATAGATCTTGTTACTTGACCAAATGTGAAACTTCAAATAGGAAACAACTTTCATGAGAAATATTGTTGTCAATCTTACAACATTGTTTTGATTTGTTTTCCATATCACAAGGTTGCATCGTGCCATCAAGTATTTAGTTGACAAATTGGATTGCTATCAAATTCGTTAAAATAAATATTGGACATGAGAAAGCGATAACAAAAAGCTTGTGGCTCAAGTGGTTAAGATACGAGAGGTTTGTGATTTAATAAGCAAAGAGTCAGCTAAGTGCGTTTGTAAATGCTCGTTTCCACATAAAATCAATCGTGGGATATGTTTCGCTTCTTACCGTTAATGTGTCATTTCTTGCAAATTACAGACTAACAATTCACTAAAGTAATTTATTAAATTAACTAAAGTGATTTTTTTTGGATATGAAACATATTTGATAAAGTTCAATTCCGAATGAAGCTGAGCAAAGAACGTACATGCAACTGAACGCCAAAGTGGCGTCAGTAACCTAAATCAATCAAACAATGGTAGCGTATTACTAAGTTAAAACACATGGTGACACGATATAAACTTGACTCAAATATGTTGAGAGTGAATTCCACATTGGAAAAAGAAGGGACTTTACATATGCTTATAAGTAATTGGACTATTCCCCATATTACCAATTGATTTTATGGTAGAACCTCAACTTTTTTCATGGTATCAAAGCAGGTTGTCCATGTGAAGCCCAACGACTTATGGTAGAACCTCAATTGGTTTTGGAATACATCCTACTTGGCGTCCTTTTTGCTTGTGGGGAAAGTGTTTAGCAAAGAAACATACATGCAACTGAACGCCAAAGTGGCGTGGGTAACCTAAATCAATCACACAATAATAGCGTATTACTAAATTAAAACACATGGCGACACAATATAGACGAGTATTTGGAATAGACCCTGCGTCCTTTTTGCTTGTGGGGAAAGTGTTTCTCAAGTTGTCATTACATTCCACGACGTTGTTTCACAAGTCTCTTTGACTCAGAATCCAACAAATACGACACCGTTAAGCTGGCGCCGCATTATCCTTGAATATAAGGCGGTTTGGCCCTCCCGATTCTGCCGCCGAAATTCTTACCCCCTTTTGCACCGTCACCCATTTCACTCCTCCTCCTTCTCCCTCCCATGAACTTGCTGGTATGCCCCTACACCTGTACATACACATATACATATATAAATTTATCATAATTTGTTTCCATTCATGTTTATATAGGAGAAGATAAAGATGCAGAAGAAGGAGCCAGATAAAGCTCCAACCCCTCCTGAGGTGCCGGCGTACTGGATCGAAACCTCCGAGTCGGTCTCCTACCGCTGCGAGTTTGACCCCAGCGGTCAACTCTCTGTAAGTTCATCTTCTTCCCCATGTTTGAATTGCGTATTCACTTCTGGGTTCTGCTGGGTAAGCGGTAGTTTTAGCAGCAAATGCACCCTTGACTGCATTTCCCAATTTGGGTCTGGTTTGAGTTCTGTGTTCTTGTTAATTCGGTGAAAAGTTGGGGACTTTGTGGTCAAATGGCAATGCAAGTCGGTCATTGAGTGTTGGGTTGCTGGGTTTGATTTTAGTGTAAATGGGTGTTTTTGAAATAAAGACGGTGTGGAAATCAAAGAAGGGGATTTGAAATGGTTCATTGTATGCTAAGGTGTAGTTTTTCTGGGAAATGAGGATGCTTTTGGTTCAACAATGTCTTATAATTTCTGGGAAAATACTAGACATAGGGCTCGTTTGTAACTGCTTCTTTAAAAAGCATTAAAAGTGCTTCTATTAGAAGCACATTGAAATTTTTAATAAAAATGCAAGTGCTTCTTGGAAAAGCACTCCAAGTGCTTTTTTGAACCCATAAGCACTTTCAACTTTTTGTGCAATCTTGATCAGAAGCGCTTTTGGCGATCTGAAAGCATTTTCAAACAAGCCCATAGTCTGGGAAATTGGGAATTGGGGACCGAGTTTGAATTTGGGTTTTGAGGAATGGAAAGCTGGTGGTTTTTTTGCATGTTGGGTTTAATTTGTTCTTGCTTTTGTTGAAGTAGCTGCGGTCCTGAATGTTTCTTTGCGTGTTGGGTTGATTTCGTTCTTGCTTTTGTCAAACTAAACTTTAACTGCATTGAGGTTTCTGCAGGTGAAGGTTCTTGATGACTCGAGGCCAGTATTCCATAAGGTCGCTGACTCGTTCGTCAATAAATTTTTCCCCTCAGGATATCCATATAGGTAGATTATGGTTTATTCTTATTTGAGAGTCCATAGATTAGTTTAATTACTCATTTACCTTTTGTTTGTGCAGTGTAAATGAAGGATATCTCAGATACACACAATTCCGGGCACTGCAGCACTTCACCAGTGCAGCCCTGTCAGTGCTTTCAACTCAGGTCTTTTTTCTGATACCTTCAATGCATTTTAAATCATTATTTATATTGCTTGCATGGAAATTTAACCCTATGAATTCTGGTCGATATTGCACGTTGGACCTTTTATATGTTGCTTTTTGTTCTTATACATTTATATGTATGCTTATATAGTATATACCATCTATATATTTGTTACAATTCTTGTGTGACGATTCATCATATAAGCTACAGATGTTCTTATTCTCTCTCTTCCCCCCACCCCCACCCTAAAATATGAAATCTTAATGACAAATGTGATTTGGGTCATTGGCTGCACTCTTACTCCTTTACAGTCACTCCTGTTTGCTGCAGGCTTGCGACCAACCCCTGCACAAGCAACTGTTGTAAGCTGGGTAAGTTTTCAATTTTTTGAAGAGTATAAGATCACTTGCGACCAAATCATGACTCTGATCGCTTTCATTTTCAAATATTATCAATTCCATATTGTTGAAATGCAGGTTCTAAAGGATGGGATGCAGCACATGGGAAAGCTCATATGTACCAATCTGGGTGCAAGGATGGATTCCGAGCCTAAACGTTGGAGAATTTTGGGTCTGTATCTTGGTTCGGGAGCTTTAATTCTTACCTAACTATATGCTTTTGGTAGGAAGTGATTTTAACTCGATTAAGCCTTCCGCCTTGCAGCTGACGTGCTCTATGACTTTGGCACTGGCTTGGAAGTTCTTTCACCTTTATGTCCTCAGCTTTTTCTTCAAGTCGCAGGTTTAGGCAATTTTGCGAAGGTATTGTTTTCATAAAGATGGATACATGTGTATATTCATTTGTTTTCTCAAATCCTCCTCTCTTTTCATTTTTTTAATTTATAATTTCTTTACTGCTTGTAGACATTAGATTTCCTTTCTGAATTAATTATTTATTCAAAGAATAGATAAACTCGTCGTTCAAATTTATTTTACTGTCTTTGTATTTAATACTATGTCCATGCAAAGTTTTGAGTCCCTTCACCAATCCTAAAATATCGTTTTATAGATTCTTCTTTAAGATTTTTACCTTTGAAGTTAACAGGGGATGGCAGTTGTAGCAGCAAGAGCAACAAGATTACCGATTTATTCTGCGTTTGCAAAAGAAGGCAATCTTAGTGATCTCTTTGCCAAAGGGGAGGCAATCTCTACTGTGTTCAATGTCATTGGAATAGGAGCAGGGATCCAATTAGCATCTACCATCTGTTCATCGATGCAAGGAAAGGTATGGGATATAATTCAGTGTCCGACTCCAAATTTGAACCGTTCAGCTTCTTTATTTGATGTTATCATGTTTGTAAAAAGGATGATCTTCTGTAACCCAAAAAAAAAAGTTCTAAGGATCGTTAACTTGTTGCAGATGGTTGTTGGGCCTCTTCTTTCAATGGTACATGTATACTGTGTCATTGAAGAAATGCGAGCAACTCCTATCAACACATTGAATCCACAGAGGACTGCAATGATTGTGGCTGATTTTCTCAGGACAGGAAAAGTATCAAGCCCGGCTGACCTGAGGTATCGGGAAGACCTCCTATTCCCCGGGCGACTCATAAAGGATGCCGGAAATGTAAAAGTGGGAAGGTCTTTCCATGAGGTCATTAAGCCTTCAAAACTTGGTGAATTAAAAGAAATATTCCCTGAAGAGAAGTTTCTTTTGAATCGTGGAAACAAAGGGGTTGACATGATATTGGAGCAAAATGCTACTGGTGAAGACGCATTGAGAGGGTGGCTTGTTGCTGGATACGCTGCAGATATAGAGAAGTCTTTTCATGTGCCGAGTTCGAGCGCACTGGAAGAGGCTTACGAGAAGATGAATGACGTATTTGGTCCATTTGTATCGGAACTGCAGGCCAAGGGGTGGCATACCGATCGATTTCTTAATGGAACAGGAAGCCGTTTTGCGTGGGAGTCGAATGTAGCTACAGATAATTCTTCTTCAAGATATTGAAATTCTTTGGTACGGGTAGGATCGAACAAAGCAGGGACTTTGTGACACAAAATGTTTACAGAAGTAGGGAATTACTGCAACTTAGTAAGGAATTATGCTTGCGCACCATAACTTTCAGTTGTATTTAGGATCATCGTAATAGTTTTTTTGCCTATTTCCCTCTGTACCTTACGGTCGATTTGCTCCCTAAACTTTTATTCTGGCCACTTTTCTCATGTTTAAACACATTCCTCCAAAAAACAGTTTGATGGTCACTACGTGTTGTTTTATGACTTGTTTTATAACCATTTCGATTTTAATTTTTAATTTTTGTGCTTCAGATGTGAAGAAAATTATATAAGGGAAAGATGGATGAAGAAGAGTGGAAGAATGATGGTATGATAGATGTAGAAGAAATGTATAAAAAATGGTACACAAAATGAAAACTAGAATTCAAAAATAAAGAGAGGTTATCGACGGCTGTTATGCCCATCTTCCAATGTTATCTTCCTACCAACATTATAGCCTCACCCACTATAAAAAGTTAAAAACACATGTTATTTTCCTATCAACATTATAGTCTCACCCACTGTAAAAAGTTAAAAACACTTTATACTCTTTTCCCGCCCACTATAAAAAGTTAAAAACACTTGATACTCTTTTCCCACCCACTGTTATTCCTAACATGTCCCTCATACATTAATTCAACTATTTTCCATTAGAAAAACAAAAATTGAAAATCAAAACCACACCACCCAACCCAATTCGACGGCAACCCCCTTCCTACCGCCAGCCAATTTTTAACTTTGTAAATTTGGAGGAAGAGAAGGCCTTGATGTGACCCATTTCAATGAAGACTAGGAGGAGGAGCGACATCCTCGGTCGAATCGGTCGTCGTTCTTGGATCGACAATGATGATTTTGGTTGAAGTTGAAGTTGAGTTTGTTTATTTGTGGGTTCGATTGAGATGGAGAAATGAAAAGATTAGGTGGAGGATGGTTGCTCTCATATTGGATTCGGTAGGTGGCTCGTGGCTGTTTGGAGTTGGTTGCGGGGATCTTTGTTTTTCTTCTTATTTTTCAATTTTTGTCTTGTTTTTTCTTCTAATTTTAACAAAGTAGCAACTAGACTTGAGATTTAGTGTGTTGATTAGATCCTCAAAACGCCCTTTTTTTTTCACAGCTTCTACTTTCTCCTCAAATATCTCTTTGCGTTTTTGGGGACTTCTCCTCCAGATCAAAGATAACAGTGTTTTCTTCTTCTTCTTTTAAAAAAAAAAAAAAAATTCGTAGCAAAGTGTTGAGTTTATATTATTTTGGTTATAAAAAATATATAAGGATTAATTTCATTAGGGCTTCAAAAGTCATTTTACAAAATATTAAATATGTCATTAAAAAGTGGTTGGGAAAATAGGGTTGTGGGGTGAGTATAGCACCACTCAATAAAAATTATTCTAATTTGTCTTTACTTTCAAGATTTTGTTTTCATTCTTTCCTATCATCGCCCTTTTTCATATGTCATCTACTATACAATTTTTTTATACCTCAAATACAAGAAGTGAAAACAAAAAATGAAAGAGTATTGTTATTTCCACCCAAGTGTTTTATCTCCCCACCCACTTTTTAATGAACATTTTAATTACAAGTTTGCCCATTTGTAAAATGACAGATGAGGACCTTAAAAGATTAAATATATATATATATATATATTTCTTTTAAAAAAAGGAAAAAGTTGGGCGCGAACAGGTTGGGCATGATTCTAACTTCCGCCCTCTATTTATCTACCTTTAAACCCTAACTCATCTTTCCATCTCCTTTCATTTAGAGAAAGCAAAAAGAAAATGGACTTAGAAGATGACGTTTTCATTGAAGAGGTAGAAGACGACGTTTCCATCGAAGAGGTAGAAGATGATGTTTCCATTGAAGAGGTAGAACATGACGTTTCCATTGAAGATGTAAGAAAAACATGTTCAAATCATATATATTTTTCAACCTTTTCACATCTGTTCATATGCCTGTTCATGGTATTTATCTCAAAAAATAAACAAAAGCTAGTATAATCTTATTGGCACAGATTTTGTTTACGTTTCCTTTGAAGTTGTAATACTTGATTAAAATTTGATTACAAAATTAATTAGATAATTCAATTGAATGAA
Organism: Gillenia trifoliata; assembly: GCA_018257905.1. NCBI lineage: Eukaryota > Viridiplantae > Streptophyta > Magnoliopsida > Rosales > Rosaceae > Gillenia > Gillenia trifoliata. The sequence goes on along the minus strand of CM031080.1, from coordinate 33,194,266 downwards.
GCACTTTTCCATATGAAAAAACAAAGAGAGTTAGGAAGTTATTCTCATTTCAACTAGGATTCATCAACATAGTTATTGTTCTTATTCCTTTTTTTCATTTTTTTTTTATTTTCTATGTATGTCTATTATTACTTTTTTTTTATATTATATTGTTCCTTTGCAGGTAGATGAATCTGGTAGTAGTTTAGCATCTACACATATAGTGGACTCTACTAGTGAATTTACCACAAATGAGGTAAGATTTGACTTGACTACGTAGTTGATTTACTTATACTCCTGTATGTTTATTCATAATGTGAAATTTTGGTACATAGATATTCAAGAGTAGAGAAGAATTAATACAATGGGCTCGAGAAGTTGGGATGGTCAATGGTTTGTTATTGTGACATTACGATCTGATCGACGCGAAAAAGGTAATAGGAGCCCTAGACTTACACTGGGTTGTGAAAGGAATGGGCAATATGTAAGCCGAAATCGCAAAAAAGACATAAAGGATGAGGATAGAAGGAATTCTGGAACGAAAAAGTGTGGATGTCCTTTCCAATTAAAGGGTAAGAAGCTAGCAACTAATGATGATTGGTTATTGATGGTAGTTATTGGAGTGCATAATCACACAACATCAGAGCATTTGGAGGGTCATTCATTTGCTGGTAGATTATCGTCGAAGGAGACTTCGTTGTTGATTGATTTGTCTAAAAGTATGGTGCAACCAAAGGAGATTTTGACTACACTAAAACGAAGAGACATACAAAATGTATCTACACTTAGCATGATTTATAATGCATGTCAACGTTTGAGGCTTTTGGAGAAAGGTGGGAGGTCCCAAATGCAACAATTGATGAGTAAGTTATCTAAGCATAGTTACACTGAGTGGCATAAGAGTTGCTCAGAGAATAATATTGTTTTGGACACATCCCACTTGTTTGGACTTGCTACGTGCATTTCCACATATTTTGATTATGGATTGTACGTACAAGAACAATAGGTATCGTATGCCGTTGTTAGAAATTGTTGGAGTTACGTCAACTGATATGATATTTTCTGTTGATTTTGTTTATCTTTCTGTAGAACAAGAAGATAATTACGTATGGGCCTTAAGTATATTATGAGGACTCGTGGATGGTATTGCTATGCCTAATGTTATTGTGATAGATAGAGAAATGGCTTTGATGAGGGCCATTGAACTTATATTTGGCACAAGTAAGCATTTATTATGTTGATGGCACATCAAGAAGAATGTGCTAGCCAAGTTCAAAAAATTATATAAGTCCAAGGAAGATTGCGATAGATTTTTAGAGAAATGGAATACGTCTACTGAAGCCCATTTCATAAGGCAGACAAGACAACTATGCAATGAGTTTAGTATGTATCAAGATATGCTTCAATATGTGATAGGTACTTGGTTGAATCCATATAAAGAAAGGTTTGTTGCAGCATAGATCGATAAATTTATGCACTTTGGGAATACAACCTCAAATAGGTAAGCATTTATCACTTAAGTCTTATATTTTTCTTTCAAGTAGAAATATATATAATTGGTAAATTTTTCTCTAATATAATTATTTTCTGGTGTGATTGCTAAATCCTTGTTACTTTAATAGGGCTGAGTCTTCACATGCCAAATTAAAAAGACATCTTGGAAGTAGCCAAGGAGCATTTGAGACATCATGGGAAAGTATACATGCTTTGCTTGAGTTGTAGCATACTGAAATCAAGGCTTCCTTTGAAAAAAGTTTGATAGTGGTGCATCATGATTTTAGACACTCAGATTTCATGGAACTTCGCGGTTTTGTCTCAATTAGTGCACTATATAAGGTCCTGGAGGAGTACGGGTTGTCCAAAATGAACGGTATTGACTTCAAGGCATGTGGTTGTGTGTTACGAGAGACACTCATGGATTACCATGTGCTCATGAGATTGTTAGATACATGAGAGATGGTCGATCTATTCCACTTGAAAACATTGATCCTCATTGAAGGAAACTTGACATGAAATGTGCACCTATAAGAAATACAGCCGCTTATGATGAAGAGATGGAGTTGTTTCATAGGTGTTGGATAGAATCTGATGCAACTGCGAGGATGGTTATTGAAAGGAAACTTATGGAGTTAGTATTACCACAAACTACTTCACTTGTTGAACCATCTGTGATAACCAAGACTAGAGGTAGGCCAAGTAAAAAGACAGATAAATCTACTCGTCGTGATCCGTTATTGTTTGAGATTATGGAATCAGAGCAAGGAAATTATTCACTTGGGTTGGATGGTTGTACATTTGGTGGTCTTTATCCTGAAATGAGTTCAAAACAAAAGAGGCGACCAAAAGAGAAGGTACATCGCGCTCGACCAGTAAAGCCAATTGAGTTAACTAATGCATTTCTGGTAGAATTGAGGCCATACATTCTTCATATAAAAGATGTGGCAGTTGATGGACATTGCGGCTTTAGAGCAATTGCATCATTGTTGGGTTATAATGAGGATGGATGGGTACAGGTGCGAAAAGATGTATTACAAGAGTTGTAGACTTACTCAAGTTGCTACTTCAAGCTATATGGGTCTGAAAATAAGGTCCATGAGTTGAAGCATGCATTGGAATATTTTGAAACTCGTGCAAACATTGATCCGTGGATGACTATGCCTGACATGGGCCATATTATTGCATCATGTTATAATGTGGTACTTATCCACCTATCAGGGAGTAGGCTACAATGCTCGCAAGCATTGAATGCTTACACCGATCTCACCATTAAAATGAGGGAGGAGAGAGGAGAGAGGGGGGAAAGGAATGTGAGATCGGTGTGAGCATTCAATGCTTGCGAGCACTGTAGCCAGTCCCACCTATCAGATGTAAAATGCCTTACATTTTTACCTCTTAGAATAACACCTATACCACTAGCAGCACGTAAAGAGATCGCTATCGGATTCACCAATCGTCATTTTGTACATGTATGTATCTACACATAGGATTAGTTTCTTAGGTTGTATTGCCAGAAGTTCTCATCTTTTATGTGTAGGGTGTATTGTTGGATTACTTTAAACTTAACTTATAAATTTCTTGTAGACTAGTTTAAGTTCTATTTTTATGCAGATGTTGTTGAAACCAGGTCATCCAATTCCTCCTATAGCAACAACCTGGAAAAGATACTGTGAACCATGGTCTTTAGAATGGGCTACCCCGTACATTGATCGTATCATATCCATTCTAGGGTCTACTGTCATCACTAGAGAGACCATAGAACTTGACGAAAATTGAAGTTGGTGCAGTGCTTGTCCACAATTTATAATTTTCTTCGTTTTGATTGCTCTACTGTAAGACTTGTTTGCAATTTAAGCTTCAAGATGTTTTCTTTAATTTGTATCGGGTCTGAAAAAAAGTTGTGATGTAAAACTTTTTTCTTAATATAAAACAATCATGTGTTTTTCTTATGTCAGAAGCAGATGAAATTCTATCACGATCATGTCCTTAATTATAGTTTTATATGTCATTTGTTTATATTCTTTTTTTTTAAGTGACAAGTTTATAATTAAAGATATATATTTAAGGTTATTTTAAGAATAATAATGGGTGAGAAAATAACATTATTTCAATTTTTTAACTTTTTATAGTGGGTGGGAAAATAGGACAATGGGCGGGTCTAGCAACACTCAAATGAAATTGTTATCAAACATGCTCTTAATTTTTATTTTACTTTTTCTAATGTTATTTGTTATTATGATTTTTTTATTTTTTTGAAATGTGACATTTTTTACCGACAAGTTGAATAAATATGAGGAAACACAATTGAAAGGAAAACGACCATTTATAATAGTTCAAAGGAAAGAGAGTACAAGTTGAAATGCTCTAATGTAAAAAAGACGATCTGTTTGTGAGAAATTGCTGTTTATAATTAAGATATTTTTTATGAATATAGTAAACTATTATACTCTTATTATCTTAATACACTACTTGAAGGTTTGGTTAATTTGCATTTTTTTGTAACGGTGATTTTTGGTGCTCAAAATCTATATAATATTGTAGCAGATTTATTCAGGTCAACAGTAGAAAAGAAAAGGTGAAGATAGCACGCCATTGAGATTTGAGATGCTCCTCTCACTTTATTCAAAAAGTAATAATTTAAAAGCCAAACTTTAATTAAAGGTGCATCTTCCTTTCTTTGGCGTTTTTGGTTTTACAGACGAAGCCGACGTATCTAATATATATTGAAATAGGGCAGCTCTTCCAGTTTAGATGGCTGGGCCGATTTCTAGTCGGGCACAAACACAGCATTCGTATTTCCATATATGCATGTCGGGGCCAGCCTATAGGGCACTTGAACATCTTCAAATTCTTCTCAATCGGTGGATAAAAATACAATCATTGCATGAAGACCTTCGTATCTTATGTACAACAAAATAGTACATTATCTTAATTATTTTCAGTTAATTGTGGTGTGATAATTATGCTAACAATAATAATAATAACAAAATTGTTGTAGATAAAATATAACATGTTAAATGTGATTGTGTAAATCCTAGGTAGATATGGATTAGGCTATTCCGTTCAGAAGGGATTAGAACTTATTGTATTTGTACTTGCATTACTATAAATAAGACCTCGGTATGTGGAATATATGAATTACATATTCCACATACACTACAGCTTTCACCAAATTCTCTCTATTCTTCTCTTGCCGCACCCTTCACTAAAATCTGTCCACAACACGTTATTTACTTTCTTCCGCCGTGCTCAAGAGAATTATACCGATTTTTGGCCATCTTCAATCATGGGGAGTATTAATTTCAATAGTTTTTACTTTGATTTATTTATTTTTATTGAATTAATATATTGCTATTGATTCAATTTTCCCTCTTATTTTGAACAAGATTCAACGCATTGACGATGGAAATCCGGGAGTTGAAAGCAATCCCCGCAAAACAAATTGTTCAACCATCATCATCGCAATCCAGTTCCTTCTAAACACCTAGCCTCGATTGTCGATATTTTGTCGACCCGATTGCATGAACTCTTCACCATGATGCATAACCCAATTTTCGTTTAAAGAATTATCGATCTTCTAAATATTGTGTTAGCATCGACATTTAATATATCTGAAATATATTAAGTGAATTGATGATCAGAACTAAGGAAAATTAAGGGTTTTTCTTTATTTTTTTCGCTTTTCTACAAAAAAACATCAAATTTCGTTTTTCCGAAAAACTAGAAATTCTTTTACATCAAAAAATTTTTCGTTTTTTTGAAAATAAAGAAAAAAAAAAAAAACCCTAGCCAAGCCGAGCTCGCCCGTAGCCGAGCCGAGCCGGCGCCGAGCCAAGCTCCAAGCCGAGCCCACTCGAGTCAGCGCCCGCACCTCGAGCCGGCCTCCTAGCCGAGCCAAGGCTCGCAGCCGAATCCCAAATGGGCTCAGCCCATTCTTCTTCTCCTCCGCCGGGTGGCCCAGGCCTTCAACCTCTCTACCCGCGCCCGGCTGGAGCCACGCCTAACCCACCTAGGCCCAAACGCCCTGTCGCGTGCCCGCCTCCCCGATTTTCTTTTGCCTATCCAAGCAGCCCGCCCGTTTCTTCCTTTCACACAAGCTCCCTCGTCAAGCTTAATTGGACCCCAAATTTCATTTGCATTTATTTTCTCTCGCTCCAATTTTTTTTATTTCTTGCTGGCCACTGCAAAATAAAAGCTCGGGCTCGTAGCCCAACTACGCACCCACCAAAATTATTTGGGTCATATTTTGCAAACCCCCCGAAGGTCCCGTAGACCTATATTTAATTACCTATCCCCAATATATGTTCAAATCTATTATTTGTATTATTTTTGTTCTATATATATTGCGTTGATTGCAGGTATATAAGGAACTTAGCTCATAAATTCGAACCTCGAAGCTTCGAATAAGTGCCATGAAACCCGAAGTTTCTTAAAAATTAAACACCTACGAAACCCGTAGTTTTCTACAAAATTTAAACCAAACCATGTCTTAGAACCCTAATGTTCTAACTTCTTTGCGATTATGGAGATTTTATTTCATAACCACCAACCACAATCTTGTTCCCTCCATCCAAAGGGATTTCCGAACCAATGTCTAATTTCACTAACATGGAAGTTTCTAGTAGAAACTACTTTATGTGGGCACAAGTTGTGAAGCTCCACTTGACTACCGAGGGTCGAGAAACATCAAGCCAATAATGACGGATAGAAAGCTAAATAAGCATCCGTCATGATCTTCATCCGAAGATTTATGCCTCCGAAGCATTGTAAATGGAAGTACCACAATGACGAGGACTCCATGGCTCTTGACTCACTCTACGGATCGCTCTAATCATGCAAAGATGATCTTGCCCGAAGCAAGACACACCTTGCCCGAAGCAAGACATAATCGCTCGACGCAAGACACACCTTGCCCGGGCAAGACATATCTTGCCCGACACAAGGCATGATCAACCCATCCGTGAATAGGTACAAATTTCCGGGTTTATAGAATCCGATTGAATTTGACCGGAGAAGATTTTCTCGTCCTTCCATACCTCTAAAATGCTCAAGAAGCACCCTAGAGAACGAGGTTCACCAAATTCCTTGATCTCGATACTACCACTTTGCTCACCAAAAGCACACCGTGAAAGCGGCACCCCGTGATCTCTACTGGGATGTACCGAAGGTCTTGCCTTGCTTCGCGTAGGTGTACCGAACTTAAGGCCTCCTACTCAACAGAGGCCTACCGAATTTACTCTTCTTCTTCGTCTAGAGAGTACCGAATGCTGGTAGAATCGTGTGGTCAACCAAGTGGGGTGGCATCACGACCAAACATGTGATCCCTTGGCAACTAAGACCCAAAACTTCAAGAATAAGGACAAAGATTCCCGCACCTCAACCGTGCAAAATCTACTTTCGTTTTTTGATGGAATAGATCATTGGTTATTGGCTATGCACTTATTTGTGCCCCCTACCAATGTTAAGCCGAGAGTGTTCATTCCTGTAATCAATCATGAGACTAATTTGCTTCACCTAACACATATGGAAAAGCAAAATTTTGACATGGAAGGCCCCGTTGGCCGAAACCCCTATCTTTTGGTTTAAGTTTTGAACAATTTTTCCTTTTGTTTGGATGATTGTTTTGGTATTTGCTTTAAATTTGTTGGATATTATTATGGATATTGTCCTCGAATATGAGTTAATTGAATCATGTTTATACATGTGACCGAATTCAATTAACATGTGATAAGGTATAAATGTGGGGAAGTTAGTTGTCTCGGGATGACTATGCAGACTAACTTCATGTACCTAATCACCCCTCTAGCAACGAATCTCAGTCTACCTAACCCGACAAGTGCAATTAAGACGCACCTCGTTGTATTAATGGTACGAATTATTGCCATGGCCTTATATTCTCCGTTCCGAAGAACGTCATTGAGTTATAAGGATTCGGTTTGAACAATGATCATGAAACCACCGTAGAAAATAGAATGGAGTACCTTTGCATCACCTTCCAAAATATGCAGCTCGGTTATGTTTTCTGGGACTAATGGGCTACCTCCCAACCTGGGACATGCCACATATAGGCCGGCTCAAGCCGCATTCGAGCAAGCCATTTGCTTTGGCACCACCTGCCAGACATTCAGGTCAAAACACGATGCAATATGTTACACAACGCACACCTTACCCGAAGTAAGGATTTTGCGCCTACAAGCACACTTTGCCAAGCCTGCCAAGGCTGGGAAATTGGATTTTTACATCATCCCCAGCAGTTACTACATAACCCTCTTTTCACAAGTGGATCAAAGGGAATAATGGGACTTCTTCCAACCAAAAATGCGGACCATGTAAATATGGTTTTTGGTTGGATATATCGACACAATGGTCACATGTCTCGTCCACATACACATTGCCGCTAAAACTCCCCGGTCAATTCTTACTTAAGGGCTCACCACCCTAATTATCCCATAAAGTCTCAAGACTGATAATGCTTCTGAGAGTTTATACTCTAACATTCTATGGGTGATGCATGTCTTTTGGGTTTGAAATTGAACATTGAATTCCCATGTTCAACCCCCCAAAACAAATTTCTCGTTGGTAGTTTAATACAAAGCCGCATTATCACTGATCGCCGACTCCAGAACGCACCAAGCTTTCGGGTTTCGCCTAGGGCTATGCAATCTGTATGCAGCCATGATGGTCTCGCCCGAGGCCCATTGCTACCCGACACTTTATAGCGTTGCAATTGAGCCATCAAGTACCTAACCTCACGCTTCGTATTTACATTTTGGGTATGCACATTATGCCATATTGCGCCGCCCATAGTACCACAATATGGGTCCTCAAAGAAGGATGTGAATCTTTGTCGATTGTGATTCTCTTCGAATTAGCTCTTTAGAGCCCTTGCACGCGATCTCTTTACCGCCATTTTGCTGATTGTCACTGATGAGACAGCTTTTCCCAATGCTGTGGGAGATAAGAACTAACGTTCCCCGAAGAACGGCGCGGAATTATCGTGGACGTCCCCACTATGTCTCATCTTGATCCCTATATTCTAGATTTCGTAGTATTGCTCCGTACGCTTTCTCTTATCTAGATAAAGTGACGAGATCACATATCACCTGCAAACATGCTCGCAAGGATAGACGTATCTAACGGACGTCGAGTCAACATCCCCGAAGGGTGTGCCGCCCGAGGACGGTTTGCCGCCCGTTGGACGGCCCGGTACGCCGACGGCTAGCCAATCAATCTGCTCTCTACCGAAGCGCGACGCATCATTCCGCCAAGGATTCACCTCCCGTAAGTGGAGAAGTATGGCACAAAAACGAATCCCTTCCTCGCTCGCTATCTCAACCATTCCACCTCATGAAATTAATCCGGATTATCCCGAGACTCCGTAGTCTTGGTCCATTATGCACATGGACGAGTTAATGGACTGACGAGATTATCATCGATGATATTCACGTTAATGGTAGCTACCCAAAAATAAGTGAAAAGCGATTTATATCGAATCAAGGCTCCGTTGATGAATGTCGACGTAGAACTGATTGGTCAAACCGGAAACAAACAATCTAGGTCGGTCTTGGATTCACTTACTAAACGTGTTGGGCTCCGCGTAGCCCCACACTTCCACATGTGAAGCCCTGCTTACATAAAGGGGGTTTTCGTAAGGAATCGAAATGAGAAGAATGAAATAAGGTAATACTGTAAGACGCCTGAAGTGCTAGTGTTTCTCTCAACGCCCGAGATTGATTACGAGGTGACTGATTTCCCGTAATGGACGCAGTAACGTTCCACTACCTTATCGGGCCAGAAGTTTCCGAAAACTGAATACGCAAACTTTATGTACGTGGTTGTAACGCATCTATAGATCTTGATACAAATATATGTGAAAGTTCCCCGGTTTATTGACTCGATTCAAATAGTTCTAGACCAGCTGTGTAACACCCTCTCTATTGAATTGAGGCATTTCACTTACGGGTTGGAACAATCCGAGCGGATGTGGTATACTCCATAAGTGAATATTTTGATCAGTTAGGGATATGTGAATAAACTATGCCTCAAGGTACAAAACCGAATTTGCAAAGAGTCGGGTACTATGTCGATGACATAATCTCACTTTAGGACTTCCGGGAAGAGCTTGAGAAAACCGCCGCACCCGAAGTCGGAATTCATGATGAAAGATCTTGGGAAAACTGCTATGTCCACCCGCAAGTTTCGAGCAAAGTTCATTTCCGTATTCTGTCCACTACCGAATCCACACCTGCATAAAGCTGCTCGAAAGTACACCTCCACACCATTCAAGGGCCGATAAACATTTAAATTTGCATCCTTGAAAAGGCTGCGAATCTCAAGTTCTATATCTAAGTTCAATTAGCGCTTATTGTACTTTCTAGCTCATTGCATTATGCATGACATCTCATTCGTTGTTGATCTTTTCGTAAGATACAACACTCAGCGCTCTACACGCTACCACCAAACAGTGTGTTAAAGACGTTCCGCTACTTCACTGATTTGGGCTTATTCTATCCCGCGCATCTCGAATTAACCACAACCCCTTGGTTATCGAATGATGATTACCTTGTGGGATACGCCGACGTACTATCCATCCTGCTCCGCACAAGGCACGTTTCCGGAACCGGATTATGTCTTACCTAGTGAACACCGCAATATCTTCGGGAGGTCAACCAAATACACCTTTAGTTAAGGGACAAGCCGAAAGCTCATCGCCATGCTTACCAAGCCACCCGTACATGGGAGCATATTCGAAGCACCTGTAATTTTCATCCTTCGTTGAGTTCCAACAACGATCTATGAAGACAACGCCGTATGTATACTCCTCGCGACCATAACCTCGACATCCAAGAAGTCACCACCAAGCATATTTCGCCTTACATCATATCAGCATGAGCATCAAGATTGAAGTCAAGCATATCTGATCCGAAGACAACTTTGCTGACTGCAGTTCACGAAGTCAGCCGCCGGCGCTTGTTCGAGGATTTGGTATGTGCAATTTTCTCATTTATACGCTTGTAGTTCTCAGTGGGGAGCTTTGTCGAATCGTGTGGGGAGTATCCGAAGTATACTCGCTGACCTTAATGTACTCTTTTTCCCTACATCAGATCATTTTTCCAGCATTGGGTTTTTGTTGCTCGACTAGGTTTTAACGAGGCACCCATTCTGGGCCGGTCATACCTTTGTGTGTTTTCTTACTACTTACTGCCTTGTACATGTTAAGTAATTTATTATCAGATTAACTCACTTTTCCTAGACTACAGGGTTTTGTCCCGCTTCCGTCTTACCATAGCCAAGTTTTGTGAGAGCTTTTATTCTTTTATATGCAAGTTCCCTATATGAGACTCAGTGTTCTCTACTCGTGCCTACGAGATCACTTTCATCAATCATCATCTTGAAGATCCGACGCATATCTACTTGAGTATTTGCACACTCAAGGGGAGTGTTGTAGATAAAATATAACATGTGTTAATGTGATTGTGTAAACTTAGGTAGATATGGATTAGGCTATTCCGTTCGTAAGGATTAGAAATCCTATTGTACTTGTACTTGTATTACTATAAATAAAGGCACTGCAGTGTGGAATATATGAATTACATATTCCACATACACTACGCTTCACCAAATTCTCTATTCTTCTCTTTGCCGCACCCTCTTCACTAAAATCATTCAACAAAAATAAGGATATTCTTTCCCATTTTAAAATATCATTGTATACTCCTCATTAGTGTATTTTTCTTTTTTAGGAGGGGGAGGTGGGGAGTGGGGTAGAGTGTAGGTATTTAGATTTATATAGACTTTTGTTAAAGTTCCTAAAGTAATAGACTTTTAGTGACTATGTGACTATTATAATGACACACCACGACCCGTATAGCCACGTGACCCCGATCTCAAGGAAGCCGACCGACCACTCGTAGAGTGACGAAGTCATAGGAAGATTAAATAAGAAATTAGAATTGATAGGATAAAAATTAAATCGCAGTTTAACAAAATACGGAAGTGTAATGTGGGTAGGAACCCATTATTACATAGAAAATGTGAGGCTAGGTGCAAGAGGAGGAAATTATTCCCATCCGTAGGATGGATATATACACAACAAAAGGAAATTAACATACACTCTTAAAGAAAATCAAAGCACAAGAATGCCACCACCGTAATCGTCGCCAACTAAAGTCTAAGTCCCGAGTAGCGAAAACAAGGGTGAGTGGGCCAATATCGATTTTCTAAGTAAAACGTTTCCAAAACTTTAGTTATAACCCTCACCGTAAAACCCGTAGATTTACCAAAATATTTACTAATGAAATAAGATCAGCATAAGTAACGGGCCAACGCCCACAAGATACGGGTATAAATCATTTATCACAAGGAAAATCAACATTACTTATCACATGGAAATATGCAACAAGTCATATAGAAAGTAGCTACATGACAGGCTGGGTGTTTAATATAACTACGCTCTAGCACTACATACACGTGAAGTTGGCCGGTACAAAGTGTGCGGTCACAACAAGTCTAGACGCCTGTGCACCCGTAATGTGCTTCGCACCCAATCAGCATCCATGTCGAGCGTAATGGTGCGGGTGTGAACGATCACGCAAGCCGGTCCCGGCCCCACAAGGCTAACACCGTGCATAATGTGAACTAAGTAATACAATTAAAATCATCATGTGTATGCATGCCAAGTTTCATCATAAAACCCAAATCATAAATCAATAATCAATAAATAAGGATTTATCACAAATTAATCTTAATTTCATAAATAGGCATGCCATACACATATATATATATTTTAAAATATAAAAACAAATTATAATATTCTAAAAAGGTAAGTACTAGGCCCACTCACCGATACGTATCAGACCGTGAGCCCCGTAGTGCCCGAGCTCGCTAGTTCTCCGGGCAGGTCTCACTCTATATGAGAGTTTACTAAACTAATCATTTAACAAGTCTTAATTCAATTAAAGTAATGAAAAGACTTCCGAAATCGCTTGTTTGCTCCGAAACTAACTAGAATTCGGTCGGGAAATCACACGCGTCGCCGTGTGCCGCCGCGGCCTCCACGCGCCGCCACGCGCCGCTCACAAGGCAGCACGCCACGTCACGCGCGCCACGCGCCGTCACACGCCCACACGCGCCCACACGGCGTGACGCGCTCACGCGTCACACGCGCACGCACGCGTCACATCACAAGACGCACGCGCGGCCACGCGCGACACGCTCACGCGCCCAACAGTCACGCGTCGTTAGCACGGCGTGCCGTTGTCCTTTTTAACGTATATCTGTTTTGGCCGATTTGAATATTCCCTAACTGGCCATATACGAATATTCCGCCGCCGTTAGGAGAATATGCCTCGACGCCGCAGATTTTCACCAATATACCTCTCCGAATATTCCCGGTTCTGACCGGGCTGAACCGAGTTGACCGGTTGGACCTAGGCTCGCTGGACGTCACGAGTCGGCTCGCCTGATGCCACGCCGCTGTAACTCCTGGGCCACGGACGCCGCCGCCGTCACGCTCGCCATACGGACCGAAATTTTCACGAATTGAAATTTTGTAATCTCTATTAAATTCGATACCAATTTCATGAAATTTATACCAATTTGAAGCTGGTGTTACAAGGAATTCATTTACCTAGGATGAGGCCAAATTATGGTCATGAGACGGCCGTAACGGCTTGGAAGTTCCTTGGCCAATGCTTCAACTCAACTCCCTCGATTCGAGCCACATGCAGACCTGGCTCGGGGTTCCCGAGGTCCAAGGAGGTCGATGGTGACGAATGAGGCCGATCTCTGGGACCGTGGCCGTGGTTGGCCACCGAGATTCGCCGAAGAAAATGGCCGATTCGAAGTTTCGGGGATTCGTGGTTTCGAGTTTTAGAATGAACCAAATGTGATGCAGGATGATGTTGATGATGTCCTCGGAGTCACCACTGTGTCGAGTGAAAAACCACTGCTTAATGGCAGAGGTGTTTTTGGGTGTATAGAGTGATTGAGGCTTGAGTTTCGAATTTTTTGGATCGACGAGGTCGAGCCCGCCTGGAGTTTGAAGGTGATGACCCCCACCTCGCCCAAAGCTGGCTGCAGGAGGCTCGGGCAGGAGCAGATTGAAGGCCGGGTGGCTTAAACAAATTTCGGGATTTGGGTGTCTTGGGCATGCAAAAAGGTAAACCGTGTGGGCACAGGTGAGGCTCAGGCACAAAGAGGCAAGTGAGGACACCGGTGTAAGGTGCTGTAGTGCACGAGTGCATGGGATTTTAAAACCCAAGTTGGTCAAGCATCGGTTTTGTTAAAGTGGGTTTCTGCCTCGTCGATGTCACTACACATGCAAGAAAATGAGGATTCGCCTGAACAATTGCAAAGCCTGCTCGCAGTAAAACCACGGGCTAAGCTCACTGCTAAATACCGCCAAGAAAATTACCGTTTTGCCCTTGTTCAGAATCTCCCACTGCTACAAGTCCGAATCGTGTCGTCACAACGGATTCGTAATTTTAATGTAGATAATACTAAAAGTACACCAAGATTTCTGGAAAATACCTCGATAGAGTGGGACGAATCCCGAACGATACATTACGCCACTAAGGGCATTTGGTCATTTTACACCGTCGGGGAATAAAATACACAAACGTAGGACGGGATGTAACATATGTCCTATAAAATTTATAGACTTTAATCATATACTTTTGTGGAAAATAAAGGATTTAAATAATAAATTTTCGTAGAATTTTAGAGTAGTTCAATGCTATAATATTTTAGAACTTTGTGGATTGTCATGGACTTTAAAGACCAATTTATTAATAGGCATTATTATTTTTAAAGTTTTCATTATTGAAATGGTGACTGCGATCATAACAAAATGGTCGGCGAGGTGGTGGTAGCATTTGATGGTGTGAAAGTTGACATGGTGATTGCTGACAAGACGGTAGCAAAGTTGGTGCCTTTGTGGCGGCTTATAATAGTAGGGGTGGTTATTGTGTGTGGGGAGGGGGTGAGAGTGTAGTGTATTTAGATTTATATAGATTTTTGTTAAGTTCCTAAGGTATTAGACTTTCAACATTTAGTAGACTTTTAGTGACTATTATAAACTTTATAAAATTTTATATATTTTTAATCATATACTTTTGTGGAGTACAAAAGGATTTAAATAATAAATTTTCGCAGAATTCTAGAGAGTTCAATAATATTTTAGGAACTTGTGGATTGTTATGACTTTAGAAACCAATTTATTAATAAGTATTATTATTTTTAAGTTTTCATTATTAAATGGTGATCATGATCATAACAAAGTGGTCCTATGAGGTGGTGATGACACTAATGGTCATGGAAAGTGTCACGTGGTGATTGTTGACAATAGTGGTAGTGAAAGGAGTTCTTTGAAGGGCGATAATAGTAGGGGTGGTTATTGTGGTGGCCGGGTGGTGTTTGGGGCTGCAGAGGTTGACGGGGGCTGCAGATGCGGTGGCAACATGGTGGTAGAAGTGGTGATAATAATAGTCACTGCATTATGGTGGGTGGTAAAGTATATCATTAAACTATTTAACCAAGGGTGGGAAATCCCAAAATTTAGCCCCCGTATTTTTAACTATTCATCTATACGCGAGGTTAGTCAGCTTTTTCCTCCAAGGGTAAGGGACCTATAATTCTCAACCCCAACTTTATAATTTGTATTTTTTTAAAAAATTTTGGATTCAGTTTTGCATAATCTATCTTGATTTATTTTTACTAACGCTGGAAGTAAAAAATTCACTTCAAAAAATTGTTGGGATATGTTTCAGTTGGATATCATTGGATTTAAATTGTTTCTGATCTTTTTTAAATTGATTAAATTGGATAGAGCCGTGATTTAAATTGATTACAAAATCTTGCTTTTTCCACCCCTAAAATACACCCATTGGAGAAGAAATGGACCCAAAATTTGGGATTTTTTTCCCCACCCTGGCTTGGGGACAAAGTGTTAGAGAATTGAGAAAAATAAAATCCATCAAAATCTTAGAGGGAGTGAGGTTGGATTTGCTATGGCAAAAACTTACTATAAAAGCACTCAAAGTCCATTAAAACTATGACTATATAAAATCCTTCAAAATAAGTAAAATTTTGAATACACTAAACTTTGTAAACTCACAAAAATCAGAATTGAATACCACCGGATTTTTATAGAATTTATAGAAGTGATAAAGTCTTTATTCAATACATGGTGATTTTGTTGACTCCTTAAAAGTCTATATTGAATACACTTCTGATTTGAGAGTCATAAAGTCCATCAAACTCATACAATACATCCTCTAAATATAGAAAGTTTGAGTACGCAATGAGATTTTATAGTACAATAATAACATCCCCTAAAATAATGGAACCGTTATGTGCATTCTAAAGAAGTGATTGCACACTCTTCTCTTATTTTCTTTATAAGGATTAAATTGCACTTAAAGAGGTGCATAAAACTTTTTATAGAATGAGTCTATGGTTTAGGAGTGTAGTGTATTTTAGATTTATATAGACTTTTGTTAAGTCTTTAAAGTGAAAGACTTTCAGTATTTAGTAGACTTTTAGTAACTATTATAAACTCTATAAAATTTCATAAACTTTTAATCATTTTTGGAAAATAAAGGATTTAAATAATAAATTTTTGCTAAATTCTAGAGAGTTCAATGCTATAATATTTTATAACTTTATGGATTGTCATGGATTTTTTAAAGACCGATTTATTAATAAGCATTATTAGTTTTAAGTTTTCATTATTGAAATGGTGATCATGATCATAACAAAGTGGTCCTATGAGATGGTGGTGGCATTGATAGTGATGAAGGTGTCACGTGGTGATTGTTGACAAGATGGTGGTAGTAAAGTTGGTGCCTTTGTGGAAGCGATAACAGTAGGGGTGGTCACTGTGGTGGCAGGGTGGTGTTTGGGTGGTGAAGGAGTAGGGATGGGGGTGGTGGTGATAAGGTGGCAACATGGTAGTAGAAGTGGTGATAATGATAGTCATTGCATTATGGTGGGTGGTAAAGTATATTATTAGACTATCTCCAACCCAAGGGTGAGAAATCCCAAAATGTAACCCACTTATTTTTAACTATTCATCTATACGTATGAGGTTAATCAATTTTTTCCTCCAAGGGTAAGGGACCTATAATTCTTAACCCCCAACTTTATAATTTGTATTTCTTAAAAAAAAACAATTTGGAATTAGTTTTGCATAATCTATCATGATTTATTTTTACTAACGTTTTGAAGTAAAAAAAATTCAATTTCTAAAAAAAAATTTGTTGAGATACGTTTGAGTTGGATATCATTGCATTTAAATTTGAGCCATTGGATCTTTTTTAAAATTGATTAAATTGGATTAGAGCCGTTTGATTTAAAAAGTGGTAGTCTAAAAAAAATTCAAAACTGACTGTTGGATTACAACGGTCAAGAAATCATATCCACACATTTTTGTCCTACCGTGTGTCGGACCACATTGGATCAGCCCACGTCAGTGGTCCCCTTTGTTCAGATGGGTTTGCTGCCACAATGGGATTTATTTTCCACCCAAAATCTTATCCACCTGGGGTGGATATAAGACCCAAATACCTACCCCAATTCCAAAACCTTGTTTTTCCCACCCCTAAAGTACGCCCCTTGGGAATTTTTTTTTTCCCACCCTTGGGTTGGAGACAGTGTTAGAGAATTGAGAAAAATAAAATCCATCAAAATCTTAGAGTGAGATGTTGGATTTGCTATGGCAAAAAACTTACTATAAAAGCACTCAAAGTCCATTGAAATCCATGACTTTATAAAATTCTTTTAAAATTAGTGAAATTTTGAATATACCTAAAATTTTGTAGACTCACAAAAAGTCAGAATTGAATAATATTGGATTTTTTAGAAGTAATAAAAAGTCTTTATTCAATTCAAGGGTGACTTTGTTGACTCCTTAAAAGTCTATATTGAATACATTTGGATTTGAGAGTCAAGTAAAGTTCATCAAACTTTATATACAATACACCCCTTAAATATAAAGTTTGGAGTACACAACGAGATTTTTAGAGTGCCAATAATAGCACTCTAAAACAATGAAAACTGTTATGGGCATTTTAAAGAAGTGATTGAACACTCTTCTCTTATATATTTATAAGGATTAAATTGCACTTAAAGAGGTGCATAAAACTTTTTACAAAATGAGTCTTCAAATTTTGACAACTTAATAAGTTCATATATTTTTTGAGAAGATAATATAATATTCGCCCTCATTTGGTATCAGAGCCAAGTGAGTAGTCAGTCAGTTAGTTTCTCAATAATTTATTAATCTGTTTATTAACAAGAAGTTTTATTCCAGTTATTTTATCTGATTAACCTTTTTTGTAGAAGTGTTTATCTTTCAACCCAAACAGTAAGGCGTGGTCCAAACAATAAATCCGTAGGAGTCGGCCTGAGCAGATCGCATAAGCGGAGAGAGAGAGACGCATAGAAACGAAGAGAGTAAACCCAGGTAAAATCACTGTGTCTAGAACTTTGAGTTAGTTAACAATGAGTAGATTATTTAGATCTAATTCGACTGTCAGCACTAGCTCTAGTAACACAATGAGTAGGATACCCGATATAGTTAACGAAGAACAAAAATTAGATTTTAGTATCAAAAAATCATTTAGTGACTGGAATATCCCTAAGATATCCAGTAAGTCAATTTACAAGAAAAAATGGTCAGTAACTTCATTTCGAAGTGAACATCATGTAAAAACGGTAGAAAAGGCTTATGCCTTGAGTAAAGAACATGAAACTTGTCAGTTGTTCATGCCTGAACAAGTTAAGTCACACAGAAAGGAAGGTCACAACTACATCCATGTTGGATTAGTTCAAATAGCAGTAAAACCATTAACAAGAAGAGGTCTCAACACCTCAATATTCTTATGTCTCAAAGATGCACGATTCACTAACTTTAGTGATAGTGTCCTCGGGATGATTGAGTCAAGTTCATATAACGGGCCAATCAACTTCGATTGTTTCCCGAATCTCATAGTCAGTCTTTCAGATCCTCACATGATGAAAGCACTCACACTAAACATCAAAACTTTAGGATACCAAGTCCTTGAAGGAGTTCAACCACTGGCACTAGTCTACAGAATTTACTACAAAGTAACAGGCACAAACATGAACTTTCAAACTCTAGTCAAGAGTCCTAGAGACCACACACTCTTGATTCAAACGAATCAGGAGAACTCAAACATTAAAATATCGTTAACTATCAAATGGTCAGATATCAATCTACCTTCAGATTGGTGTCTAATCAATGAAGGTAAACCGGTAAATCTTCAAAACAACTTAGTAAACTTCGATAACATAGAACAATACTATGATGGAACGATTAGGATTAATTTTAATCCACCAACCAGGAAGTCAAGTGTTAGTCTACACGAGTTATCTCAGTCAAATAGGTTTATTGACAGAGAAAGAAATTCTTTTTCTGGATCTACATCGGCTTCGATGATGGGTCGAGATCAAGATTTAATCAATTCTCTAATCAATAAAAAGTCAAATGAAACAACCTCGGTAACCACATAACAAGAATTGATTAACAATTTGATTAATATAAAAATCAATTCAGTTAAGACAGATTCTCAAGTCACACACCCACAATACCAAACTCACGATCCAGGAGAACAAACTTCTCCAACAGCTTCAGACTTTAAAGCAACTCAAGTTAATCATCAGTTATTAGTCTTAAATAAACCATTCCAAATTAATTGGAAACGGTTACATAAAGATATAGTAGCTGAAGTTAACATTCCTAGGAGGGAAACCTTCAGGAACAAGTACAATGTTGAACAAAAAGAAGACATTTACAATAATTGGAAACAGTTTATGGAGTCGCACAGGTTTGAAGTATTTTTCTTCGACTATGTTGAAAAATATTATGAATCTGATAAAAAACTCGAAGTAATTACGAAAGAAAATTGGGTCAAACAGGATAAGACAGTAGTCTCGTAATCACCCACCTCAGGAAGCGATAGTAATTACAGCGTCCAATACACAGATACTGGCTTCTCCATTTAAACTTCTGAAGGAAGATAATGGACTAAAACTAGTTATCAAACAGAACAATTACACGAACCAAAGTATGCACACGATAGGCAAACAGTTAGACAAAATAGAAGTCAAAATAGATAGAATTTCGCAACCTAAGTTAGCAGTCAAAGAAAAACCACTAGTTAGTTTCCCAGACGCTACGTCTAGTAAAACCACAACTTTACAGGTTACTTCCACTAGTCAAAAGATAAATCAAATGTTACATGAGTTAAAAAATGAAAAAAATGTGAATGTATTGCAACATGATTTAGAAACTCAATCACAAACTATTTCTGATTCGGACCAAGACAGTGAAATTAATTCGATTCAAAAGATTGAAGAGTCGTTTCAAAATCTTGAGTTAAAACGAATCATGAATAGAAAAATTAATCCAACAAGTCTTACCAAGAATTGGTATTCAAGGCCAACACCTCTGGATATTCAGTTTGAGGAAAGAAATTTCCAGAGTCAATTTTCGGTTTCATCTGACAAATTGTATGAATGGAATATTGATGAATTATCAGAACAAGAGTTACTAAATAAGTTACAACACATGTCTATGGTTGCTAACAGTTACATTACTAATCACAACCTTAGTCAAACACAAGTCGTTGACCTGTTAGTCACAGGGTTCACAGGAATGCTTCATTCCTGGTGGGAGAAACATCTCACAAAACTCTTCAAAGACGAAATTAGAAACGCAGTAAAAAAAGACGAAGAAGGTATTCCTATTTTCGATGAGAACATTAGGAGAGGAATTCCTGATGCAGTAAACACTTTATTTTTTTACGATTATAGAACACTTTATAGGTACGCCAACTAACGTTACTTCTAGAATTCACGACTAACTCAGTAATTTACGATGTCCAACTCTCAGTGACTTTCGTTGGTATAAAGACGTATTTATGTCTAGAGTTATGTTAAGAGAAGACAGTAACCAACCATTTTGGAAAGAAAAATTCATAAATGGTTTGCCAAATCTTTTCGCACATAAAATTAGACAAGTTTTAGTCAATGAAGATGGTATCATACCATATCAAGCGCTTACTTATGGAAATATTATTAATATTATCCAGAAGGAATGATTGAAAATGTGTAATGATGTGAAAATTACCAAACAAGTCAACAGAGATAAGTCAATTGCAAAATATGAGTTAAGTACTTTTTGTGAACAATACGGGTTACCTCCTATCACTCCTTCTAGTAAAAAGAAAAATGTACATCACAAGTATCCGAGTTACAAACGACGCAGTTTTAGACACAACAGTAAGAACTTTGAGTCAAACAAGTTTTACGAAAAACCCAAATCCAATAAATGGAAGAAGGGTACACCGAATAGATTTCAGTCAAAGAACACTGACCAAAAAGGAAAGAAGTGTAGAGTTAAGAAAACCATAAGTCAACTGAAAATCTCTGAGAAAGAGAAAAATCAGTTAATCCATATTCTAGAGTTAAGAGACACTGATCCCAGTCAATCTGAACAAAATTCATATTATAGTTCATCTTCTAGTCAACCTTCCACATCACCATCCTCACCCAAAGTCAAAATAGGATGTACTGATGCATGCTGTAAAACCATATCAGTACTTAGTAAACAAGAAGAACAGGAAGATCTTCTTATCGAATTATTAGTAAATTAGATGACCCAGAGTTAAAACAATTTTACCTTAGGAAACTTAAGAAGTTAGTTACCCATGAAGAAACTAGTACAAGCTAGTCACAGACAAATCCAAAAATTTGTCTCAGTTCAACCTTAGAACGGTTTAGTAAACCAAAGAAAGAAGTCACAGTTAGAGACTTACAGAGAGAAGTAAATAAAATCAAAGAAGAAATAGGTTTGTTAAAGTCAAAAAATGTAGAAATTAGGACACACCTTAGTCACCTTCAGACACAAGTCATTAAGGGTAAGAAACTAGTCATTCCAGAAGAAGAACTAGACACTTCGTCCAGTTCAGATTCTGAGGCTAAGTCACAAAAGTCAACTCACAATTTAGTCTTAAAACTACTATAGAAGATTAGGATCCAGAAATGGTATTCTAAAGTGAAAATAATTATTGAGGATTTTCAACTTGAAACAATCGCTTTGATTGATTCAGGTGCCGACTTGAACTGTATTCAAGAAGGCTTAATCCCCACTAAATATTTTCATAAGTCAAACGAAGTACTTAGTGCAGCTAATCAGTCACCCATGCAGTTAAAATATAAAATACCAAAGGCACATGTTTGTCAGAACTCAGTCTGCATTAAAACCCCATTTGTTTTAATCAAAAACATTTCTGATCTAGTTATATTAGGATTACCATTTATTGATCTATTATATCCATTTAAAGTACATCATAATTGCATTACTACTTGCATGTTAGGTCAAAAAGTCAAATTTGAATTCTGCACAGAAGCAGATTTCAAAAAGTTAAAGCTTTTACAAAATGACAGTATTTCAAAAACAGTTAATTTGATTAGTCAAAAGTCACAGCAAATTTGATTTCTCAAAGATGAAATCAATTACAAGAGAATTGAAGAACAACTTTCCAGTAAATCTTTATTAGACAACATTGCATGTTTTCAAGAAAAACTAGTCAAACAAATTTGTTCTAGCATACCTAATGCTTTTTGGCATAGGAAACAACACATAGTCAGATTACCTTACGTTAAGGATTTTAGTAAAAGTAGAATACCTACTAAGGCTAGGCCTATCCAAATGAGTCACGAGATTATGGAATTTTGTAAACAAGAAATCCATAATCTTCTTAGTAAAGGAATTATTAGAAAAAGTAAGTCATATTGGTCTTGCCCTGCTTTTTATGTTCAGAAGAACATTGAACTAGAAAGTAGAGTCCCAAGATTAATCATTAATTACAAACCCCTCAACGAGGTTTTGGAATGGATTCGGTATCCAATTCCTAATAAACGCAACTAAATCAAACGTCTTAGTCAAGCAATAATCTTTAGTAAATTCGATATGAAATCTGGATTTTGGCAAATTTAGATTCACGAGGATGACAAATACAAAACTGCATTTGTCACTCCTTTTGGTCACTATGAGTGGAACGTAATGCCCTTTGGGCTTAAGAACGCACCTAGTGAATTTCAGACTATCATGAATGAAATATTTAATCAGTATAGCCATTTCACTATTGTCTATATTGATGATGTTTTGATTTATTCTAAGTTAATTGATGAACACTGGAAGCACCTTCATATGTTTTCCAGGATCATTAAGTCAAACGATCTAATTGTTTTTGCAGCTAAGATTAAGTTATTTCAGTCAAAGGTTCGTTTTTTAGGTTACAATATTTTTCAGTCAACTATCTAACCGATAGATCGAGTAATCCAATTTGCAGATAAGTTACCTGATGAAATCACAGATAAAAACCAGTTACAACGCTTTTTAAGCTCATTAAATTATGTAGCTGAATTTTATCCTAACCTTAGACAACAGTGCAAACTTTTGTTTGACAGGTTAAAAGAGTCACCTTCTCCATGGTCAAGTCAGCATACTTCCATAGTCAAACAGATTAAACACCATGTTAAGACACTTCCATGTCTTGGCATTCCAACTCCAGAGTCATTCAAAATAGTTGAAACAGACGCCTCTAAAATTGGCTTCGGTGGTATTATTAAACAGTCAACCTCTTCAGGTTCCAGTGAACAAATTGTCCGTTTTCATTCTAGCGTTTGGAATTCCGCACAAAGTAATTATAGTACTATTAAAAAAAAATTATCTATTGTACTATGTATTAGTAAATTTCAAGATGATTTATTAAATCAAAAGTTTTTAGTAAGAGTCGATTGTAAGTCAACAAAACATGTTTCGAAAAAAGATGTTCAAAACATTGCATCTAAACAGATTTTTGCACGATGCCAGTCAATTTAAGCATTTTTTATTTTGAAATCGAATACATCAAAGGCATTCATAATTGCATTCTAGATTTCCTAACCCGTGAATTTTTGCAGGGAAAACATGGAAGACAGAAGGAAACTTCCCGCCACTCTACCACCAGTAAAAAATGAGCCAAGCCCAGACTCCACAGTCAACCCATCCTCATCCTTAGCCATGACCAATAGGTTCACACCTTTGGGTTCTACTGTAGGAAACTACATGCCCAATTACCAGTCCAGTTATCAACAGGCTTTAACCAGCCCCTATGACCCATTTTCAGTAAATCCATCACCTTCACTGTCAACCAGTTTTAGTTATCCAAAATCGTAACCTTACATAAAAAAAACTCGAAACCGAGTATATCTTCAGCATACCTTCAATCATCTCCAAAGAACAAAGTCCAGCAAAAATAGTCAAATCTTTCCTTCCTCCAAACTTCCATTACATTCCCACTGAGTCATACAAAACCCTCAAATACTATCAAGCAATACTTAGTGAAACAGAGTCAATAGCCATTAAGCCTATTTATTCCTCCCATCCTCCAGTCAAACTTCTTTATCATTCACGCCACATAGGACGTTTCCTAACTGAGTCAGATTGGGGAATGCCTCTTTACAGTCAGAAACAGCTTCACTCACAAAATATCCAATTACCCAACATTCACTACAATAATTATGATTATATCAATGCATGGACTAATATTTTCCTGCACCAGTCAAAAGATTTCAGTCATTCGTGGTTCATCTCCTTTGACCACAGATACAGGCTCAATTTTCCAGCATGGTTTCCGCAATGGTGGAAAACTCATGGACCCAGCTCTACAATTATCCCTGAGTCATTTATGAAAAATCATTACCACTCATTTTCAGCCAAATTTCAACAAGTCAAAATATGATCCCCGAATTGCCTTATAGGCACTATTTATGGCAAAATACAAAGTCCCCTAGATACTTAAATGGAATTATAAAGTCATCTCAGGAGAAATTCATCGAATAAGATCAGTCAAATTGTGGGATAGATTCAACCAAGAAAGAATCATCGGCCAAGTTATCAAAGAATTCTCACTCAATCCAGTCAGCTCAACACCTCTTGTGCCATTCAGTCAATCAAAGAAACAAGAACCAGCTTCGTCTTCCCAGCATCTAGAGGACATTAGTCCATCTTCTTCCACAAAAGGCAAGACAAGATCAACAAAGTCAACCAAGTCAACCACTGTGAGCAGAGACAAAGCTTCCCAGTTAAAAGATCTAGCACAACAGTTACTTGCAGAAGCAGCTACATTAAAGTCTGGAGATGAAGATGACATTTCTTCAGACTTAGACAAATCAGATGCCTCAACTCAACAACCAGTCAACCAAACTGCCAGGTGGGCATATTACCAAGATTCACAAGATCCATACGAGTAAAAGAACAGAAAAGACCCCGTGAAGAAATAGTAAAAGTAAACTAAAGTTTTCAGACAAGCAATTGTTCAACAACAATAAAAGCAGGAGTAATCCTATAGTAAAAGACAAACCGAAAGCAAATAGTAAAAGCAAAGCGTGATTCAACAGTAAAAGAATCTCATCATCACTCACCAAAAGCAAAAGCCAGTCATGATGAAAGGCAAATTATTATGCCCCCATCAGCCATTTTTCCCATCTATAAGAAGAGCATTTGAAGCCAGAAGAAGCAAGCGCCTTTTAGGCAAGAGAGCTAATTAAGAGGAAACAATACCCTGATAGTTCTCACCAGTAACCTAGTTCAAATTAAATACTTTATATTTAGTATTATCCAGAGGATGCCTGCGAGCTCCAACATCCATTTCATTCATCAGTCATTTGTTTGTTCATTCAAACAACAGTAAACTTTTGTAAGTTTTAATTATTTTGAATAAAAGCAATTTCAAATATATCTGCATTCATTACTTTAAATTCATTAATTTCATTACGCAATATTTAAATACTTTTACACCTAGTCAAGTTATACAATTTTTGAATATTCTTATGCCTAGTCAGTTCCTTGATTATCTTAAATTCAAAGTCAATACTGATACTTCTTATGTTCAATTCTTCTTAGTCATTTATTCAGCTTTCAATCGTATTATCTTTGATGATTGGAATCCAACGGGTTATACAGCTCAAGTAGTTCTTGCTATATATATATATATATATATATATATATATGTTATGTAGCTTCTGATGAACTTGTACGTTGAGAGTGTGTGAATCAACATCAAATATTAAGAACTTTGCATGTACTTATAATTAAAGAGTTTAACTGCTTCTCACATTGCCAATTAATTTTTTGATCAACTTCAACCTTCTTCGTAACTTGGAGGTATATAATTAAGCTAGCTAAATGACTAAGGTCAGAAGTTGAGGTCCAATTCAGTTTATCATAAGAGAGGAAAAATTGAAGTGCAACTTTGTCAAAAATAATGGATCAATTATTATCTGAATCTTAAACTTTTTAGATCGTTATCATATTTGGTATACATTTGTCTACACGTTATTTGGCATGATTGTTTCAAATGCATGCGTAAGTGATTGGCATGTCCTGATGTCCAAGTTAATCAGAGCATTAGAAATTAACCCTAATGTTAATTACACGTGATGCATGCGCCAGAGTTTGTCAATCTCATATTTGTGCTTGTTTGAAGTTGCAGTCCTCGTTTTATCAGATATACAAATTTCTTGAACTATATATATAATATTGAATTCACATGCTTGTTTCTGTCAAAGAGAGTAGGTTTGAAATTCTGGGAATCTCTCTCTCTCACTACATATAGGGTGGTCCACACACCCATTTTTACATTTTCATACTTTATGTTAATTTTTTTTATCTGATCATTTTCAATTCATTCAATTTGACAGTTAAAAATTGAGAAAAGTGTGTGAAATGTAAAAAGGAGTGTATAAATAGCACCACCCTAACCCTATATATAGTTACAATATATTCACACTATATAGTATGATGCTAGCTAAATGTTTGAGAGGTACACTTTGTTTTCTATTTTAATCAAGAATCGAGCATCGCTAGCTCCACCATCTTCCTTGCACGGTTGGACTATGAATATATGAACATTTATAATTTGTTATAGATTAAAAATGTCTTCACATTTCGTTGTGTTTTCAACAACATTATTTTTATCAATTTTTTCTTTCACAATTAAATAATGAAACATTTTATGATTTTGGACGAATAGATCATAAAAGATAATCTTTGAACGAGATTTAAAAAATGAACGGCTTAGATCTTAGAAAAATATTGTGAACTCAAATGTGTAGTTAATGCGGTATTAAATTACTAATTAATTAGCACTTGAGAGCTTAAATAAAAAAATTGTTTGAGTGAGTCTTAAGTTGTAAATATTCTAGAAATCCATATTTTAATAGAAGTAGATTTTGTATTTATTATTTCCTTGTAAGACAAGGCTTAAGAGCGTATATATTGTAAATCCTATTCAGTTAATAAAGTTATCGAAGTATTCAGCAATATGTTTTCTACTTGGCATCAAGAGCTAGTTTTCGATCCAAAAATTTTGGTCGTATCCTAAAACCCTAAAAAGCAAAAAATCTACGTTAACGATGTACCCAAGCGAAAACGTCGTGCCCAGTATCTATGTGGTTGCTGGTATAACCTCGTTGCTACTGCTATAATCTCGTTGTTGTCGCTGCTGCTTGCCCTTGCCACGATAATGAATGGAGAAGAAGAAAATTATGAATAAAAAATGAAAGGAGGACTTCTAAGTCCAACAAGTAACCTTATGTTGAACTTCGTTGTCATCCAAAGTGATACCTCAGCTGTGCCGAGTGGAGTAAAATTGAATGGATTAAATTATCCTCCTTCAAATCTTCGTGTGTTCTCTCGGAAGAACAAGGATGATTTGAAGTGTACATATTGTGGTCAAACTCGTCATATTGAGGATACATGCTTCTCAAAACATGGAGTACCCGATTGGTTTCTAGAGCTTAAGAAGCAGTTGAGAGCTAAGGAGCGTGAAAATAATAGGGGTGGACGTGCTACTATTGGGTGCGTATTATTGGCCTCAGATACCTATCGTACACTGGTTGGATATTAGATTTCGGTGCAACGGATCATATGACCTATGACAAGGATTTGTTTTAATATATGACACCTCATCGCAGAAAGTGTGTGACAACTGTCAATGGTACTACCACTCTTGTTATTGGAGCGGGAACAATGTGTCTTACACCCTCTCTTTCTTTACACTATTGTTTATTAGTTCCGTCGTTGTCCCATCATCTATTGTTTGTACCACATGTTACTGAACATTTGGATTGTGTTGTATTAATTTATCCTCTATTTTGATTGCTTCAAGATATTCAGACAAAGGAGATTATTGAGCGTGACACTAAAAGAGGGGTTTTATTATGACACACCCCGCCCTCGAAACCCACGTAGACACCGAGTTTGGGGCGTGCTGGCCGACACTCGTAAGTGACGAAGCCATTGTATGCATGACAACACTTAATTTATGCAATTTAAACCTTCAATTAGTTTGCGGAAATTAATACCAATATGCACAAGGTTCAGAGCGTAACTAATATGAAGCAATGGAAACAAAATATAGAGTCAAGCTCCTAAAATTTCTATCCATAACAGGGATGGATATTATTAGAGAAACTGAATGAAAGATAAATCCCTACATTGTCGGGAAGAAATCAAAGCTGCCAATCAGATGCCTCGACCTCACCAGATGCACCACTACTAAGTCCTAAAGGGGGCGCAAAAACAAAAGGTGTGAGTGGACGAAAAATAAAAGTTTTCTAAATACTTTTCTCTTTTCAATGTAGTAACCCCCTGTTTGAAATCCAGTATAGGTGTAAAATTATACTACCGTAGTATAAGTCAAAACATATTTTATACGTATAACTGGAAACATATCTCAACATAAAATCTGTAAATAACCGTTCAAATTTCCATAAATCAATCCGCAATATATATATCAATAATATAAAAAAGAAAACCAACACAGGGTATATGTGCAATCACCCATGTACGTGTTGAGGAACATCCCCTCAATCCCCGTACAAGCACTTTACGTTATCAATCAATTTGTACTCCTAGTACCACACACATGTAAGCACTTGCGCAATAGCGCGTCACACCCGAGTCCTTACGTCGTGGGGCCTTTCCCCAAAAATACACATAAACGTAAGACAAGCTTGCACTAAGGTATTTACCGGATAATACCCTTGGAGTACAGTGCGTGTGACCCAAACATGTGAGACTTGTCCTATGGCCGTGAGACGGTACTACAACGTAGTGAAAGCATACCAAGTGTGTTTGAAAACATACCAATATACATCATGTGAAAAAAATGAAGAATATCATATATTTCGTAATTTCCCAAATATTCAAACCTTGCATAAATAGTTCTATTCATTTGGAACCATATATTAAATACCAATGTATTTATGCATAAGCGAAATCATAGTATAAACCATTTCATAATATATATCCATATATATTCATGCCTTAAAAATCACTTAAAACCATAATTATATCAAAGCCATAATTATTTCAAAGCATAAAAATCATTAAATAAAACCAAAGTCCACTCACAAGTATTCGGGAGTATATTCCCCCTCGGTGTTGCGTCCCTCGGAGCGCCCAATCGTAGGATTACCTATTTAATATTAGGGAACAATATTAAAAACATCCCTAAAATAAATAAATATAACCCTTTTATAAAAAGAATCTAAAAATGACATTACTTTAGCTAAAACAGGCTCGAAAAATGATTTTTGGGACCCAAAAACCTTCCCGCCGCCGTACACCGCCACGCGCTGCCACCCGGTGGCACGCACCTGCTGACATCATCCCACGCGCAGCTGACGTCACCCACGCGCCTGCTGGCGTCAGCGCAGTTAAAGTCAACTGCGTCAGTCAAAGTTAACGGAATATACATTTTCTGACGGAATATTCTGACGCCGTCAGGAATATTCTGTTACCGTGACGGAATATTCCATCACCTTCAACCCTTCTCCGGTCGCCAGAGCCGCCGCCGGCTGGTTTGTCGGAATCTGGAAAATTTTCCCGATATAATTTCAAAACTTTAAAAATTCATATCTCCTTCATTCCTTGGCCAAATTCAATGTTCCATATATCAAAATGAAGGTATTGAAGAGTAGAATATTTTCAAACTAAATTGGGGCTGAAAAAAATGACCGGAGATGGCCTGAAATTGGCCGGAAAGCTTCGGACAAACCCTAATTCCGTTCTCCTTCAAAACTGCACCAAAAATTACGTTCCTTATATCGATTTGAACCTACTCAACGTGATAAAACCAATGGGAATGGTTTCGAGGCTTACCTAAGCCGAGATTGTACGAAAGCTTGATTGGCAGTTTGCCGTTTGCGTTCCGATATCGGTTTGGCCGATTGGGTTCGAGTTTGAAGATTCTGAAATCACAGTCTCGTCAAGAATGATGAGACGATCGCAATGGTTATAGTCTCGTGTGGTAGTTTGACGGTTTAGTGCTTCAACCCAATTCTAGGGTTTCGTTTGTTAGTTTTGTGAGGTTTTGGCCGAGAGAGAGAGAGAGAGAGGTCGTGGAGAGAGAGTGGGGTGAATAACTGCACAGCAGCCAGCCCTAAAACCCCAAAACCCTAATTAAAGTAACTGGTGTGAAAATTAAAAAAATGCCCCTTCACTTTCAAGTTTCGTAAAACGTTCGTTTTAACTCCAAATTGAGTTCCGCTTGAGTCCACATGTTCGTATCGACAAGTACTACTAGAATATGCAAAGAAAATAATTTTCACATGTCGTCTCGAAAAAGTCAACATTGACCACTAGGGGTATTTTGGTAATTTTACATAAAAATTTTGGGACGGGTTGTAACATATTATGTGGATGACATTGTTCCTGGGAGAGCTAATTTGGTATGTGCATCGCGTGATAGTAATACGCAGAAGTTATGGTTATTGCATCGTCAACACTAAGAGACAGAGGCTTTATTAAGTGGTTTGTTACTTTTGTCTATGATTGCGCCCGTATGACATGGTTGTATGTGTTGAAAAATAAAAGCGAGGTTGGTTCTATATTTCGTGTTTTATATCAGATGGTGAAGACTCAATATTCCTCTGATATTAAAGTTTCGCGTTTTGACAATGGTGGAGAATATATAAATTCGGAATTGTCCCAGTTTTTACAAGATCATGGAATTTTACATGAAACTACCTGTCTTCACACCCCACAACAAAATGAGGTAGCGGAAAGGAAGAATCGCCATATCTTGGAGATAGCTCGTGCGTTGTTTATCGGTGGGTTTGTTTCGAAACGTTTTTGGCCTGAAGCAGTTGTATATGCAATGTATGTTATGAACCAAATGCCCTCGAGGATCTTGAATTTTCAAACACCACTCTAGGCACTCACTCACCACGTTCCCGTGATTTCTACAAATACTTTGTCTCCTCGTATTTTTGGGTGTGTAGTATATGTTCATGTCCAGAAAACTCATCGTAGTAAGCTTGATCCATGTGCGCTTCACTGTGTATTTTTGGGTTTTTCAATTCAATAGAAGGGATTTAAATGTTATCATTCAGAGACTCGACGTATGTATGTCACAAGGGATGTGACTTTTTTCAAGTCTGAATATTTGTATTCCCCTTCCTTATTAGATTTAGATCATCAGGGGGAGAGTGTTGTCTTAGATGAAGGAAATAAAAAAGATGAACCCAGTTCTTCCAGTTTTACCAAGCCTGCTTATGAGGCTTTATCTGTTGGGCCAAGTGATGGTGTTTTTGAGCCCAGTGATTCCATGCATGTTGCCGAGCCCAGTGATGTCGTGCCTACTATTGAGCACAGTGGTGTCGTCCTGCTATTCAGCAGTTCACTATAAAAGGATCTAGTGATGCTGTGTCTAGTGGTGGTCTTCATGTGATTTCATTTTCTGAATGTTAATAATACAACTAACCTTATGCTATTGTGAGTACATATAAATTGCCACCACGACACAATTAGGGTGTTCCACTTAACAGGTTTTCTCCGAAAGGAAAAGTGAAGTATTCAATTGCTAATTATGTGTCATGTGAGCATGTTGCTCATGAACGCAAAGTCCTGGTGAATCATATGGAGTCCATAAAAATTCCAACTAAAATGGAAGAAGCTCTACATGATCCTAAGTGGGTTCAAGCTATGGATGAAGAGATGTCTGCTCACCTAATCAAAAGAAACATGTTGGTTGTCGTTGGGTGTATACCGTTAAATACAAAGCTGACGGATCCATTGAAAGATATAAGGCAAGGTTAGTGGCCAAGGGTTATACTCAAACATATGGTGTAGACTACCAAGAAACTTTTTTTCCAGTAGCGAAGATGAATATGGTACGTGTTTTGATTTCTTTGGCTGAAAATATGAATTGGCCCCTTAAACAATTTGATGTGAAAAATGCATTTCTTCGTGGGAATCTAGAAGAGGAAGTGTATATGGACTTTCCACCGGGTTACGGTGTGAGTGGTGGTACTGGAGTGTGCAGATTGAGTAAGTCTCTATATGGGCTTAAGCAATCACCTCGTGAGTGGTTTGGTAGGCTTACTCAAGCAATGAAGAAATATGGATATCACCATAGTCATTCAGATAACACTTTGTTCTTGAAGCGTAGGCTTGACAAAGTAACTACTTTAATTATTTATGTGGATGTTATGATTATTACTGGAGACGATTCGGAGGAGATTCAGAAGTTACAGGTGAACCTTGCATCAGAATTTGAGATGAAAGATTTAGGTGATTTGAAATACTTTCTTGGAGTTGAGGTTGCTCGCTCACCTAAATGTATTTTCTTGTCTCTGTTGAAATATGTGTTGGATTTGTTGAAAGATGTTGGGGTGTAAACCGGTTGATACTCCTATTGTAGAAAAGCATCACTTAGGTATTTATCCTAATCAGGTACCTGCTAATAAGGGTAGATATCAGCGACTTGTAGGGAGACTAATTTATTTAGCTCATACTCGTCTTGATATTGAGTATGCTATAAGTGTTGTAAGTCAGTTCATGCACTCACCTAACAAGGATCACATGGCTGTTGTAACGCGTATTTTAGCATATTTGAAGTCTGCGCCTGGTAAAGGAATATTATATGGAAGACATGGACACTTAAACGTTGAAAGGTTCTCAGATGCAGATTGGGCTGGCAATATTACTGACAAACGCTCTACATCTAGGTATTTTACGTTCGTTGGAGGCAATCTAGTTACATGGCTTAGTAAGAAACAGAAAGTGGTGTCAAGGTCTTCTGCCGAATCTGAGTATAGAGATATGGCGCAAGGGATATGTGAGCTTCTTTGGTTGCGTAAGCTTTTGAGATGTCTTGGTTTCAGACTGAAGGAAGTGGTGAAATTGCATTGTGATAACAAGTCTGCAAGGGAAGTAGCTGATAATTCTGTGCAACTCACGGATGTTCTCACTTATGCGGTGTGTAATCGAGTGTTTAGTGACTCACTTGTCAAGTTAGGCATGTGTGATATCTTTGCACCAACTTGAGGGGGAGTGTTGGAGTGAGTCTTAAGTTGTAAATATTCTAGGAATCCTTATTTTAATTGAAGTAGATTTTGTATTTATTATTTCCTCATAAGATAAGACTTAAGAGCATATATATTATAAATAAAGTTATCGAAGTATTCAACCATATTAATTTCTACTAAAATAAATATCATATATATATTGAAATGTGTGATCACTACTCTGTCGTTATATAGAATTACCATATCCAATGTCGATCGGTAAAGTGATTGACTAACTTTAGTTTTTCGAGCTTGTACGTTGAAACTACTTAGGAGCTTATAGGGCATCCTCCCTAATTCAAAAACTAGATATTATTTTATATGTATGAAGAAATGTTTATTTCTTTTATAATACGTTAGCTTTATTCTTCGGTAACTCATACTATATCTTACGTCTCAATACAATTAACCATGATATAGTTGCTGAAGTTGAACACATATAATAATATGTTGAATAAAGCAAGAAGATGAGAGATTGAAACTGGATGGCCTGCTACTTTTTCCTGGGGAGTCAAGTTGAAGTTTTTTGTGTAGTTAAAGTTTAACACATATATAATAAAATGTGCACGAGTTGATTGTAATTCAATCATATTCCGACCCACCTTATCATAAAAAATAACTAAATAAAAATATTAAATATTCATCTTTTGCTTATCCAATTTTTTGCCACTTTAATCAGAAGCATCAAAGCATGGACTATTTTATTTGCTTTTGGGGTATGGATATCCAGGTTCAATTTCACTGTTCAGTTGTATTGAAATTGTTGCTTGAGAATAGTCTCACATTGGAAATAACAATAGGTGACAAAACTTCACACCTAGTAATAAGTGGTTAGGTTAAAAATAATATCAGTTTAATCACAATTAATAAAACTCCACACTGTACTAGGCCTAAAAAGTATCAATTGTGAGGTTTTTCTTTTAATAAATAAAAATAAAAGATTAGATAATATTAATTTAACCACAATTGAACACAAAACTTTTACCCTATCCTAAGATGAATGGTCCTACAGACTCTACATATAGTCAGTAATATGATACGGAAAAACAATTCTGACAACTAATTCTATAGTGTACATATGCATTAAGAAGAATTCCGATTACATATGCATTAACAGATTTTTAAAGTTTTAGTCAGTGTACTCATGCGGGAAAAAAAGAAATCGTTATAGTGTAACTTTGACTGTAATAGTGGCATCATTAGTGAGTAATCCGGAAAGTAATATGCGCACAGTTTGATCCATGGCATGTATTATTTTAATTGTGTTGGATTAGACTTAATCAGCACTTCTTAATCCACATGATGACGGGATTAGCCACTAATTCTCCTACTTTTCTTCAGTTCAATTTAGTGATGTCGTCGTTGGAATTTCGGGTGTTTCTTTGTCAAAGAAAAGGTCATTATGGTCAGGTCCCAGTTCAAAGTCGGCAAAATTATTTTAATCCTTCTGTTTGAACATTTTACACACCAGATAATGATAAACATAGAAAAATAGGGTGATTTTATGATTGATGAAGCAAGTGGTGAACTCAGTGGCATTTTCATGCCCTACTGGGTTGGGCCTTGCTTTTCATGCTTAGCTCATTTGCTCATAACTCCATTCTAACCCAGTAGATATTTTTCGGTGTAAACAACTACTTAATTTATAGTTTCACTTGTAAATGGTTTGAGAGTTTTCTAAGTTTAATTCGTTGTACAAATATTTGATGTCATTTTCTTAATATGATACTGATGTTGAATCTGAACAATTCTTGGTTTTTACTCAAGAGTCTAGGAACCACACGTTTGGCGTTTGTCTGGGTTGAACTGGTGTGCATGCTTCCAACAATATAGAGAACAGAACATAGAGAATTTAGGCACAACAATTTGTCGGAGGGTTACATCTAACATCAAAACGGATGCCGATCATCATTCGTGTGTGACGTTATGGTGTGTTACTAATTTATATGTGATAATATGTCCAGTGAGAATAATTGTGTTAAAGGAATAATAAAAAAAATAAGTACAGTACTAAGCTCTAAATATAACAATTTATTTTCTCAAATAACTTCTATCTAGTGGCTTCAAAAAATGGACTTAATTTAAAGGGATAGGGTCAAAGACAAACATTTTGACAAATATTTCCAAGGTCCTGATTAAGAGTGTTTTAAATCTCTTTAATCATTAAATGACATGGATGCTTACATGGAATTAATTTAATAAAAAAAATTAAAATATAATAAAAACATGAAGAAATAACAAAAATCTATAAACGTGAGAGAGGAAGAAATGGATGGTTTTAAATCCCTTTCCGCCAGCAACCAGCACCCAAGATGATCAATATTTAAGAAGTGAGATTCCATGTGCTTTAAATCATTTTCTTTCTTGATGTTATTAATCTTTACTGATTAATGAACAGACCATGGTGGATTAAAAGGGTCTTGCTTGGCCAAAGAAACCCATACCTCTTTTAAGAGTCTGATAATGGGGGTGATGTGTTAAAAATTGAATTGATTCAACCATGTCAAATTCAAAGCCTTTTCCCCAGTTTTTTTTTTTTGGTCAATAACCCCCTTCCCCAATTTAAGATGCACTTATTCATCTAATGAAGATTCAAGAGACTGATAGAAAAGAGAGTAGTTAGGGTTTAGCTTTGCTTACCTTACAAAAATTCAAGAGACTTAGGATTTAGGGTTTAGTAGGATTTGTTTTTGTGGAGATCCTGGAGGAATTTTTTTTATCGATCAAATTGAAGCAGTGTTGGCGGCAGTAAAAACACACTAGTAAAAAAAATAGTTTGCACGACAAAACTTTAGGCGACGGAGGAAATTTCGTCAAGCAAGAAGACTTTGGGCAACGAAATGAAATGGGCAGCGAATAGATACATTCGTCGCGCAAAAGATGAAAAAAGTGGCAGCAAAAGCAGAATTTGGCGCCAAATTGTGCCCGACAAATTATTTCGTCGCCTAAAATATCTTGCGCAACAAATGCTTCGTCGCGCAAAACCAAAAACAATAGTGACTTTAGGCAACGAAAAAAGTACTTTAGGCGACGAATATGTTTGTCGGGCAAAACCAAGCTGATTTAATCCCCTTCATTAGACCCGAGAGGCAGTTTTTGCAGAAAACTGCAAACAGCTGCCTCTCAATCTCAATCTCTCCCTCTTGGATCTCTCCCTCCAAATCTCTCCCTATCTCACTCATCTCCCTCTTCCCATCTCATCCTTCTAGATCTCTCTCTCTCCCCCTAGCTAGCTACCATCTCCTTCTCCCTATCCCTAGCATCTCCTCCTCCACCACCACCATCTCCTCCTCCTCCACCACCACCGGGCCCCTGTAATCGTTAACGGTAATTTTAATTTTTTAATATTATTTTATTATTTTTGAATTAAAATTAACATTAATTAATTAATTTTTTTATAGGTTTGTTGCATAGGATTGTTGTTGGAGGACCAATTTGAAGGTATTTTCTTGATCCTCTTATGTTGTTGACGTACGAATTTATTTTATATGGTTTTGTATGCAAATAATTTGTATATCTTGAATGACCTTATGTTGTGTTATACGTACGAAGTTAATAGCAATTAACTTTGTATGAATTTATTTTGTGTTGTACATATGAAGTTAATAGTAATTAACTTCGTATGCATTTTTTTAACAAAAACTTAGTTTCCTGTTTGAGAATTAATTGGATTTTGCTCATGGATGCGAAAGCGTGACTGCGATCTAATTGATTCTTGAATTGTCTCATTTTTGTACAGTTTGAGAGTGCTCATTTGTATGTCGTAGTTTGCGGTTCACGGATTAGGTCTCAATCGTGGGTTTTCGGTAACATCTTCTTACGTTCTTCGAGTGCATAGTAGGTATTTGATATCTACGTCGTGCACTTGGAGAACTGTAGGGAGATGCTACCAAAACTTTCCCACGTCGAAATCTAATCTTGGTGGATCTGTAAACTACGAGACACAAACGTGCACTCCCTAATGGGATAGGGCCTTTACCGGATGCATAAGGTGACGAGACATAGTTGAAGTTGTTATAATGCTCCAATCTCTCTGTTTAATGTGGGAACAGAAAAATGGACAGACAGTGGATACAGAATTCGAACAGATGTGCTTATGAATATTTGGAAGGGGTAAATAAGTTTATTGACTTCGCAATGAAACACAACCGGGGTTCAACTAATATCAAGTGTTCATGTAAGACGTGTAACAATCATATGTGGGAGACATTTGAAAATGTTCGATATCATTTGGTAAGAAATGGGATGACGCAGACCTATACGAGATGGAATCATCATGGGGAACCATTACATCATGCTTCGTCTTTCTACCAGTCATGAGCAGAGATTGTTGAAGGAAGTTTATCTAGTAATGACCAAGTCATGGGTATTGTAAATGACTAGTATCCATACACCTTGAGCAATGACAACGAGGAAGTGGGAGATGACGTGCCTCCCACCGTGGACAAGGAAGCATTTGATAAGTATGAAAGGCTATTGAAAAATGCCAAGCAAGACTTATACCCAGGTTGCAAAGACTTTTCGGTTCTTACGGCAATTGTGGAGTTGATGCAAGGCAAGATGAAGTTCCGTATGTCAAACAAGTGTTATGATTACTTTATGGGGATTTTGAAAAGGATGCTTCCAAAGGACAATTATTT
Organism: Gillenia trifoliata; assembly: GCA_018257905.1. Classification (NCBI taxonomy): domain Eukaryota; kingdom Viridiplantae; phylum Streptophyta; class Magnoliopsida; order Rosales; family Rosaceae; genus Gillenia; species Gillenia trifoliata. The sequence continues at coordinate 33,156,722 of CM031080.1, read as the reverse complement.
GCCTAACGATCATAAAAGTGCCCAGAAGGTGTTGAAAGGTCTGGGATTGAGGTATGAAAAAAATTCATGCATGTGTAAATAATTGTATATTGTTCTATAAGGAAAACAAAGAGTTGGATAAATGCCCTGTTTGTAATGAGCGGAGATATAAAATCACACCTAAAAATGGAACGACGAAGATTCCACAAAAGGTGATGCGTTATCTTCCATTAACGCCTAGATTGCAGCACTTGTACATGTTGACGCATACTGCAACCGACATGAGATATCATAAGGAAGAACGGGTTAATGATGATGTTATGAGGCTTCCTGCAGACGGACATGCATGGAAAGAATTCGATCGGATGTACGCTCATTTCGCAGCAGACCCACGCAATGTCAGACTAGGACTTGCTATTGACGGATTTAATCCGTTCAAGGTTCTGAACCAAACCCACAGCACTTGGCCGATCGTCGTAGTTCCTTATAATTTGCTGCCTTGGAAGTGCATGAAAAAGGAATTTACGATGATGAGTCTATTAATTACTGAAGATCCAGGAAAGTCCATTGATGTCTATTTGCGGCCGTTGGTTGATGAATTAAAGAATTTATAGGAAAATGGTGTGCATAAATTTGATAAGTTTATTGGGAAGATGTTCACCTTGCGAGCAACAGTGATGTGGACGATACATGCTTTTCCTGCTTATTCAATGATTTTCAGGTGGAGTACAAAGGGTTATATGGCATGCCCAGTCTGCAAGGAGGACGTAACATCTGATTGGCACGCTAGAAAGGTTTGTTATATGGGTCATCGTAGATGGTTGTCGTGGGATCACGAGTGGCGTACGAATGATACATCCTTCGATGGCAACATAGAGACCCGCCTCAGACCTAGAGAATGGTCGGGAGATGACATTCTGGCGAAGTTGAACAGTTTATAATTTGGTCCATTTGGCAAAGGTGTTACTGGCCCAGACCAGCTACATATCAAAACTGGACACATAAAAGTATTTTGTTTAAACTCCCGTACTGGTCCAAGTTAAGGCTTAGACACAACCTTTGATTTCTAAACGCCGCCGCTCTAGTCCTAGTTCCGCTCCCTTACGGTCGGTTCATGCTGTGGAGCACGCGTCGGCCACTCCAGATGTCTCTAAGGCGCCTGTCTCGTCCACTGCTTCGGTGACGCATCCCCCAGTTAGCGCTCGTTGGGATGACTAGGCTGCTCAGGCACCCGCGATATCCACAGTCGAGGGCGAGGGCTCGCAAACAGGTAATATACCCCTACACCTAATATTTTATATATTTGTTTTCCATTTACTATCATATTCAAATTAATTGATTGCATGTTGCAACTATTGGTACGATTATCAAATTTGTTGCAAATGTTGTGTGGATGTGGATGACACGCCCCGCAACCGGACAAGCCAGGTGGTAGGAGGTGCTGGCCGACACGTGTTAGGTGACGAAAGCCAATTAGAAAATTTAAGAATGAAATAAAGAATAAAGGAAATTGAATTGAATAAAGACAAAGATCAAAGTATGGGATACAAATTTAATACAACTGTAGAAAATCCCTACATTGTCATACCATCGCGCCACGACGTTGCAAGCTCGCAGTCCACTAACCTGGAGGGGCGCAAAACATAAAACGGTGAGTGGGTCAAAAAGTAAAGTTTGATAAAATCGTTGTTTTCAAAAGTTTAGTAACCCCTCGTTTGAAAACAAGTATAGTTTGAGAAAATACGTCATACCCGTAGGCATGAACCTCAAAACACTACCATGAAAACATTCGGGTACTCCCCGATAATGATGTACTGACATGCTCACCCATATGTAAACACACAAGTCCAAGTGGCTAAACCACAAGGAACAGGCTAGGTATAAAAGTAATACGCTGAGTACTACAATGACGCGAGTCTAACGCTAAGCGCTGGTGCACAAAGTGCAGTCACACAAGTTCGAGTTGCCTAGTGCAACCTAGAACAGGCTAGTACCTACAATGGATCCAAAGATGCGTAACGGTACTGGTAGTGACTACTCCAAACGTCAAGGCTAGTCCTGGCCACAAGACTGAGTACTAATACATGGGGTGTATACATCTACTGATGAGCAAAAGTATAAAACATGTATGGCAATATAATACGAATGTTCTACCTCCAACAAACGTATATGATATGAGTTATGCTAACAGTTTGAAGAAAGCATTGAAAAACCATACGTACGTATACATTTATCAAAACAAAGACCCACTCACTCACCTGTAGGTAGCCGGGTCGGAGTACCCCGTCCTGGGTAGCCCCGGTAGTCCTCTGGATAGGCCCCACCTATATGAGATATCACCAGTACAATGATTAAACTCATAAAGGTCACTAATTAACGAATTAATTAAACCTATCCCTTGCTTTTGCAAATTGGAGGTCCAAAACACCTCAAAAATTATCGTGCGTACTACCCCGAGGTAGTACACGTCGTCACGAGTCGCCTCGTGAAAACAGAATCGAAAAAGGACCTCCCACGCGCCCTCACGCGTGGCTCAAAGATCGGGAGTCGCGGCTCCACGCGCAGCCCACGCGCGGCTCACGCGCGAGCCGGTCAACGGTCAAGGTCAACGGTCAGTCAACGCTGACGTCAGCGTTGACCGGTCTGCTGACGTCAGTAGGTCGGTCTGAATCGGTTTGCTGACATCAGCAAGGCCAGTCCAACCCGGTCCGATGACGTCAGCGCCGGACATCCCTGCCAGAATTCTGGTCGCCGGCGCCGTCGCCGGTCGCCGAAATCTGGAAATTTGGTCGGTTTTCTGGGAATTTTTCAAAGCTTCATAACTTCTTCGTTTCAACTCCAAATTGGACGATTCAAGTACCAAAATGAAGCTAGAGATGAGGAGAACAAGATTTTACCATTTTGGGGACCAAAAACTGGCCAGAAGTGGCCTGAATTTGAAGAAGCAACTCGGCTGGAAAATGGCCGATTCCCAGAACTCCGATTCTCAGCCAGGCAAGGTTCGCCTGAGGTTGCAGGGACCTCGAGGAGTGGTTTGGTGGTCACAGGGAGGACCATCGAGGTCGAAAACACCGAGAATGGCCAAGTTCGATTTTTGGTGTTCGTCGAAAAATTTCCTAGAATCTGGGAAATGCAGTGCAGGGCCTTCAAGGTTCAAAGTCACCTCCAGTGACCTGGGTTCGAGTACAAGGAAGCAAGTCAGTGAAGTTTGTACATAGAAAACCCAAGGAAGAACAAGGAGGAAGCCACGGGGTGGCTTGATCACTTACCAGAATTTCTGGGTTTGTCCAGTTTCTGGACACCCACGAGGTTGCAGAAATCCAGGTGAGGATGAACAAGCTTGGGTTTGATTTGGTGCAGGTTGGTGAAGTCAAAATGAAAGGGAAAGGCCACGGCCAAAGGTTGAAGTTTGCAGAACAAAGAGGAAAAAGAAGGAGATGTGGCTCGGCCACAAAGAGCTAAAACCAGACAAGAATCCAGAAAATCTGGATTGGCCACATGGGCCTGCAGGCAATTGGGCCCCAGCCCAAACAAGACAAAACTGCCCAATTTTGAAATACGGAAAACGTCGAAAATCGACGCCCGTATAATACTTGTTCGGTGTCCGAATGACGTCCTGCTCGCGTCTACGCGTTCGTAGTGACGAGCACGTCAAGAAAATACAGGTGGAATCGTCGTACGAGTTACGACGCAAAAGTCAACCAAAAAGTCAACCCAGGGGTAAAATCGTCATTTCCTACTTCCGGGAATAAAATAAATTAAATTTTGAACGGGCTGTGACAGTGGATGTCGATGTGTTGTATTATTGTTTGCAGGTTATGGGAAATGTTAGATTTTTAGGAGAGGTTCTGCCGAATTTTCTGTAGAATTTTTAGTACACATTTTAACCATGAATTTGTTCATTGTTTTAGCAGCGAAGAAAAAGACTCGGGGCCCTTGCAGACAATTGAAGTCTGCGCAAATCACACATGCGTCTTCTGAAAAGATCGACATCACATATGCTCCTCAACACCGGGCTGTTTCTATGTTGACCAGCACATCATCCTAGTCCGCAACGTAGGCCCGATACTACATGACCATTGCCCTATGAGATGGAAAACATGGAGATCAGTCCCAAAGCAAACGAAAGATGCGATGTGGCGTGAGTTGTCGGTGAGTGCATTCAATACTTTCTACTACTTTTCATAATTAAGTCTAATATTATTTATATTTTAATAATATTTTTTCATATTTGCATATCAACTTTAATACTAAGGACCTTGATGTCGACCGGACAACGTACATAGATGGGCTCTTCAAAAGTCGGTACACTGAGTGGAAGAGTGACTTCCACAACCATTTTAAGTTGTATCCAGACGCGGAGACTGCTGTAGCCCAAGGATGCCCTCTGCAGTTGCTAAAGCGGCCTTAGAATTGGGAGTGGTTATGTAAACACTTTGAAGATCCTAATTTTTTGGTAAGTATACTAATTTATTTTATAATTTTATTCCTAATTAATATATGCACTAACAAATTTTGGATTTAACATAAACGATCTCAAGCCAACAAGATAAATAGGTCGAAAAAAAAACTTCTACGCCACTCCGGTTCAAAGCCCTTCTCCTATAATTTTATAATTTTAAATTTTAAATTTTAACATTCTTTTATTATTTTTTTAAACTTTTTTTTTTAGAAAGGTGCAAAGTTTCAGGAGATCGACATGTTCGCGGAAGTTTATGTCTGCTCCGATGATGAGATGGCTCAGCAGCTCCATGTAAGTTTATTTAACTATTAAATATTTTTAAATTAGTGTTTCTCTTATTAGAGATAATCCACATCATCATCCATGTCATTAAATGATTAAAAATCTACACATCACTCTTAATCATGAGCATTGAATGTTATAAAATTTAATGGCTCAAAAGGAGTGTAAAAATGTTTGTCAAAATATTTGTCCCTTGATCCTACCCCTTTATTAAATTAGGAAACTTTAAAAGAATATGGGCTCGTTTGACAAGGGTTTTTAAATGACTGAAAGCGCTTTTAGAAAAAATATATTTAGAATCAATCCTTAGTAAAAATGCAAGTTAATCCTGAAAAAGCACTTGAAATGCTTCTTGCAAGAAGCACCAGTCATGTGCTTATTGCAGGAAGCACTTCAAGTGATTTTAGAACCTAAAAACATTTATTCTAAAAGCGTTTTCAGTCAGTTAAAAGAACTTACCAAACGAGCTCTATATAGTGTTGAATTTTGTCTATACAAGTTCAAGAAAACTAGCCCTCTTTCTTGACTCTCAAAGCATTGATGTTGAACTTTAAACAATGCCAGAAGAAGGTTGGCCTTGCCTGTTTTTCTCCCTTTTCATACATATGCATTTGTCATATACAAAAGAGGTGCCACTTGGGGAGGCAGATGCAAAAGTAAACCACAAAGGTCTTTCAAAATTCAGTTCCACTTAGGGAGTGAACGAATGTCATTAATATTAATGAAAAACACTTCAGAATTAAATTATAAAAAAATTACTCATTGCTTATCAACTGTTATTGTTGAGGGAGATCCTCCCGACCTTTGGACCGTATAAATAAAAAATGATCTTAGCTATGACTTCCTTAGGACAAATTACAAAACCAAAGAGTGAGTTGACTTGGGGGCGGAATTTTTTGTCAAATTACTGTACCAACCACATTAAATTTGTGCTGAAAATTTGTACCAATTGGTAAATTCAGTACAGTAATGGTATCCAAAAGGTATACCGTACCGGACCGGTATTACTAATATTATATTATATTTTTATCAATTTATAAAATTATATATTATGTGATTATTAATAGTTATTATTATTGCATATTTCATTTTTCCTAGTCATTTAGCATCTCTTCTCTCACTCTCTGTTTGTTTCCCCAATAAAAAAACCTAAGCCCTCTCGCGACTTCATCTTTCGCTCATCTTGCCAGCGACTTGATCTCCGTTTCTTCCGTTTCCAGTGACTCTCTCTCTCTCTCTCTCCGCAGTCCATCTCATCTTCTCCTTCATCAAATTGTGAATGATGAATGATAGATGAATCTTGAATTTCAGCTACAATATATGAGATAAAGGAATAAAAATGGAAAATTTTTGAGTGGTACGTATCATTCAATGGTACGGCCATTAAATGGTTCAGATTAATTTACGGTGGGCCTCAAATGAATATTAAATCATTCAACAGTACGTACCATTAAAGTTTGACCCCATAAAAATTGAAGAAGAAAAAAATATATGGGCCTTGAATTGGGCTGAAAAAAAAAAAGATTTTGGCCCAAAACAAAGTGGCAATTACCATTATCATACCATGTCAACCGAACTATTTGGCATACCGAATTTTGGTATATCGAAAGTTTGGCACGACAATGGTACGTAATAGATTTTGTCATATTAAAAATTTGGTAGGGTAATTAGTACGAAAGTTTTGGTACAATAACCGTTATGTTCTTCGTTTGCAAAAGCATTTGCTAACATGTTTATTTCCGTAAAAATGTGTTAAAATTAGATAATAGGAATTTGTCTCGATAAATATTTTGGATCATGGATTGGATTACCCCGAGTACTTGTGAACTTTCTTGTAGAATTTGAATTAAAATCTTAGAAACTCCTTCTGAGATGCTTTAGTATGCTTAATTACTATTCAAATGTGGAAAAGAAGAAAAATGAAAAGGGTTAATGCTGTTGAATATTCAAGAGCAATATCTTGACTAGTTGAAGCTCAAATTGCATAAAAATAAAATTTGGTGAAGGAAAAGAAAAGTTCATCCGCTTGGCGATATAATACAAACCCTAAAAGGTTCACAGATCCACTTCGGAAAAGTATAAATCCCCACGTTTTAGTTTGACTAATAAAAGGCAAAGTCATATATATCACTGTACCCCACAAATACATGAGAAAAAAGAGATTTCCTAGAACTATACAGTGGAGGCGAAATTTGTCCTTTACAATATTTCAATCTATTCACATCTGTACTTTGGACTATTTCGTACAAAGCCAAAGCTAGCCAGCATGCACATGTATATAAATAGACTTGGGAGTCTTCACAATCTTAGGCCTTGCCATTGTTTACAAGTTTATAACAGCAGCCTAAGCAGAAGAAGAAGCTCAAAGTGTTTACTCTACGATATCGCCTCAGCCTCGGAAATAGGCCAAGTGATTGATTGCGTGAGCGTGCCACTAATTTAGGCCCGAGCAGAGTTTTAATTATTTTCTGATCAAATTTTAAGAGAAAGATGGGTAGAGCTCCTTGCTGTGAGAAGATGGGGTTGAAGAAAGGGCCTTGGACTCCAGAAGAAGATCATGTACTTGTCACTTACATTCAGCAGCGTGGCCATGGAAACTGGAGAGCTCTCCCAAAACTAGCTGGTAATTACTGATTAGACCTTGCTTAAGTGCTAATCTAGTAATTTAAACACAAAATTGGCTTCTTGGGTTCTTCCAAAATTCGCAAAAACATTCAGTTTGTGTTTAAATTCAATTAATTTCGCTTGACTTTAATTACCCTGGAAAGGTTTGAGCTTTTGATTGACCTTGAGTGTTTCTTTTTTCTAGGTTTGTTAAGGTGTGGAAAGAGTTGTAGACTTAGATGGACAAACTACTTGAGGCCAGATATCAAAAGAGGGAATTTCAGCAGGGAAGAAGAAGACGCCATCATCAACTTACATCAAATGTTAGGAAATAGGTATGTAGTAGTTCCATGTTAACGCAGTTCTAACAGTGGAATTGATATAATTTTACCATTCTCCGCAAGAGCATACATCACATTAAGTCATTGAGGCGTATTCATTTTCAATAATTGAGTGTTTGTGCAGTTGTAACTGTTACATCGATGACTTCACCTTTCTCGTTAGATTATAAATTATTGAAACGTGTTTGTATTGAATACGAATTCATACTCTCGACAAACTCTTTTTTTTTCTTTTAATTTTTAATGAATGCTGATGCATGTGGGGGCTAGGTGACAATCTAGCCGACTAGTGAAACATGTGGGGACTGAAAAAGATTCCTTACATAACTTTCTCATGCACTACCTAAAACTCAAAAATAAAAACACGTTTTTCAAGCATTTAGAGAACTACGCAACATTTTTTTGCACTTTGCATAGTGTACACAATGATTCATGTGACACAACACAACAGATTTGATATCCCTAAATCTGATTTACCTATTGTTTTTTCTTCAGATGGTCACAAATTGCAGCGAGATTGCCGGGTCGGACAGACAATGAAATAAAGAATGTTTGGCACACCCATTTAAAAAAGAGGTTGAATTCGAACCAAACCGAACCGGATTCTAGGCCACACTTCTACTCTAGCAGATCCGAGCAAGAGCTGGAGCCCGTTGATGATTCTTCATATTATGTAAACTCTGAGAGCTTGGATTGTAGGCCCGTCTCGCCGCCACACTGTACTTCAAGTGACACGTCATCTGTCACAACCACCGACGACGACAACAACAATAATAACAATGCATGCATGAAATTTGATGATTACCAAGCATATTTACCGGAAGCGGATGAGAGTTTTTGGTCGGAAGTTTTGTCAGCCGATAATTCTGAAGAGATGGTGAATGAATTTCAGGCATTTGGCGGTGACCCACAAGTGACTGTGGGGCCTACTGATGGTGGTATCAGTTTAGATATGTACAATGATAACAACATGGATTTTTGGTTTAATATCTTCCCAGGAGCTGAGGAAATTCCAGAATTGTTAGGAATTTAATATGTCAAGAAGGAAGCCTGTCTTGTAATTTTGTTCATGAAGTCGTGAGTTGGGAAAAAGAATTTGTGTTATTGCTTGTCCAATTCTTTGACCTTTTGAGATGAGACCCCATCGTATTCAACGCGGCAAATATTAAATCTATTCTTGTTCAATTTTGCCGGAATGATTTGTCAAATTTGCTGGAATGACTTGTCGACAAAATATATATTCAGATTAGTATTCGATTGGCAACGCAATCATTTGTTGATTTACAGCACAGATGACTTTCAGATAGGGTGAGGTTTATGGCCAACCATCTGAATCTCGCATGGGAGTATTAAGAAATTTAGTGTGAACTTCATATTAAACTTAAATAACCTCACACAAGAGAAAGTGTGTGTAAAACTGACATAAAAAACTTAACACGCTCTTATAAAAAGTTTGACTACTCTCTATATTGTGATTTAATTTTTTGATATAAAAGATATGAAGACACACGCATTAATAGATAGCTACTCGGATCCAAGAAAAAAAACTACTTACCTAAATGTATCTAGTCTTCTGCAGAATATATCATAATATATAAGTTTGGATTAAAATCGGGGGCACTCATTTTTTGACACACATTTTAACACTCATTTTGTAGGGCCACTCCGTAATTTTTTTCAACAATCAGAACTGTCTATATTTTAGTTCATCATTCATAGATTATCTTTGCAAAAAATTAGACAACCCCAAAACCATTAAGACATTCATTTGTAGTGAAGAAAATGGACAAATACTATTTGGCCAAGAAACACTAAAAAAACTATCATTTAATCCAACGGTCATATGATTTCGAATTTGGGTGATTTTTGGTAGACATGATCTTTGAGGTAAGACCTAAGAGATAAAGGGTTTGGATCGTTAAAAAAAGTTACGGAATGGACTCTACAAAGTGTGTGTCAAAAAATGGGTGTTCTTCTAACCCTATAAGTTTGCACTTGGGGAATTTTAAATTATGAAATAAGGGAATTTTGGTGGAAACTGCCAGGATAAATCATGTTGTACATGGTTGTAGTAATCTCTTAACATGTTAAATGATCAAACTGTGAACATGATTTTCTTGATTTATAATATGTTAAACATTGAATAATCATATTATGTAGTATTGGATTTTTTTGTGTGGCTTCAATGTTACGTATTATTTAATGTTACAAGTGTTTTAGTCGTTAGATTTGATTTCTACAACTATTTAAATTTTTTATTTTTAATCTCAACAATTTATTCATGTATCATTTAATGATATACAATATATCATTCAATGTTATGAAGATGTTTCCATTATACATATTAACTTTTTCGAAAAATGATCTCTTATCGTTTTAAGTCCAATTAGAAAGTAAAAATAGACAAAATGCAACCGAAAAAAAAAACCTAAAATTGATCAAACCTACAACTCATACCCAATAATTCCATCAATTAATTAGACCAAATGTATTTTTTTCATGTTATAATAATCACATGACTCTCTCTCTCTCTCAATATGGACCCCACTTAAAAGAGCATCATTACCAAATAGTAGATCTTCAAATGAAATTTGGAGTTATCAGCTAACCTATTTTATAATCCGTTCCTTTCCAATTCCAGGGGTGCAATGTATTAAGAACAAAAAAACAAATCTACGGCGAACACGTGCGCTTTGCGTAGATGAAAAAAGAGATTTGTGCATGTAATAGCTAAAGTCTAACGGAAAATACTTGGTATTGGGAGTACTTGGTATACTGATTTAGATACGTGAAACAACTAGATAACAGCACATGTCCATCTTAAATCTCTCCATACATAACCAATCAACCTTTATTCTTCTAGCCAAACATATGCTATTCTACTATCCAAACACATGTCTTCTCCCTCACCGAAATACTACTAGCCATTCATCCCATTATCCCAAGCCACCATCCTCTCCCACCACCACCAAGCCCATCCCACCCATGTTCAGCCCACCCACCCTCCTCTAACCGGTGACTCCACCATTGCAGTGAGATTGCGTCGACGAAATCTGAGAGGATTACAGATTGGCGTTTCTCGGTTAAGGACTCGACGTCAGCTTAGTGAGTGAGCTTGAAGCGTGCACATGATGTCGGAGCTGATGAGGCCATGGTGGCTATGAATTGGCTGATTTGTTGCAGAAGAAGGCAAGAAGACGAAGCGGAGGAGAAGGGGTTAAGAAGATGCTTGATTGAGGTCAGGGGCGGCAGAGGAAAGAGGTTGGAGGAGGATAGGACTTGTCTAGATCTGTCATGGCAGAGGTAATGGGAGGAAGAAGAGGGCTGTTGGCTGTTTGGTTCTCAACATAGCAAAAGTTTAATAAAGAATTAAAGGGACAACTGTTCTGATTTTATTGGGCCAAGTCATTGATCAGCAAATTGGAAGTATTATGTCCAACTGTAACACGAGCTTAAAACAATATTTAATCATGTTTTTTCTTCTTTTTTATGGACAAACTAATTAATCCTAAATAATCGGGTCCAACTTCAGTGGTACGTACCATTCAATGGTACGTACTGTTAAATGGTTAAAATTCATTTGGGGTCCACTGCAAATTAATCTGAACCATTCAATAGTCATACCATTGAATGCTACGTACCACTCAAGATTTTTCCTAAATAATCCCCAAAATATTTGTATATCTCTGTGCTAACATCCACTCAACTAAACTATACATTTAGCAAAGCAGATCTAAAGCTAATAAACTTTGCCCCCCTCATGAAATACTTTTAACTTTGAACATTTATATTCCACTTGAAAAGTAATACTAAGTTCCTAACACTAGTAGTATAAACAAATTTGAGCTTTGAAATACTCAAGCTTGGTTAAGGGGACCTTAGTAAAGGAGAACACACAATGGTTACTGACTCAGGTACTTAATTTCTTCTTTTCCTTCATTTATCCCCTATGATCTATATACTGTATCATTGATCAGGCCTTGCAGTGTGGAAAATTGCTATGCTTACTTTCTTTTTACATGACAATACGATATTCTAATATGCTCTAATTTAAGAGTATTCAAACTTTTGTTGCAAAAGTTGGGAACACTGACCTAATTGGCATCTAACCTAACCCTAGCTGACCCTATCTAATCACATGTGGATTACTATGCTTACTTTTGTTTAGTTTTGTAAAAGTTTGATTCTTCTGTACGCGTACTAAGTTTATGTTATTCCAGAACACCTATGTGCTTCTTTTTGCTTTTCTACGTTTTTGGCAAAAACCTTGTGGTTTTTCAGAGTCTTGGGGTTTCTACTCCGCTACTCCTATACTGATATATCTTTTGTTTATCTTGTAGGGAGATCAAAATCTATGAATGACCGACGTAAGCAAATTGAACTGAAGAAGCTCGAAAAGCCAGGCTTGCGCCAGCTGAAGTAGACGATGATGGAAAGGAGATAAATCCTCATATACCCGAAAATATGAAAAGGGTGCCTTGGTATCTCAATCCCAAGAGGCCGGTACGTTGTTCATTTTCTTCCTAATAAGTTTCTTAGTTTTGGTAGACACACCATTGTGGTGTAAACGTCTGAGTATTGATACTTTTTTTTTTCTGTTTTTTTTGTTCTTTTCAATCAGAGCTTAAAACATCAGAGGAAAAGGAATTCAAAGGGTAATAACACAACATCATGGTATGATAAAGGTTCAACGACATTCCAAGCTGATGAATACAGGAAGGGAGCATGTGAGAAGTAAGTCTCTCTTCCCTCTCTCTCTAAACTTATTTTGGGTTTCAAAAATTTTAATGCATATTTTGCTTGATTAATTGCATTTTTTTTTGTAAGAAAAGTGATCCGCTCTCACGTTTTTCTGTACGAGCACACTCGTATTTATTTATGGTATTTGAATTGAATAACTCAAAAGAGAATCAAGGGATAAAAAATATGGGTGTGCCAAAAGAGAAAATGGTGTTCCAAAATCATTTAGTAAGTCGTGGTGGGTTTAAGCCTCCATGTGGATATAATCTTCATTTTATCAAAAGCTAGGGTTTTCAGTTTGTTTATCTCACGGACTGGACACTAATGTTTGATTTTCTTTGCCTACAGCTGTCGAGCCATGACACATGACTCAAGTTCATGTTTACAAAGACCTAGGAAAGTCGGCGCGAAGTGGACAAACACATACATTGCTCCCGATGAAAAGATCGAGACTTTTGAGCTTGACTATGATGCAAAACGGGACCGTTGGAACGGATATGATGCATCAGCATACGCTGGGGTGTCATTAAGGCATATGAAGCAAAGAGATGAAACTAGAAAGAGTTACAGAAAGGAACAGCAGCTGAAGAAACTAGAGGAGAAAAATAGAAACCCTAGCTAATGGCGATGATAGTGTTAGCGACGAGGATGAGGAGGAGGATGATTTGAGAGTTGATGAAGCCAAGGTTGATGAGAGCAAACAAATGCACTTTGCAAAGGTCGAAAAGCGTGTGCGAACGACGGATGGCGGAAGCACGGGAACTGTAAGGAACTTGCGCATACGCGAGGATACTGCAAAAAATATGTTCGATGCCTTTCTGTAGGATGTAGGCAGGGAGCATACGCGTTGGCTAACCGCTGGATTTCACCTTTCTTCTTGGTTTGGTTTCTGCAGGCTTCACTTTTATTCCTTTGGAGGAATATTTATGAGGCCTTTGGTGTTGGTGTGTTCGTCAGGTGTGCCACTATTGGCTTCTGCCAATAGAATGATGTATTTGTTAGATTCGATTAAATTATGTTTGATACTTGCGCCACAAGTAATATAACTTCCTTTCACAGGATTGTGACTTTATTAGATAAGTTCTCGGTTAGGTTCTTTTTATTGTCTTACTTGTTAAGGACTTTTAATATCTCTCGATGTTTATTCCAGAGACTGCCAAGATGGGGTTTGTTATAAACTGGTTATAACAAATCGCGCCACTCTTATGCATACATAAGAAAGTAAAGACTGTAATTAAAGACAAAAAGTAAAGACTGATATTGAAGTACTTGAATGTAAATACAGAAAGTAAAGACTTGAAGTAAGAATTGATATTGAAAGACTTTATGTAGATAAAAGTACAACAATACTAGATGTAATGGTCATTTTAGATTGACAAAGCACCCATCGGATTGGATATTGATCCATTGGGATGGTCTATAAGCTGTTTCCTTGTAAAGGGAAATAATCAAAGACACTTTGGCCTGAGATTGGTAATCGATACTATCAAATGGGGTTGATTTGATGGCAGAGCTTAATTCACTACTCTTAAGAGGAGTTGGGTAGTATGATCCTAGGGTTCTAGTATTTGATTCTCAAAGTCACGAACTACACAAGTAGTGTGAATGAGATGACAATAGATAGAGATGAAATCTTTATCTGAGAGGGCTTGAGGGATTTCCTCAGAGGTTGTTTGAAAGGTTGGCTTTCCTTAGAACATGTATGTTCTGATTTTTGGTTGTTTGAGTGTCCTCATCTTTGAATCCTTCCTTCGTTTATATAGACCAGTGGGAGTCTATACCGTAGCTGTCAAATCCCTCTGCGACCGTCTTTGAAGACTCAGTGAAGTAAGGCTTAATCAGGAAGGTATGAATAATATCTCTTATCAGTCTACTCCCACTAAGAGAGTTCTTTATTCATATCCTCATTCCCTCCAAAATGTCGAGTACATTGCATTTAATGCTGTCAGTGGAGAGAGATACATGCTTTCTTCTTTTGTTCACTGGTCTGGGTTGGGCCCAACCCATTACCAAAACTAATATTTTTTAGTGTAAACAATATCTTGTAAACCTTGATATTAACTCAGCACACTATGATCCCAAAACACGATCCATGCGCGAAGATTCTCTTCCAGATGCTGATCCGAAGGATAAGTTCTTCGGGGTTGATAATGGATATAGAGTTCAAGCATCTCAACATCCACGCTTGGGAGGCATTTGATAAGGGACAACAAGACATTCACATGCAAGCAGCGCCGTCACAGGCTGAGCTTCTCTTCAAGAATTGTAAGGTGATCAAGGAGAGGTTGAAGTCCCAAGCCAAGGACGGCGTTTTGGCGAAGTATGGCCATACAGCGAATGAGGAAGAGTTTCCGAGGGAGCTTCTGCTGGGACAGAGCGAAAAAGAAGTGGAAAATGATCGTGCCGGGAGGATGATCAAGGGGAAGGAAACGGCAGTTGCCAGAAGCAAGTATGAAGAAGATGTGTATGTCAACAACCATACAAGTGCGTGGGGTTCGTGGTGGAAGGATCGGAAATGGGGGTACCGGTGTTGTAAGCAGTTGATTCGCAATAGCTATTGTACAGGCGCTGATGGAATTGAGGCTGCAATTCGCTGCTACAATTGATCTTAACTTTTGTTCGACCAGCAAAGCAATCATTTGAAAACTAAGACACACAGGACAAGTTTTAGATGAACACAAAATGTATTAATCGATAGTTAATGTGGAGAAAACTACTAGCTGATCAGCTTGCTTTTGTATGTTCTTCAGCAAAATAATTGATAGTTAAATGTTTTCTTAATAAGCCAAAACGAGGTATTAACGAAAATCATATTTGAGGGCCATTTGATAATTATATTCATACAACTGGTAACCTTTTCAGTTTTCAGTTCCAAGAAATTTGTTTGTTGTTTTCAGCTTACAAATAAAAGAAAAACTGAAACTGTTTGAAAGTTGTTTAGTAAATGTTCTCGGATTCACTTTTTATTATATGTGTGACTTTGAGATATCAAGTGACCCTTAAATTACTCTAATACACAAGAAGTGGGGTTCAAATTGGGTGCAAGAACACATGCACACTATCTTGACCAACTTGCCTACCCATCCTCATAAAATCATATGAATGCCTTTTGCTAACATCCACCTCACTAAACCACAGCTCTATAAGGCAAATTCTATAGCATATTGACTTTGCATCTCTCATAAAATACGTTAATTTGTCAACAATATTCAACTATGCACTTGAGACTCTGTGTTCTATATATCCTTCCACCTCCACGCGTATCAAAAAAACAAGGCATTTTTTTGGCCCAATATTTAGGTGGGAGGAATGTCGGCCCAAAAAAAGGGCCCAATGTGCCCTATTTGTAATCATTTGAGCCCGAGATCGCCATCAGCAAGAAAACTAAGAGCAGTTCCAGTGTTGCTCACCTCCCCCCAGGCAATCACTATTCAATCCACCCCAATGAACAGTAATTGCCCTAATGAACAGTGTATTCCCCTGTCAATTGCTTTTTACATCTCCACCCCTACAATTAAATTGCCCTGGCAATTGGCAATAAAATATTAGTATTTTTTATATTTATAAAATAATACATAATAATTTTATTTGTAATTTTGGATAAGATTTTTAATCGTTCTCGTTGCGCCACGTGTCATTATCCGAAAAACCAATAACAATAAAATATTGTGTTTTTTTATTTATTTATAAAATAATTCAAAATAATTTTATTTGTTATATCGGACAAATTAAAAATTAAAAAAAAATTTAAAATTTCCTTTTTGAAAAATTAAATTACAAACGGTCAGAATTAGAAACTCAGAGCCATAAAACCGTATATAAAATAAATATTCCTTTCTATCCTGGATATAAAAGAAGAACACCCAGACTTTCAATTCTCTCTCCCAATTATATTGAAAACCCAATTCTCTCTCTCTCTCTCCTCTCTCTCTCTCTCTGGGAGGACCCTTTTGATCTCGCTTGCTTTGATCGGTTTTCGTTTCGGTGAGTTTTTTTTCTACGCCGATTTCTCTGAAATTCTCAAACTTTTTCATGATTTTCTCTTTATTTGCTGCAAATTTTGAAGCTTTTATGGCCGTTAGCGTTTAATTTGAGCTCTAGGGTTTTTTGCTCTTTCCGATTACAATTTGGACGATTTCGAAATATTAGGGAGATTTGACGTCAGGCTGACGTCAGCCACCTCGGTGGCTTGGGCTGTCAATTTTCCACGGGCCTCTCCCCCGAGCTCCACACCTACCTTACCAATTTTCCTTCTCCAGCCCAAACAAACCCACCCCCAGCAATTCCATCCACATCCCCCCAGCAATTGGCACTGTTGCGGAAAAGGTGAAACGTTGTCGTTTAGGCGGGAAGGAACATAACCGCCTCAGTACTCCTATCTGCAGCCGAAGAAAAAGAAGCATGTATAATTACAAACCGCAAATACCTCCTCCAAAATCTGACCTCTCAATTCAATTTCTCCGGCCGGGGCTAGGGTTTTGATTCTTGATCTACGACTGTAAAAATCGAATCAGATTTCTTGAAGTTTGAGCTTCGAGACGATTGAACATGGCGACTGCTTCAGGTTTGTTCCTCTTCTCCGTCGTTTATCCCCAATCTATCGTCAATTTTACATTTTTTTACTTCAAATTTAATCAATCGTTTGGAAGGAACCTTATTTGGTGTGATTTTTGTTGAAATTGATCGGTGTGAGATTTTCGAATCGTATCATTAGGCGATTTGGGTTTTTGAGATCAGTTGGTGGAAAATTGGATTCGTTTATGTACATTTAGGGTTTCTTCGGGTCCTGGGTTAGAATTATGTGGTAAAAAGTTGAAATTGATTGGGTCTTACCAGTCATCGCATTCGATTCGGTTGAATATATGAATAGGTGAACAAACATATATATTCGAAAATAGGGATTACAGCGTAGATGAATGCTATGCTACTAAATTTTATACTTTTTGTGAAAGGTTGATTTTTCCGCAGTGTTTTAAGTGTGATGCAGTCTGTTGGCAAAGCTGGTAGATTTCGGAGTTTTTCTGTTTCTCCTTTGCTACTCGTATATTGATGTATCTTATGTGGTGGTCTTGTAGGGTCATTCAAATCTAGGGAAGACCATCGTAAGCAAATAGAATTGGAAGAAGCCCGTAAAGCTGGGCTTGCTCCAGCTGAACTGGATGAGGATGGAAAGGAGATTAATCCTCATATTCCCCAATATATGTCATCTGCGCCTTGGTATCTCAAACACGAGAGGCCTGTAAGTTGTTCGTTATTCTTTCTAATAAGTTCATAGTTTTGGTAATTGCACCCTTCTGGTATAAGTTCTGAATATTGATACATTTTTTTCCCCAAATCAGAGCTTGAAACATCAAAGGAAATGGAAATCAGATCCAAATTACACAACATCATGGTATGACAGAGGTGCAAAGATATTTCAGGCTGATAAATATAGGAAGGGTGCATGTGAGAAGTAAGTCTCTCTCTCTCTCTTTTTCTTGCAAACCGAATTGTAAACAATTTCATGGAATTAAGACCCTTACCAAACATTTTGGTCCATCCTGACAGGCTTAGAAATTCATAAACATCTTTCGATTTTAAATTTTCAATGCATATGTACTTGATTATTTTCACTTTTAGTAAGTCGTGTTGGGTTTAAGCCTCCTTTTGAATATATTCCTCCTCTTATCTGTTAAAAGTAAGAATTTTATTTCCCCTTCAGTATATCTCATGGACTAGAGAATAATGTTTGAATGTCTATTCTTACAGCTGTGGTGCCAGTACACACGACTCAAAGTCATGCATGGATAGGCCCAGGAGAGTGGGAGCAAAGTGGACAAACACGCACATTGCTCCTGATGAAAAGATAGAGACTTTTGAGCTTGACTATGATGGAAAACGCGACCGCTGGAATGGATATGATGCAACAAGCTATGCTCTTGTAGTTGAGAGATATGAATCAAGAGATGAAGCTCGAAAGAAATTCTTAAAGGAACAGCAACTCAAGAAGTTAGAGGAGAAAAATAATAACCCAAATGGCGAGGACAAGGTTAGTGATGTGGATGAAGATGAAGATGAGGATGAGGATGATTTGAGGGTTGATGAAGCCAAGGTTGATGAGAGCAAACAAATGGACTTTGCAAAGGTTGAGAAGCGTGTACGTACAACTGGTGGTGGAAGCACAGGAACTGTCAGGTAAGAGTTTTAAACCGATTTTTTTTAATTTTCATCTTGTCTTGAAGGGGCGTTATTGTCGCACTACTGATTTTTTATTTATTTATATTGTTTTTTCACTTGTGCGTTGGTCTCTATTTATGAATCCTTACTGAGATATTTTTGTTTGCAGGAATTTGCGTATTCGTGAGGATACAGCGAAATATCTTTTAAACCTTGATGTCAACTCTGCACATTATGACCCCAAAACCCGGTCAATGCGTGAAGACCCTCTTCCAGATGCTGATCCGAATGAGAAGTTTTATGGGGGCGATAATCGATATAGAAATAGTGGTCAAGCCATGGAGTTCAAGGAGCTCAACATCCATGCTTGGGAAGCATTTGAGAAGGGACAAGATATCCACATGCAAGCAGCACCTTCCCAAGCCGAGTTGCTTTATAAGAATTATCAGGTGATCAAGGAGAATTTGAAGTCAAAAACAAAGGACACTGTTCTGGAGAAGTACGGCAATGCAGCTAATGAAGAAGAATTTCCTAGGGAGCTTCTACTGGGACAAAGTGAAAGAGAAGTTGAATATGATCGTGCTGGGAGAATCATCAAGGGCCAGGTAAACTATTTGCATCTACCATTTCTATTCTTCCTATTTATTTCAGAACTTAAAACTTTTTATATGCCTCATTATGGAACATAAGGCCTTAATCAGCATGTCAAAGATCTATTATTTAGACAGCTGATGAATATATTTTGCACTAATACAGGATATAGCACTTCCCAGAAGCAAGTATGAAGAAGATGTCTATGCCAATAACCACACCACTGTATGGGGTTCGTGGTGGAAGGATCATCAATGGGGCTACAGGTGTTGTAAGCAGGTTACTCGTAATAGCTATTGCACAGGCGCTGCTGGAATTGAGGCTGCTGAGGCTGCAACTGATCTTATGAAGGCTAACATTGCTCGTAAAGAGGCCAATGGTGGTTAGTCTACTGGCTTTCGCGCCCCCCCCTTTGTGATTTTTCTTTTTAAATAGATAAAATCTTTTATGTAGATATGTCATGTTTGAACCATTATCCATTACTGCCCTTGGATTTGGTTGTTTTATTAACAAGTTGTGTTCCCAACCTGGAACAGATGTGCCTGCTCCGGTGGAGGAGAAGAGACCCGCTACTTGGGGAACTGATATCCCAGATGATTTGGTTTTAGATGACAAATTACTTGCTGAAGCTCTTAAGAAGGTGAGAATTTCTGAACTTATTCAAATTGAATTCTTGAGTTGAAAAGATGACATGTGTATGCATGTGTTGTATTTGTTGTTGGAGTAGGTAACTAAATATTATACAATTTTGATTCTACAGGAGGATGAAAGAAAGAGAGAGGAGAGAGACGAGAGAAAGCGCAAATACAATGTTAAATGGAACGATGATGTTACTGCCGAGGATATGGAGGCTTATCGGATGAAGAAAGTCCACCATGATGATCCAATGAAGGACTTTCTCAACTAAGTTGAGACATGGGACATAATTCTGATGGAGCCCTATTCTCGAAACACTTTCGAGGCTTGTCAACATGATGCGTGGGCATTGCGTTCTGCAAGCCGTCTTCTTGAATTCGTTCGGTTGTGGCAGAACACGGCTGAGCTTGAGCCTCCCATCTTTAATTTCTGACCTCTCGAGTGTGATTACTGTAAGCTATTACATGAGCCACCCTGTGGTTGAGCCATGAGATTGAAGGGGGAATGCCGATAAGCGGGTACCCATTTAAATTGTTGTTTACCTCGTACCCGAGTGTCATGTAATGAGTTGTTTATGGCATTACGTTGAATTTACCTATTATGTTCTTGTTCTTCTGCTCATCATACTCGTTCTCACTTTGTCTCCTTAAACTCATTTTTTCTCACTTAACCTCCATAATTATACTACCTCTCTTCTCTCTTTAGTCTCGATTAATTTAGAATATACTACCTCTCTTCCATAGAATATCATATTGAATATTATATTAAAACTAAAAATATTAAGATTCTTGCATACAAATATATCTGTTTTTCTATATTCCTCATTACGCGATTAAATTCTTGCATACAATTGGATATAAACTCTGCTCTTTCATAAGGAAGAACGGAATATATTCCATACGGAAGAATGAAATTTAGGTTTTAATCCAACCACTGCAAATGGTCTCAAGACGTGATCAGGTGACAGAGTATAGGAAGAACGGAATATATCACCGGGGACGGCTAATAATCTCCCCCTTCCAACTTCCAAGTCATCATGCGTATGTAAAAGCTGCAAAAGCTTCTTCCTCTTCTGCCCACTCGTGTTTTCTTTTTTTCTCTTTGAAGCCAATAAACATAAAAACAGAAATTCATGAGAAACAAATTATTTTTCAGAATATTTAATCACACTTAATTTACATCATGTATAGATTTCTTTATCTAGTTAAAGAAGAAAATCTTAATTATGCTACAAATGATCACGTGCCAACTTCTCCTGAACCTGCATTTCCTTTCTAAACTTGGCTATGAACTCCTCGGCTCTTTCATCAATCCCATGCATCATTGGGGAAGCAAATCCCAATGACTCCCACATATCATCCGCCGTCGCAGAACATCCTCTCTCAGCCCCACTTTCAGCACCGGCTGCGGCAGTGATAGCTTGCTTGCGCTTCGCTACCGGAGGCTCAGAACTCCCCACCAGCTCAATCACAGCAGGCTCTTTAAAAAGCTTGTCAACATAGACAGGCGCAGTGCTACCGCGGTTCTGAAGAAGCTGTCGGCGGTTGTAGCGAAAATGCAGGGCGAGACGCTTTCTGCGTTTGAAACGCAGCTGGAGAAACTTGTAGGGTTTCAGTCGAACAGAAGCAAAAGCAAAAGCAGAAGCAGAAGACGAAGAAGAAGCAGTAGTGATGGCTTTAATACGGTTTTTTCGGGGTTTCGCGATGCCTTTAGGCTTGTGGAGTTTGCTCTGAAGTTTGGAAGTGAAGCTCTTCCAGGCCCTTCTGGCTGGTGAAAGCCTCAGTCTCAAGCAAGACATGAGAGTAATGGATGGCTAACTAGGGTTTATGAAGAGTGAGAGTGGCTTTTTTTTATAAGCTGCTAGAGAGGTTCTTTCAGCTTGTGGATTGGATTGTGGATTCGTTTTGTGTGGTTTTATACTATGGGATTGGACTAAAGGTAGCTTACTTCTTACTCTACGCGTTTGAGAGGAAAGAATAAAAAACAAAACCAAGAAGTAGGTAGTCATTGGGGGCAAAAAGCAGCTTTGATTCTGGAATCCACGCTTCAACTTATCCATGTTAAACCTACCTAAAATTCAAGATCAACCTCTACAGTTCAGTTTGTTAAGAACATTTATCTATGCACCTAAGTTCTCGAATTCAGTTCCTCTTTTCCCACTATTTCTCGTATTAGATTATAAATCTTGTTTACTTATTTGGAATGTGTACTGCAATTAGTCGACCCCCTTTCATTTACTAACACATAAAGAATAAGAAAATTGAATTGTTGAAACTCCAAAAATCTAATTGTGCACTCCTCATAAAAATATTTTCTTTTTAAATATAAAAAGTTCAGAGTGCACAATTAAATTTTTGAAGTGCCAAAAATAATTCTCTAAAAAAATAGATAAGTTCCACATTACAATCAATAATGTAAAACCGAAAAAATCAGGAGTTAGATCGATTAGGATAGAATAGATCCATAGCCATTCCTCCTCTTCCCGATTCATGACTTTGTAAATCTATTCTAAGGTGGAAGCTTTGGGTATGGATCATCCATAATAAATAAGTATCAAACTCGTCATCCATGTGAATTAAAACCCGAGACATTCCACTTCAGAGTGGACAAGAGTGTTAGTGGGACCATTAGGTTGAGGTCTTGGGTTATGGATTTTGTTGGGTTTCTGTTCAGATTTGCTATGAATTTGAAGACCACAGATGATCGACCAGCCCAAGGCCTCATCTTAGTTTTCTAATTGTGTCCTCACATAAAGCTAGTGCAGTAGTCGTACAACATGCATCCACTTTCGTTCTTTTCTGCAACTTGCAAAAATATTCCAAGGTCGCGTAGAGTAAACAGAGATTATTCCACATCTTTGAGAATATATAATTGTGCTTAGCACACAACTATATTTAATTGATAACAATTAGGCAAGAAATAATCTACTACAAAACTCCCTGGAAGTGAATAACAAAACCCAGAGAAGTTTTTCTCACGAAACAAAAAGATACTTCGAGCAATCAAAACGCTACAACATCCATCAAGGGGGTTGGAATTTATACAACGAACTAAATGAGGGACTGAACTCCGAATTGCTGCATCTCTCTTACTTTCCAAATTGGATAAATAGCACCTTCACCGAGTTCTTCTGGATCTACCTGTTGCATTGCCCAGGCATAATACACCGTGTGTATTGTGTCCTGATGAAACAATACGATTTGACAAAACATGAGTTCGCGTGTATTAAAACTCAAATAAGCAATATAATGACACGATGGTACATATTTCCATAGAGAACTGTAGTTTGAAAGGGGAATATAATACATTTAATATAATGTGTGTAGGGGTGTGTGTTATTTACCTTGCCACCATCAGTTACATCACCATTTCTATCTCGTACACAATATACTTGCTGCGTTTGGAACTGTTAAATTCATCAAAAATGGCTGTCACTATCAACTTCTGCTAAACAAATGGAACATAGAAAACACAATCGAAAATGCCTACCATTACAATAATAATGGGAGAATGTCCCATCATTTTGGTCTCTTTTATTTCCGCCTCAGAAATATGTAGAATCTGCGCCACCAAAAAAAAAATCATAAATTAGTTATGCCGCACATACAGCGTATGCCCTGAAGAAGCTTCCATCGCTCGGTATATAAGAAAAATTTAAACTACAAATGATTTTGTCACCCAACTACCGGTAATGACACTACAGCATACAAAAGCATTGTTCAGTAACCTAAACTCTCAAAGTAGTCTTAGACTCAGACCGATATTGTATGATCAATAGTAGTAGAAAAAAAAGAAGCATGTGTTTTTAATTAGCATTTTGTCACTATAGAATGCAACGGTAATTAGCATGGAAACACTAATTTTAGGAAGAGGCACGCTTTCTACCTTGTGATCAAAAAAGATGCCATGGCTTTTAAAACCATCATGCTCGGCTTTACACCGCTCAATCACCTCCCTACTACAATACTTCTTCAATGTCTCAAGATCCCCCTGCATATAAAATGCACTTGTTATTCCATAAAGATTAGAAACTCTAATGGTACTCACAGGGGCATCATTGGGACAATGATACGTTGACAGCAAAGCATGAACAAGAAAAACAAAAGATGAGAGACGAGGAGGGTGAAAGAGGGATGAATAGGTAACACGGTTCCAGCACTAACCTTCATGTAAGCATTAAGCACAGGTTTAACAGCATCCTGAACTTCTGACAAAAAGTCTGGTAAAGAGAAGGATCTACCATCCAAAGATTACAATTAGAAAAAGAAATTAATAGTCATCCAAATACAAAATAAGTATGACAAGAAGCAACAGCAAATGAAAATATGATCATACGGATCTCGGCGACGTATCTCCTTGATTGATGCAGCAGTGTCTGTTTCTTGAAAAATAGTTTCGTTCAAACTGCCAAAGGAAGTAGGGTCAATTCAGGACTCAAATATTTTACAACCGACTCCACCACTCATATATTTACAAGCATCTATTTTAGGGAAAAACTCTCATTCTGTGGAGACAAACGGCAAAGAAATTCCGTTGTACAAGAAAAAAAAACGATAATTCACAGATAAAGAACAAACAAGTAAAGAAAGTTTAGCAGCATACTCCTGAATTTTGTGAACAATTGGGCTATCGCTTGTCTCCCAACGGTCGCGTATGTCCTCAGCAATCTGCCAATTTCAACAAAGACATACAGCAACCTCAAGAGATTTAGTACATACAAAAAGGTTGTCAAACATAAGGCCAACAGACATTTACTCAGTAGATTTTTATACAAATGACAACTTCCTTGACAACATCATAACATTAAAAAAAGAAGCAACACAAAATACAGCATAAATGTTATCCGTCCATAAACATGAAGTATAAACTAGATTTTTTACAGAACAGACACAACAATTGAATTGTAACATACCTCCTGGGTTCTGTTTGTAACTGGTTTACGTATTTCATCAAGGCGCTTGAATATAGGATAACCTTGCATCTAGGTAAGAGTAAAAACAAAAAATTAAATAATTTATAGAGGAAAGGCAACTAGATATTACTTTTTTGTAATATTTATTGAGCAGATATAAAGTTAACCTTCATTCTGAAAGCCTCCCACTTTTTACTCCAGCGAGATTGGGGTACAGCAACAAGGTCCGTTCTTGAACTAGTTTCAACTTTCGGGGTCGAAGAAGGATCAAACTCCAGGTGCTTTCTCTTAGTTGTAGTGCCACTTAACTCATCCTTTACAATGTCATACCCCTTTTTAGCCAAGTCCGTAACCTTTGCTTCCTTAACTCTAGAGAAGGCAGAGGAAAAATACGAGGAAGAAACACTTGACCTAAATTTTCCAAAAAATGTTTGTTCAGTATTACTAGACCCTGACTGCTGGTTTTTATATTCCCCAGATTGCTGGTGATTATGTTCCCCAGACGAGCCCTTCATTCCATCATCAGCAACATGCTCAGATTCAGCACCAGAAGGCCCTGAAGCCTCTTCTTTCCCAATTCCAAAAGTTCCTTTGACCTACATGGAACAACAGAGAAGTAGAAAAACAATAAATTTCAGCAGATCAAAGCATGTACAAGTACAGATGCAACAGATAAAAAATAAAGCAGCAAGCAGACCTCCTCTGTGGCAGCAGAGATCTTCTCTTTTACATTGGCAGAAACCTGCAAACATAATTATCAATGAAAAGTTGACAACATATTCGTCGAAGCAAATGCAAGTTTCTTCAGGTAATAAACGACAAAAACTCAATATACACCACAAACAACATATTGGGAGGGGGTGGATATCTTGTGCTAAATTCAGGACCATCGAGTACTCTACATATTGAAGCACTGAAGATTTTAATGTATTTGAAATGATACCTTCTTTGCCGTTGCTTCCGCCTCTGTCCACGCACCATCCACCTGCTTGTATAGCTGCTCAGTTGTCTGCTTCGTTCTGCATTCGCCATTTCACCATCTCAGAGCCTCCATTTGGAAGTGCCCTTGACATACAAGGGTATGTCTCAGCCTATGAACTGTGAATACTAATTACAGCATAAAGTGACTATATCAAACAATTACCTCACTTTCAAATCTTCTTTAACCCCTTTGAGCTCTTCCGCTTTCTCCTTCAGCTCCTTCACTGACTGTTGAAATTCAGGATTCCTGCAAGCAGGGCAATGACGGTGAGCATGATGTCCTGAAAATTCCTATTGCGAACTCAATAAAAGTAAATGTTAATAATTGCGGTTTGAATAACCGCATCTCTGAGCAAAAGAGCCGAAAACTAAGCCGAAGGACTGCATTACCTTCCACTCTCAAATGTCTAGCTCACACTGCTTCTTTAGTTCAAGAAACAAACTTCACATACAAAGTTCAATTTTTTTTTTATATATAACAGAAGCTTAACAATTTGTTGCAAGTAACACAAATTTGAGCCAAAAATTAAACAAGAAAAACCAATTAAAATAGCAGATATTACACAGGTAAGTTGGAGGGAGAGAGAGAGAGAGATACTTAGTAGCTTCGCCTTTGACTTGCTTCGAAAAATCATTGATGACACTGAATCGACGATTCCCCAAAAACCCATTTGCCGAAATCAATCGAACTCTCGTGCTCGAAACCTATCCAAGCAAATTACAACCCCAACCCACAAAAAAAATCATCAAAATTAACCCAAAAAACACCGAAAAGTTTCAATCTTTGATTCATAACTTCTTCCACAGAAACGAACCTGCTGTTGGGAGGTCAGATGAAGAAAGAGGGGTTGTCTGTAGAGGTGCAAATCTCGCACTAGCTTTCTGCCCGCCATTAAATTGTAGGCAAGTTAAAAAATTTCGAGCAGAGAAAAAAACCCAATGTCGTTTTGATTTTTGTTATTTTTGGGTTTTTGCAGGGTGGGTGTCTGAATTAGTAGACAGTGTCCCTGCGTGGGAAGGAAGAAAGGGACGAACAAAGAAGGAGATGAACGTGGATGTCACTTTTTTCCAATCCAAACACGGCCTAGGGTTTATGTTTCCCGGCAGATTTGGGAGATGAATGAGCCCAATACTACAATATAGGCCCATTAATGTTGAGGAAGCCCAAACCTTTGTCCCCAATACACTCTTTTTTCTTATTTTGTTGACCAAATAATGATTTGAGTCATGTAGTTCCGGCAAAGTTCCATTTTAGTTCGATTTTTTTGATATAATGATATATTTACTCTAAAAAAATGAAAAAATAAATTAGTATCGACTTGTTATTTACAAGATTTAAATTTAAAAACTCTCATTTGTAAAGTAAACAATAATAGTACTAGATTTTAATACTAAGTGACAGTTGTTACATTTTAAGTTAACAATAGATTAATTTTGTCTTTTATTCAACAAAATTAACACATATTTGACATATGTTAAGTTCATTAATTCGTCATTTACAAAGCACATGCCTCTCATTTGTTAATTTGGTGAAAAAAAATTCACGAAATTAAAGTCGGTCTGAATTTCGACAATTGTTAAAGTACAAGACTTAAATCGTAACAATTGAAATTACAGAAACCAACGTAGAACTCTAAAATCATTTTACACCTTTTTTTTTCAAACCCACCATTAAGAATGAAATATTCTATTAGGTCCATACAATCAAAATCCTAGAAGCCAAGGTGGTTAGAGCAGCATGTTCTCCCTCAGTCCCTCTACATCCAAGTTCGATTTTCCATCCCCAAACTCCCATCTTCGCCGTTTAGATTAGATTAGAATAGAATAGAATAGAATACCGTCGAGAAAACAAAAACAAAACCTAGAAAATTAAAGCATTAGGGATCACAAAGGTTGGTTGCTAATGCTAATGACAAGCCTCATTGGCAATAGAGAAGTGTTGGGCTTGAAGGGCAGCTGCCTTCTCAGACACCAAAGCTTGGATCACCAAAGTCTTGACCTCCCATGCGGTGTACGGATACCCTTTTCTCGCATAAGAGTTCAGCAGTGCTGCACTCGCCTGCTTCAGCAGCCTAGGGTAAACGTTCTCCTCGTCATTCCTGACCGTCGCTTCCAGCAATGTCAGATCGGTTCTGTACCGTTCGTATGCTCTTGATCCAAACACCTTCGACACCGTCGATGTCTGTGGGACCATCCTCGGCCACGCCTCCCTCCTGCTCCCCCAATACCTGTGTAACAACAGAATAAAAGGACACAATCAGCATTTCGGAAATTTCACCACCACCCAACCCAACACTGGGATAATTTGAAGTTTGAACTAATAGTCCCGTAACCTTTTCGAATTTTCACTTTTGTTCTTTTAGTTTTTCTCCTTGCATTTTCATTCCCATAGTTATAATCAAGTTGTAACTTTGACAAAATGTGAAAGATATATTTAACTCCGTGAGAATTTCCGTCAAAACTAAGCACGTGCATTACGTGAACTCTTTACACGAACAAATGCCCTTTTCGAGCACATGCTTAATTTTGACGGAAATTATCACAAGATTTGCTGCAAGTCATGTCCCAATTACTATTTTTAACGAAATTTAATTTAAAAACAAGGCCACAAATAATTGATGCTAGTTAAGGACCAATGCTTCAATTTATTCTTTTTCAAATAAAAGATGGGAAAAATCTTGAGTGGTACGTACCATTCAATGGTACGACTATTGAATGGTTCAGATTAATTTGCAGTGGGGCCCAAATGAATCTTAACCATTTAACAGTACGTACCATTCACCACTGAAGTTGGACCCTAAAAGATGTGCAAAAGAATGTACGAATAAATCAATTTAATTAACGGATTGGACTAAACCGTAAACAAAACGAAACTACAAGGACGAATATGTAAATATGAGAAAAAACTACGATAGACAGTGAAAATCTAGTTAAACTATGGGGACTAATAGTGCAATCTAATCCCCCAACACATCCGAACTGAAGAAAGAGAAAAGGAAGAAACAGAGTTTGGAGAGGTTTGCTTACTGAGGAGTGCATCTTCCTGAGGTTCTTGTGAAGAGAAATCCTGGCCGTTGGTTTCTGGCCGTTGTGGGAACAGAGCAGGCAACAAGTAGCAGAAGAAGAAGAAGAACGAGTTGACT
This sequence comes from Gillenia trifoliata, assembly GCA_018257905.1. Taxonomy (NCBI): domain Eukaryota; kingdom Viridiplantae; phylum Streptophyta; class Magnoliopsida; order Rosales; family Rosaceae; genus Gillenia; species Gillenia trifoliata. Next base: position 33,127,895 of record CM031080.1, on the reverse strand, counting down.
CAGTTGAACTAAGATTTGCTTCATTTTCTTGTGGGGCTTCTGTCTGTCTTCTGTTTGGGATCTGAGTTTGTGAGAATTTTTGACTCGGTTTCAAACTTGGTCTCGGTCTCTACACTCTCACCCGACACTGGTACTTGTTTTTTAATGCAACTGGTTCAGTTCTCAATACATGATGTTTTACCAATTTACCCTTCTGTGGTTCTGTGTTTTTTGGAAGTTTGGTTCAAACGTGGAGGGTGATATTGTCTTTCGGGGCACGAGCTAAAGAGCCTTTGGAATGGTTGGAGTGTTGGAACTTGGAACTTGGTTGTGCTTTTCATTGAAAACACAAGAGAAGGGTGACATCGGTTTTATTTACACCCAATAATTATCTCCGGACACCCCACAACAACAAAAAAATTCATTTAAACAAAATACAGTTATATAATTACTAGAATAGACAGGGTCCAACTTCAGTGGTACATACCATTGAATGGTACGTACTGTTAAATGGCTAAGATTCATTTGGGGCCCACTGCAAATTAATCTGACCCATTCAATAGTCGTACCATTAAATGGTACGTACCACTCAAGATTTTTCCGAATAGACATTCATTTTTCAACAAAAAATAGACATTCATAAACTTGAAAAAATAATAAGAAAAAGCATAAAGGGGCAGCAGGCACCACTCCTGCCGCTGAAATCGCCGCCTTGATCTCCCTACACCGGCTAGAATCGTGGCAGGTCTCTGCTCTATTTTTTTGTCTCTCTAGTTACCAACTAAAACCAGGTCAGTGTCCTAGATAGTCGCAGACCTCGCCGGCGTTCAGATTAGAAATTTACGAAATAAAATTTGGGGTCCAAAAATATGGACGGCTACCCCAGTGTAATATGCTTTGACTAGGAGAAAAACGAGGAGAAGATGGTAAAGAGATAAGAAGGGAGGGAGGGAGGAAGGGAGTGGGGAGGGCGGGAGAGAGAAAAGAAGAAGAAGAAGAAGAACAAAGGGGAGGGGTGATCGGTCAGGGAGCAAGCTGATATCCTTCCTAATTTTTTTTAAGTTTTTTTATTTTAGAGTTTTAATAAATAAAAATATATGATTTTGAGGGTCAATTATGAAAATTAAAAATGTTTGCTTGGGTGTCCAAAGAAGGTTAAGATTTAGTCAAGGTGTCCAAAGAAATTGGATGTTCAGAGAATATTTTTAGGTGTACATAGAACAATTCATTCATAGGAGATGTCACATTAACTTCTCCAAAATATAATTTTTGATACACGATTGTATAACTCGATACATAACTACTAAACGAAGCTTTTGACTATGTTTTAGCCCTTCAAATATTAATATTTTAAAGATAACTTCAGGGTTAAATTTTTTCATCTTCAGTCACGCATGGTTATATTTTATCTCTCTTTATAATTTATTATTTTTAATATATTGAGAGAAACTATGGTACAACGCTCATGCATGCACTACTATGTATTGTTTGATTTAATAAATCACCATTTATATCCTTAATAGATTGTGATTACGATTCCGATGTAATCTAGAAGATTGTATTCCTAAATTCTTGTATTACTTGCAAGGCAAGAAAACTTATTAAGTTTACTATAAATAAAGGCACAAGTGATAAGCAATAGACATCACATAATTTACCCTACTCTATCTCTTCTTGCTGTCGCACCCCCTCTCTATCTACCTTCAGTAAATTTAGGCATATAACACGTTATCAATACGCTCTCGTTGCTACGCTAAGGAACTGAAGGATATTCTACTAAAAACCAGTTCACAATATTCATCATCGCAATCCAAGTGACTTGGAAAACACAGTTTTAAGTTTTGATATATTTCTCAGCTTGATTACATGAAAACATTCAACATTGAGCATGTACCCTAATTTCCGATTTGAATAGAGTATTCTACTCAAATAGTGTTTGCAATTATATCATATTGTTATAATTGTGGTGAATTGAATATATTTGAATACTTAAAGAAAAAGAAGAAGAAAAAAATTCAAAACCCTAGCCAAGGCCTAAAGCCATCAAGCCGCCGAGTTGAGCCGTGGAGCCAGCAGTTCCAGTCCATACTGGAAACGACGCCGTTCTGCCCTCCATCTTCCTCACGACATGGGCAGCCGTCTGATTGGCCTGCAGCCCAATTCGCCGCCTTCTTTCACCGTTTCAGGTGACCTCCGACGACCTGGAGTCGTCTTCCCGCGAGACCCAACCCCTCTCAACTGGAAGTCCTCCCCAACCTCAATTCCATCGTCCCCAACGATTTGGATCAAGATTTCCCGATGAAATCTCGTCGGATTTTTTCGAAATTCCTTCGAATTTCGAAGTTTGGAACCCCCCCCGGCGATCCCATACTCGCCGCCGTCCTTTGTGATGATGTCGGCCTTCAAGCACCATGGTTGTGCCCTGCAGCTATAGTTACACCCTCGCCCAATCGCGATTCAGATTTGGAGGATCATCCTTCGTCGCGAATTTTGAGGTTCCAAGGAACCCCAGCCTTGCTACCCTCCTGAGATCTCATCCACATCTTGTTCGTGTTTGCACCGCCACCTGCAGTGGCTCCCCGAGGTTTATGCAGAAACCATCGAACCCAGCTTTGCTGGGGTTGGACCTCAGACACCTAACAAGCCCAAATGGGCTTACCATGTTTGAATGATTTGTTTGGTGTTTGTTTTAAATTTTTAGATATTAAATTTTATGGACGTTATTTTTTGGATAATTAATTGTATAAATGAAATTCAAAATTTTCTTTTTATATATGACCGATTCAATTAAATTATTTCTAGGTATGTCATGTAGGGAAGTTAGTTGTATGGCAAATCATTTTGTGTGAACGCATATATTTTACTAACTTCATACATAAAGTTTCACATCTGACAACCCTTTCAGGACCTTCTAACCTGATTGAGAAGTATGACATTGCACATATAATGTTGTCTAATGATACTGAATTAACCATTAAAGAGGCACTTTACACCCTGTTCCAGAAGAACGTTGTTGAGCTTTAATTCGAGATAATAATTATCACGCTGAAAACCGTTGAAGAACATGGAGTTGAATCCATGTGCATCACTTCCTATGAATATGGTTAGAAATGTATTATTCAGAAGATGGAGTGTCTGTCGAATGGTTTGTATATTACAACCATCCGCTTCGTTGAGGCCAACTACAGGACCGGTCCTACCTTTGGGCTTGCACTTGAAAATATGCTTTGGCATATCGTTTGGGACATCCATGACGAGATCTGATGCACCGTATCCTCAAAATTACTCACGGGCATCCTCTTACCAATAGTAAGAGATTCATTCATGATTGAATGTCTTGCCAAGCATGTTCGTTGGGAAAGTTAATTACTCGCCCATATATGCACAAGATCCAAACGGATCCTCCAACGTTTCTTCAACTGATTCAAGTGGACATTTGTAGACCCAACCACCATGTGGACCATTTCGTTACTTTATGGTGTTGGTTGATTTAACGACACGTTGTCACATGTTTGCCAATTGTCCACACGCAATGCTGCGTTCGCTAAACTCCTAGCACAAATTATTAAGCTTAGGGCTCACCACCCTGATTATACGATTAAGTCGATTCGATTGGATAATGGTGAAGAGTTTAGGTCAAAACCATCGAAACCGAATTTGGTTTTCAAGGATTGGAGGGTTGTAGTGTGTTGGTTTTCTTTACAACCATCACCGGAACTCAATTGAGCATCATTGGAATTCATTTGGGAGTTCTTCATAATTGGATTTGAAAGCACAGAGGAGGTAGTGGATATAGGTTTAGGTTTTACAGTGCTGATGGATTTGGAAAAAGAGACAGTGGAGGGTTGGGTGGGATAGTTGGAGTCGAAGAGAGGGGGAAGAAGAAGAACAACGACAAAGAGGGGGGGGGAGGAACATATAGAACGACATAGAAGAAGGAATACTTATACGATGGCTAGACAACGGCAACGAGAAAAGAGATTTGCGAACGATACCCAGGCCAAACTCGCGATAGATGAACAGAGAAAGCGAGTGTCTTTCTTACCCAACTAATAATACATAGGTTTTGGGGTGTATAAGTTATACGGCGTAAGCTGTATAAAATAGGTGGAGCCTGTTTAATTAATCCGAGTACTATTTAACACATAAGTGCATCAAACACTTGAGTTCGTATTATTAATCCTATCCAATCCTTTATACGAGCTGCCATATACGAGGTCTAGATCATTGGTTTCAATGGATCCTCCATCTCTTTCCGTTTCTTATGAACTCCAATCGAGGTCATCTCATATTGGGAGCACTATCTTTCTTTGCAAGTAACCTTCATTCACTTTACATTGAACCTTATATTTGCTTATTTCATGAATGAAATATATATGCCGTTTCTCTTCAGACAAAAAAAAATTACAAAAACTAGAAGTAGTCAGAAAATATTCACAAGCAGTCACTACTTTGAATAATTGATTTCCACACCTTTTTTTAAAAATATTTTGTACACTTGTATATATTTTTGTCCCTTAATTTATATTTATCTATTTTAAAAGTTAATACTAAGTAGTGGTGTGTAGTGAAGTGAAAGAAAAACACTCATATAGATATATGATGGTGGATCAAGAAAGTTGGGATAGAACCAAAACTGGGAGTAGGCTACAATGCTCGCAAGCATTGAATGCGTACACCGATCTCACCATTAAAATGAGGGAGGAGAGAGGAGAGAGGGGGGGAATGAGGGTGAGATCGGTGTGAGCATTCAATGCTTGCGAGCACTGTAGCCAGTCCCCAAAACTGATCAGAAACTATCAGGTGGGAGTTCACGTTTTTAACCATGCATGCCTACATGGCTTAACCTGAGACGCATCGATCCCAAGGCGCCATCGATGCTAGTAAACTATACTGAACATTTTACTTTAATAACCATGGTCCACGGCTACCTTTATTTCCCCAGTAAACTGAACCAGGTTCTAAGCAGTAAAAGTCACTTCAAAATATGAGAACAATGGCGAGAGAGATTGAGTACCCACCTGGTTGCCACATATTGCAAACCAACTAGATTTTCTTTCTCAGAATATTTTAGTATATGCACTGGTGTATAGTATAGGGTTATACACTGAAAGTTTAAATCTTTTATTGTTGGATATTTGATTATTGAATTCTTCACCGCACATTCAATTATTTATTTATTAGTGTATGTCGAAGTCAATTATTTATTTATTAGTGTATGTCGAAGTACTTTCCCTTGTTTTAGAACAGGTTCGGGGCAGTAAAAATTTACTTCAAAACAAGACAACAGTGGCGAGAGATAGTACGAACTAGTTGCCACATATTTCAACAAATTTTGTTTCTTCTCAGAAGCCAAAAGCCACCTGCCCTGCAACAAAAATGAGGTGTAAACAATTCAAAGCCTAATAGCCATGCAAAGAGAAAAATGGCGAAAGATGCCTTACACGCAAATGCGTACGTGTCCCTCCTTATCCTCCTCCTCCAACCTATAAATACCAACGCCTCCTGCTCGCCGCTTCACCACATCAAAACTCAAAGCAGCCTCTCTCCTCCTGTAATATATCTATCCACCATGGCTAAGCTTTTTGTTTTCTCTCTTTGCTTGCTTCTTGTAATCAACAGCTCCCTAGGATTTAGCCAGCAGCAGTTCCAGCAGCAGAATGAGTGCCAGTTCAACCAGCTCCAGTCCCGGGAGCCCGACAACAGCATTGAGTCCGAGGCCGGCCTGACCGAGTCCTGGAACCCCAACGACCAACAGTTCCAATGCGCCGGTGCAGCCATGGTTCGCCGCACCATCCAGCCCAACGGCCTTCACTTGCCTTCCTTCCTCAACACTCCCCAACTCATCTACATTGTTAAAGGTAAATTATTAACTAACACCTTGCCTTCCTTCCTCAACACTCCCCAACTCATCTACATCGTAATTAATTAGTCAATTAATATCCATATATGCATGATTCCATGCATATTAGAGCACTTCTATTTGGATCACATTTACGCACGATATTATGATTTGTGCACTTACAGGTACGGGTGTGTTGGGTGCGGTGTTCCCTGGCTGTCCTGAGGTATTCGAGGATTCTCAGGACCAGCAATTCCAGCACCAACAACAATTCCAGCCGTTTCAGCCGTCTCGCCGACACGGAGGACAAGGACAACAGCAGCAGCAAAGCGAGGAGAACCAAGACCGCCACCAGAAGGTCCGACACATCAGAGAGGGTGACATCATCGCCTTGCCAGCCGGTGTCGCTTACTGGAGCTACAACAACGGCAACCAGCCTCTCGTTGCTATCTCCCTCCTTGACTTCAGCAACGAGCAAAACCAGCTCGACCAACAGCCTAGGGTAACTAAATAATTAAGAAATACAGTTAATCAAAATTTAAAATTATTTTTCTTATGCATGCAAACGTTGTCCAAACTCATATTGGCAAGAATGAACGCGTTTTGTGTGTTTTATTTATGTGCACTTGAGAATCCCCACATCCAGCTAAAATTAGTTTAGAATAAATTTGCTTATAGAAACAAAGATATTATTTATTGACTAAATGACGTGGCTTTATATGATTGGGTGTTGTGTATATATACAGAGGTTTTATCTAGCTGGCAACCCACAAGACGAGTTCAGCCAGCAACAAGGCCGACAACAACACAGGCAGCAGCAACAGCAGCAGCAAGGCCAGCGTGGACAGCAAGAGTGGGGCCAAGAAGGCCAGCGTGGACAACAAGAGTGGGGACAGAAAGGCCAGCGTGGACACCAGCAGCAAGGCAGGAGGCAGCAGCGACAACAGGGGGGCAACAGCAACAACGTCTTTGCCGGCTTCGACCCTCAGCTGCTCGCCCAGGCTCTGAAAGTCGACGAAGAGACCGTCAGGAACCTCCAGGGACAGAATGACGACAGGAACGAGATTGTCAAGGTTCAGGGCCAGCTCGACTTCGTCGGCCCATTCAGCCAGGGCGAGCAGGAGGAGAGACGCCAGATGGGAGGAGGAGGCCTTGCCAATGGTATGGAAGAGACCTTCTGCAGCATGAAGCTCAAGGAGAACATCCGCGACCCTTCTCGCGCAGACTTCTACAGCCCTCAGGCTGGCCGCGTTGCCGTCGTCAACAGCAACACCCTCCCCATCCTCAGCACTCTCGACCTCAGCGCCGAGCATGGTGTCCTCTATAACGTAAGTAATGTTAGAAGATGGTACACTGATATATATTTAATAAATAATTTACTACATATTCTTTAAAAAGGTATGAATTTCGAAAGAAAAATAATTGTTATTAGCACTTCAAATAGGGTGGTGGAGGGTATATGTATGGATTGCTAATAACAGTTTATAGAAAAACAAAAGATTATATATGTAAGAGTTTGATTGGACCTATATCAAAAGACTCTATAGACAATTATGTACTAATGAGTATAAGTTAATTATGCGACAAGTAACTTTACTAATGAGGATAAATAATGTGCAGAATGCCATCTACAGTCCATACTGGAACCTCAACGCGAACGAACTTGTATACGTGATCAGAGGCAATGCTAGGGTTCAGGTGGTGAACGAGAACGGAGACGCCATCTTGGACGACCAGGTCAACGAGGGACAGGTGTTCTTGATTCCCCAGAACCACGCCGTCATCCACCAGGCAGGCAACCAGGGATTTGAGTACATTTCCTTCAGGACGAACAACTGGGCCATCATTAACACCATGGCAGGGAGGACCGCCGTGTTCAGGGCGTTGCCGGAGGATGTGCTCCGCAATGCCTTCCAGATTGACCGCCAACAGGTCAGGCAGCTCAAGTACAACAGGCAGGAGACCCGAGTGTTGAGCGCCAGCTCTTCTTCCTCCCGCGGACCATGGTCGATCATGCCATGAATGTGATGAGATAACCTAAACTGTACCTAATGCGGCACGTAGTGTTTTGTTTTTTGGGGTTTTCTAGTAATAAATAAAGGTAGGTAGAGAGACCAGGAGAAATAACAAGGCCTTATAAATGGCTGTATGTAATTAGGGCTAAGAGGAGAATGAGCTTGTAATAATATGTAATAAATACTACGTGGAGGCTTATGCATGTAATAATCTAGCTTATCTAAATGAATTTTCCTTCATGTTCATGCATGGTTTCCAGTTCATTTCTTCTTTCTCCTTTGATCATAAAATCAAAAGCATTAGCCAACTAAATATCTCACTTGAGAAAAGTCAAAGAACAATGAAAAATTAAGAAAGATGAAGAACTAGAGAGAGAAATGAGACTTGTATTTTTGAGAAAATGACAACTAATTACACTTGTGAGTTGAAGTACATTATATATTGAATAGTACAAGCATACTTAAGCACAAAGTAACTAATTAACCAACTAACAAATCACGTAACATCCTAACAAACATTCGAACAACTTTGGTTGACGTGACCTTGATTAAATAATAATCAATGATCAAGAGACATATGTCTTCATCCCCCTCAATCTCAGCTAGGGTACCAAGCCTGAGATTGCAGCAATGTTATCGAAAGGCTAGAACATGTCCGGCTACAACTTGCCAAAAAAATGAAAGAGCACTACCAAAAATTACCCCTATAGGCATCAGCTAAAAACCGATGCCTTTCACTTATAATAACCGAGGCTTTGGCTGGTGATGTCTATTGCACATGTAATAGGCATTGGTTTTTAGACGATGCCTATTCTACAATCAGCATCGTTTTTTTGGGGGCAACCGATGCTAATGAGGGATCGTATACCCATTTTGTGTAATACTCCGATGTCTAATGTTGTTATAGCTTCAATAATTGTAATGAAACCGATGCCTATAAGGCATCATTTTTTTATTTTATCAATTAATGTTGTCATGACATATTGTTCAACAAAATACTCTTAATAGATATGGAAATCAAATTTCATTGATAATAGTAACATGTTACAAAGTTTTCTAATAAACTACATATTTCAAAACATCTATACATACAACTTACTAATCAGAAACGATTACAGTATCAAATTAAAAACCATTTTTCTGCAATCAATTTTCCTGCAATCCAAAGAACAAAAAGAGAGAATTAGACTATACATATGTTAATATCATCAATGGAACTAGCAAGTTAAAAACTTGTATAGAAAATCCAAATTCTAAACATAACACCAATAATTCAATAAATTGAAAACTCAAAGAACAATCATCCCAAAATCATCTAAGCTCTATAAATTCACTTGGTACAAGACCAATGCACAAAACAGAGGTAAGGCATATAAAGGATTAATCATACCACTTGTTTTGTTGGTCAAATATTGCAAGGAACAATGTTGCTTCTTTAGTTCAACATTTACACCACCACAAAGAAACCCCCAAAGAAAAATCAAAATTCTTGGACAATTTTGTAACATGAAAATTAATATTAACATCCCATTTGATCACACATGTTTGTTAGGCTTCACAGACCATTAATTTTCCTTAACAACAAAACAGATAAGAAATCGTGTACAAGCCAAAGGAGTTGGTGAAGATACAATATACAAAGATTGGTCAACATTCAACTATCTCATATATACAATCCCTAACCAACAATCAACCGATTCATCTACATAAACGATACATCTTACATAAAAGAGGGGCATAGAACACAACATACTTAGATAACAAATATGATATTTGTAATCAATAGGATCAGAACGTACACTTGTAATTGGGGGTTCCATGCCTCAACCACCTTAACAGTGAAACTTATAATTCCAATTATGCATAGTTATATCATCTATTAGAATAAAAGTTATGATTAACTATAGAAGTTTAATACTAGTTGCGATAAGAATCTTAACCTCATCAATAATTGGGTTGTAATTAGAGACATGCAAGAAATTTTGAAAGTCCTTCGAATGGACAGCAGCAACTTCTACTTGTAGAAATAGAGGACATAATCTTTGTAGACTTTTGATGGAGAGTTCACCAATAGACCAAACATACAGTTGGATAATGGAGCAGCAACAATAGAGTTCAAATATTCCTCAATGAACTATTCAGTTTTCTTTCTATAGATTATGGTGCCACAAAATGGTAAAGATGAAACAGTAGCTAGATGTCTGTTTACTCCAAATTGTCCCATTGCCTTGCTGCAAACCAAAACCTTTAAAACATAATGCATAAACCAATTCTCTATGACAAGACCTTTGAAACAACTATGATGCACATATCCAGAAATCATATTCCTCTGTCTCTAACAACAGCTTCACAAAGAACATCCTCTCTAAAGGAAATAGAGGCTCAAAATAGAAATAAAAGCAGTTACAAACGCACCGGCAGCGCGAGCATAAACATAACTCAATTGCAAAATAGAATCATACGCAACAATGTCTGAAGAAGTGCAGATAAATTGTCACATATAGTAGATGATGAGCTTGAAGATTTTCAAAACCAATCTGATCCCTTCTAACCACATGGTCCATAACAAAATCTGTCAATCATTTCCAGCAACAAACTGAACAATGCCTTAGATGGATATTCCTATAACCAAGTGTTCCAATGTCTGCAACCTCTGATCATGACCTCTAAAAACCTATTCAATTAATATCATCCCTATGAACTCCCTTGGAAAGAACCATATTCATCTTAAAGCACTGGCAGAACCAATCCATCCTTTGCAAATTTAGATTCCAGCTCATAATTCAAGGATTCCAGTTGCAATAAGAGAAACAAAAAGCAGGATGAACTATAAGCTAGCAAAATTATCAGGAACTATAAACTTTTCTGACAACTGAGGAATTATCACTCTGATATGTTGAGTTGTTCGAGTGGGATTCAGTAAAACTTTGTCTATCCACACCTCTAATATAGACGAACAAACACAGAAAACCCAGATAACCAAACCAAATTTCTTCTCTTCTTCAATCAAGATTTAGTCTTTCAAGCATCATAAAAAATTTCTTCAAATTCTGTGCAGGATTACCCTTTTACTTACTCACAACACTAGATTGCCATCCGCGGGATTTACTGGAAACAACTTCATTTAACAATGGCTTCGGCCTTCATATTTACAAAATCAAAAAATTAACTAACTATAGTGTGGCTTCGGCCTTAACTATAGTGTGGCTTTGTGGAATTTACCTACTCACAACATGGGATTACCCTTCATGGGATTTACCAACAACTTCATTCAATAATAGTTTCGGCAATCACATTTACAAAATTAAAAAATCAACCAACTTTAATGTGGCTTCGGCTTTTATCAGATGTCATGAATACTTTTCCAAAACTAAATTCTATTCATAGGAATCAAAGACTATATGAGAAGTAGAAGATGAAGAACATAACCTCAGTCAAAATTGAAGAACCACAGAAGCTAGAGGTTTTCTATGCCTATTCCATGAACAACACAAGATAGATGCAGAAAAATTCATTTGTAACACCAACCAAAAAAATACTATATGGACAATTTTGCATATTGATTTATATATAATATTTTTTATGAGCCAAAAATACTATATGTACAATTTTGCATATTTGTTTATATATAATATTTTTTAATATTTTTTTAATTGACGAATTTTACATATTTGTTTATATATAATATATTAAAAAAATTAATTGACTTCATAGCTAGGTAGCCACACAGATAGCCTACATAATCACTTTAAGTACAATCAGTGGACATTTGCACTTTCAGGGATATCCAAAGAACTATTTTGACAAACAGATTTTTTTTTAAAAAGCTTTATGCCCATCCGAAAGAACACGTCATTTACGTGGAGAGAATTATTATTATTATTCCTAATTATAGTTATATATTAATCAAGAGAATTATGGATATCCTCAGTTCACATACTATGAATTGAAAGTTGTTAATTTGCAACAATCGAGCCAAAGCCATGTTTAGGAAAAAGAAGGAAAATTTCATTAGACGGGATTATTACATGCATAAGGTTACACGTAGTACTTATTTACTTAGTAGCTACACACTCTCTCCTCTTACATTAGTAGTTTAAAGCCTTATAAGGCCTTTTTTTATTTATTTATTTTCACTCTCTTCACTTCATAGCCCCAAAAAACACTACGTGCCGCACTCACTACATTCTTCCCATACATCCATCATACATTTACGCAACTGCCCTCCTCTGGAAAGACTGGTTGGAGCTCAAGGCAATGGTCTCCCGCCTGTTGTACTTGAGCTGCTTGGCCTGCTGGCGCTCAATCTGGTAGGCGTTGGTGAGCACCTCCTCCGGAAGTGCGCGGAGTAAGGAGGTCCGGCCAGCAAGAGTGCTGATCATGGCGTAGTCGTTGGTCTTGAAGGCGATGTACTCGAATCCCTCGTTGCCGGCCTGCTTGATCACTCCGTGGTTCTGGGGCACGATGAACAACTGTCCCTCCTGCACTTGGTCGTCCAAGATCGGGTTGCCGTTCTCGTTCACGACCTGAACCCTAGCGCTTCCTCTGATCACGTACACCACTGAGTGGGCGTTTATGTTCCAGTGTGGACTGTAGATACCGTTCTGCATGACAAAAATCATCCCCATAAATCATTGTCACGTCATTATAATTAATTAATTACTGAATTAGAACAAAATTGTTTGTAGTGTTGCAAGGTGATCACATTATTTTGTATCATTTCTGTAAAGAAAAATAAGTTCTACAAACCTAATTAATTTCTGAAATTAGAATAAAATTATTTGTACTGTCTCTGATCTGATCACATATATATTTTATATGATTTTTTTAGGGATAATAGAATCCACAATGGATTCCATCAATATTCCTTTAAATTAATAATTAATACTTCATGAATAGGTATCTATGCATGTAAATTATTTTACTTACGCTGTAGAAGAAGCCTCTCTCGGCGCTGAGGCGGAGAACACTGAGGAGGGGGAGGTTGGCGCTGTTGAGGGTGCTGATGCGGCCGGCCTGAGGAGAGTAGACATCAGCGCGCTGAGGGTTGCCAATGTTCTCAATCAACCTCATGGAGCAGAAAGTCTCCTCGAGGCCGTTGGCTGCCACCAAACCCTGTCCGCCTTGTTGCCTCCTCTCCTGATCCATCTGGCGCTGCTCCCTCTCCTCGTGCTCGCGCTGCTGTCGGCCTCTTGGTGGCTGGAGGAAGTCGAGCTGGCCCCTGACTCGGACGATCTGGTTCCTGTTGTCGTTCTCTCCCTGGAGGTTCCTGGCGGTCTCTTCGTCGATGTTGAGAGCCTGGGCGAGGAGCTGGGTGTTGAAGCCGGAGAAGACGTTGTTGCCGCTTCCTTGTTGCTGCTGGCCGCGGCCCCTCTGTTGCTGTTGGCGTCCTTGTTGTTCTTGTTCTTGTTGTCTCCTCTGCTGCTCTTGTTGTTGTTGTCCTTGTTGTCCGCGCTGCCCAAATTGTTGCTCCTCCTGCTGTTGCTGCCCTCTCTGGCCGCCCTGCCCGAATTGGCGTGCTTGGCGGTGTTGGCTCTGGCCTTGTTGCTCAAACTCATTCTCTGGGTTACCAGCGAGATAGAATCTCTATAATTTTTGAAAAAGAAACAAGTTAGTTAAAAGTAGATTTCAACCCAATTTCATAAGAATATTTTAGAAAAAAACCCAAACATCTTAGAGTACCTTCTTATATTAAAAATTTTAACTTTTTTTTTTATATTAAAAACTAAATTTTGACTTTTTTTTTATATTAAAAACTTATTATAGTGATCATTTTTTCATTTTGTTTCATGCCTATTTTACCCATTATTTTTCTAAGTTAATATTATTTATGTAAAAAATAATAATTTTTAACTTCAAAGTTATTATATTTGAGTCTTATATATTGGTAAGGTAAGGTGGTGAGTTTGATACCAAATGTGTAGGTAATACCGAGTGTATAGATAATGTGGATGTGTTTGATACTAAATGTGTAAGTAATGTGGATATATAGATTTCGTACCTATCGAAGATAAGATGAAGATGATATATGAGTTTTGTTTTTTGTTTTTTAAAGAGCCTTGAACACTTGGTTTTATGATGGACAAACGGTTTTCTATGAATTCAAGTTTTTAAAAAAGTATATTAGTCAACAAAACACTCAACCGTAAAATAATAAATTCAATAGACATTAAATTACCAAAACATAAGTTTTCTGATGGACAAACTGTTTTCTATTAAAAAACTATATTAGTCAACAAAACACTCAACCGTAAAATAATAAATTCAATAGACATTAAATTTCCAAAACATTTAATTTAGATTTTCTCTAAAATATAGTGGATTTTGTCTTAAAAAAATATGATAGGCTGACTAGGTCTAAATCAGAAAATCCCTTAAATTAACAATAATATTGATCATACATTTGCAATTTTGCACTCTATTACAGGAATTAGACACGAATGAATTGTACCATTGCATGCGAGACACAACCTCCATTTTTATGTTTAATTAATTAAGTTAGGACGTAAATAATAACCTAGGGTTTTGGTTAAGCTGGATATTTGTTTGATAAATAATTAATTCATTAGGTAATTAAGCACGTTAATAGTACCCTAGGGTTTTGGCCAAGCTGGTTGTGGTCGCTGCTGACGTCGAGGAGGCTGACTTTAACAAGCTCCTGGTCGCCGTCATTGTAGGTCCAGAAGGCGACTCCGGCGGGGATGACAATGACATCACCCTCCCTGATACGGCGGATCTTCTGGTGGCGGTCGAGCTGCTCTTGCCGGCCTTGTTGTTGGTGCCGCCCTTGTTGGCCTTGTTGGTGACGCCATTGCTCCTCTTCCTGCTGGCCATGCTGTCCACGTTGTCCCTGCTGCTCTTGCTGACGCCTTTGCTGCTCTTGCTGACGTCTCTGCTGCTCTTCTTGTTGTTCCTGTTGTTGGCGCTGACCTTGGCCCTTGTTGGTGCCGCCCTTGTTGGCCTTGTTGGTGACGCCATTGCTCCTCTTCCTGCTGGCCATGCTGTCCTCGTTGTCCCTGCTGCTCTTGCTGACGCCTTTGCTGCTCTTGCTGGCGTCTCTGCTGCTCTTCTTGTTGTTCCTGTTGTTGGCGCTGACCTTGGCGCCTCTCTGGAATTGCTGCTGAGATTCTTGGTCCATAGACTCTTCGAATGTCTCAGGGCACCCAGGGAACGTGACTCCTAGAACACCCCTACCTGCATGCACAATTGCATACATTCAATGTTTTAATATTTTTTAAAAGAACGATATATTTACTCTGAACGAAGTAAATATTTCATGTAAATTACTAAGTTCAGTAGGAATTAATTAACATGTTGATTAATATAATAAGACATTACCTTGGACGACGTAGATGAGTTGAGGGGTGTTGGCGTAGGCGGGCAAGTGAAGAGCCGTTGCTGCGCTGGATGGTGATTCTCGCAGCGGCGACACTTGGCCACTGAAAGTCATCCCTCGTTGTAGTTCCATGTCTCGATCTGCCGGCCTCCGCCTCAATGCGGTTGCTGGGGTTCTCGAGCTTGGGCTGGTTGAGCTGACACTCATTCTGTTGCCCTGCTGCTGGTACTGTTGTCGTGCTGCTAAACAGCCATTTAAAACAAGAAGCAAGCAAGAGAAAAACCAAAGAACTTAGTCATGGTAAGAAAGCAAAAGGAGAGAGATCAGTGAAAGCTACTAAGTTGGTTTTGTTATGAGTTTGAGATGGTGGAAGCGGCGATCAGAAGGCGTTGGTATTTAAAGGGGGAGGAGGAGGAGAAGGAGGGACACGTAGGCATTTTTGTGTAAGGCATCTTTCGACATTTTCTCTTTGCATGGCTATGTTGGTTTGAATTGCTTACACCTCATTTTTATTGCAGGGCAGGTGGCTCTTTGCTTCAGAGAGATTACAAAAAATGAAAGCTCAGTAGTGTGTTTGCATGCATGGTTTGCGTGATCAAACCCACTGATCTCAAGATCTTGAGATGTTTTCCTGCTTCAAAGTACTGTTTTGGGTTTTTTCAAATTTTTTATCAGATATATCTTTTCAAGTTGGGAATGGGAGCCGTTGGATGCGTTTTTTGTTTTGTTTTTCACACACTTGTTCATATCCGGATGGTGTATGTGTGCTAGCTACTAGGGTAACATTTGAAGTTCATCCGTTTGTGGCAGAAGGTGGTTGGCTTTATTGTCTTTATCAGAAATGAATTTTACTGAAAACTGAACCTGGCTCAATATAGGGAAGATTATTTAATGAATGGATATATTCAGATCTAATAAAATTTCCTAAAGGTAAAAACAAACTTTCTCATTAAGACTGGACCCCGTCTATATGCAGTATGCATGGTGAATTTGTTAACTTTGATTAGTCCGTGATGCAGTTTGGATTTGTGTAAGAACTAAGAAGTCACGTCTTTCTTAAAAATTTGTAAGAAAATTGTATATTTACTCAAAATTTTTTAATTTTGATCATATTTATTATTTATAGTTAATTGTTGAGGAACCATCATTTAGAAATTTTTAAGTTATGGTCTCAAATTAGTTAATCGCTTTGATTTCAAGATTTAAGTATCAAATTTGGAGTGGACCTGCAGAGAAAATATCAGCTGTGTCAATAAAACGGATCAAAATTGCAAAAATTAAGTAGAATTGAAGTTTCTCAAAGCTGCAGAAAATTAGTAGAATTTAGAAAGTCGGAGTCGTGAGTGAGGTGTAGAGGTTTTTTTGTTGGTGCGTAAAAGTTTAGGTGGAGAAGAGGCTACTCCATCCCAAAGCGGAGACATCTGTAAAAGCTTATTTGAGGACTTACATAGGGGGTCTTAACTTCTTTTTTGTTTTTAGTCCTTTATAAAGTTGCGGCGTGAGACTCGAAACCTAGGCTTTGGTCTACAAAAAAAAAAAACGATCATTACCAACAACCAATAGCTTGGTGGCCGGGTGTAGAATTTTGAATACTCTTATTTCCAGTCTTCCATGTTTCATGTTTCACCACAATTAATCAAACAACTATTCATATATTGCAGTCGGACTCAAATCTAGGCATTGACCTAGCGAAGAAAATGATCCTTACCAACTCAATCAACCCTTGTTGGCGGGTGTAGAGTTTTCAATATCTCTTTCCGAGACTCTTCCATGTTTCATGTTTCCTACAATTAATAAAACAACTAATCATATGTTAGATATTTGAAATAGGAGAAGACATAAATTGGGAAAGATAAAAAAGAAATGGTTGTGGGTCAACTAGCCGTCTTGAGTTTTCAAGTATTAAATTACTTATTTCCATATCCATTCTATATCTCATGTAATTAAACATACCACAATATCCTAATCCATCTTTTATCCTTTTTATGGTTACATTTCAAATACTACGAGCATTAGATGACCTAGATTCACGGGACCACAATAAAAGCAATAATTCAAACCAATGAGTCAGCCAATGCTCATGGTAATCTTTAAGTAGCGTGAAAGAATTTTCCCTTTTTATGATAAATAGTGCTCAATATGTTGATGCACATGAATTACGATATCACTATTATTATCTTCTTAAAAAACGTATATGCCGATTTTTCCCTGAACTTGTGAAACTTGGCCAATTTACTCCTAAACTTTAATTTTAGCCAATTACCCTATTCGGCTCTTATAATTAGTCAATTTTCCTCTACATCGTTAAGCTTTTGAATTTCTATCAACATTCATTAACTTTTGCCCTCTGCTGCTCTTCTTGTTGTTCCTGTTGTTGGCGCTGACCTTGGCCGCCTCTCTGGAATTGCTGCTGAGATTCTTGGTCCATAGACTCTTCGAATGTCTCAGGGCACCCAGGGAACGTGACTCCTAGAACACCCCTACCTGCATGCACAATTGCACATACATTCAATGTTTTAATATTTTTTTAAAAGAACGATATATTTACTCTGAACGAAGTAAATATTTCATGTAATTACTAAGTTCAGTAATTAATTAACATGTTGATTAATATAATAAGACATTACCTTGGACGACGTAGATGAGTTGAGGGGTGTTGGCGTAGGCAGGCAAGTGAAGGCCGTTGCGCTGGATGGTGATTCTCGCAGCGGCGACACCAGCGCACTGAAAGTCATCCTCGTTGTAGTTCCATGTCTCGATCTGCCCGGCCTCCGCCTCAATGCGGTTGCTGGGTTCTCGAGCTTGGAGCTGGTTGAGCTGACACTCATTCTGTTTGCCCTGCTGCTGGTACTGTTGTCGTGCTGCTAAACAGCCATTTAAAACAAGAAGCAAGCAAAGAGAAAAAACCAAAGACTTAGTCATGGTAAAGAAAGCAAAAGGAGAGATCAGTGAAAGCTACTAAGTTGGTTTGTTGCTTTGAGTTTGAGATGGTGGAAGCGGCGATCAGAAGGCGTTGGTATTTAAAGGGGGGAGGAGGAGGAGAAGGAGGGACACGTAGGCATTTTTGTGTAAGGCATCTTTCGACATTTTTCTCTTTGCATGGCTATGTTGGTTTGAATTGCTTACACCTCATTTTTTGTTGCAGGGCAGGTGGCTCTTTGCTTCAGAGAAGATTACAAAAAATGAAAGCTCAGTAGTGTGTTTGCATGCATGGTTTGCGTGATCAAACCCACTGATCTCAAGATCTTGAGATGTTTCTAGCTAGTACTGTTTTGGGTTTTTTCAAATTTTTTTATCAGATATATCTTTTCAAGTTGGGGAATGGGAGCCGTTGGATGCGTTTTTTGTTTTGTTTTTCTTACACTTGTTCATATCGGATGGTGTATGTGCTAGCTACTAGGGTAACATTTGAAGTTCATCCGTTTGTGGCAGAAGGTGGTTGTGCTTTATTGTCTTTATCAGAAATGAATTTTACTGGCTTGAACCTGGCTCAATATAGGGGAAGATTATTTAATGAATGGATATATTCAGATCTAATAAAATTTCCTAAAGGTAAAAACAAACTTTCTCATTAAGACTGGACCCCGTCTATATATGCAGTATGCATGGTGAATTTTGTTAACTTTGATTAGTCCGTGATGCAGTTTGGATTTGTGTAAGAACTAAGAAGTCACGTCTTTCTTAAAAATTTGACAAGAAAATTGTATATTTACTCAAATTTTTTAATTTTGATCATATTTATTGACATAGTTAATTGTTTGAGGAACCATCATTTAGAAATTTTTAAGTTATGGTCTCAAATTAGTTAATCGCTTTGATTTCAAGATTTAAGTATCAAATTTGGGTGGACCTGCTGCAGAAAATATCAACTGTGTCAATAAAACGGATCAAAATTGCAAAAAATTAAGTAGAATTGAAGTTTCTCAAAGCTGCAGAAAATTAAGTAGAATTTAAGAAAGTCAGGTCGTGAGTGAGGTGTAGAGGTTTTTTTTTGTTGGTGCGTAAAAGTTTAGAGGGAGAAGAGGCTACTCCATCCCAAAGGCAGGACATACCATAAGCTTATTTGAGGACTTACATAGGGGGTCTTAACTTCTTTTTTTGTTTTTACAAATCGCCCACCAAGAAGGATTGCCGGCAGCGAGACTCAAACCTAGGCTTTGGTCTACAAAAAAAAAACGATCATTACCAACTTAACCAACCCTTGTTGGCCAGGTGTAGAATTTTGAATACTCTTATTTCCAGACTCTTCCATGTTTCATGTTTCCTACAATTAATCAAACAACTATTCATATATTGCAGTCGGACTCAAATCTAGGCATTGACCTAGCGAAGAAAATGATCCTTACCAACTCAATCAACCCTTGTTGGCGAGGTGTAGAGTTTTCAATACTCTTTTTTCCAGACTCTTCCATGTTTCATGTTTCCTACAATTAATAAAACAACTAATCATATATTTAGATATTTGAAATAGGAGAAGACATAAATTGGGAAAGATAAAAAAGAAATGGTTGTGGGTCAACTAGCCGTCTTGAGTTTTCAAGTATTAGATTACTTATTTCCATATCCATTCTATATCTCATGTAATTAAACATACCACAATATCTAATCCATCTTTTATCCTTTTTATGGTTACATTTCAAATACTACGAGCATTAGATGACCTAGATTCACAGGACCACAATAAAAGCAATAATTCAAACCAATCTAGGTCATCCAATGCTCATAGTAATGCTACGTAGCATGAAAGAATTTTCCCTTTTTATGATAAATAGTGCTCAATATGTTGATGCACATAGTTACAGTATCACTATTATTATCTTCTTAAAACGTATATGCCGATTTTTCCCCTGAACCCGTAAGGCTTGGCCAATTTACTCCCTAAACTTTAATTTTAGCCAATTACCCTATTCAGCTCTTATAATTAGTCAATTTTCCCTCTATCGTTAAGCTTTTGAATTTCTATCCAACATTCTGTTAACTTTTGCCATGTTGACAACTTTAAAAGGTGAAAAATGTATTTTACTTATTTCATATATATATATATATATATATATATTTTTTTTTTTTTAAAAATCTAAATTTTTACTCTCTCTCTCAAACTCTACTATACAGCCATGCCATGAAGAAGACTTCTGTCATTTCCAAACTTAAATGCTCATCCTTCGACAATCAACCAAATCGACCCCAAGACTTGTGATATGTGCGGCCATGGATTGAAGGCCAGTGGAGAAGGAGCTTTTGCTTACGAAACAGGTGGAGTAATTGCAAGACTTCCCACCTCTCCCCACTCTAATTATAATATGAACCTGATAGACTTTGTGCCTATTTGTAATTTCATCCACATTTGTTGGCATTAATTAAGTTTGAGGAATGGGAACCCTTTTCCTTGTCAGATGAACACGATAGATGAGTGGAGAGAGAGTAAAATTTTAGATTTAGAAAAAGAAAAAAAACTAAAATTTAAAGAAGCGAAATGACTTTTTTATCTTTTAAAACTACAAAGGGTAGCAGAAGTAACTGAATGTAGGATGAAAATTTTAGAAACTTAACAGCAAGGGAAAAATTGACTAATTATAAGAGTTCAAAGAGATAATTGCCTAAATTTCAAATTCAGGGGGAAAATTGGCCAAGTCCTACAAGTTCTAGGGGAAAAAGTGGAATGTCTAAATTCTAATGCACCAAGTTATAGTACAAGATTTAGTTATTAATGTTATACTCTAGTCTCTAGATCACAAATTTATGATTCACACATATTATAACATGTAACCACCACGGGGTGGCTCAGTGGTTGGGGCAAATTTTAAGTCGGTATTCCACATGGTTTGTCCTGGGTTCGATTCCTGGCGCTGGTGAATCACACAATGGTGGCCAGAAGAAGGCTAAAATTTGCAATCTTTGTGAGTCTTTCTGGCCTCCGAAAGGGTGAACGTCGTGGCTTGACCACCAGTTGGTCTCTTTTTAACAAAAATAATAATAATTAATTATGCTACGTCAAGATGTTCCATAAAATATGTTTTTGCAAAGGTTGAGTAATCTTTTTTCATTTAAGTTTCAAGTGCTAGGTAGAAAGAAAAACAAAGAAAAATCCTAAAGTCATTGAACCCAGCCTTTACCCTTGGGGTCGGTGACAATCCTTCTTATCTTTCTCTTTCTCTTCGTTTTTGGTAGTGGTCACTCTCTCGCTTTGTCAAGGAGAGCCTTCGTGCTTGTAGTCACTCTCTCCTTCAGTCAATGAGAGCTTTTTGTAACGGTTATGACTTGCCGGAGGTGAGGAGGAAGCTCCACGTTTGTTGGAAGTGACTCATAGTAGGATCTTTCCACCGACGATTAGAAGATCATCAAAGGGCGGTGCAGTATTTCCTTTGTGATGCTATTGCGATGGCTTGAGGAGTTCATACCGTTAGGATGTGTTGTGTGTGTTGTTTTATTTGTGGTTTTTTCCTTGTGAGTGTTATCTTTCCCTTGTGGTTTCATTTCGGTGGCTTGAGGGGTTCATACTGTTAGATTTTGTGTTGTGAGTGTTTTTTGTTTGTCGTTTTGTCCTCGTGAGTGTTATCTTTCTATATGGTTAGATATGGTTAAAAGTTTGTATTGTCTTTTTGTTGCATTTATAACCATGGAATTGTACTCTATCTTGATGATGTTATTCGTTTTATTTGATTAATGAAATGTTTCTATTTTTGAAAAAAGTTTCAAGTGCTAACTAAATTTGAGGATCATTGTTCTCCAAAATATGTTGATGTTTGCGAATGGACCATTAAATATGATAGTCAAGTAGAGTGTCTACTCTGCGTATCTAAGTTCAAAGTAGAGTGTCTACTCTGCATATCTAAGTTCAAAATTTCCTCTATATAAGTTAGAATAGTTCAAAACATGGCACTGTGACAATAAGGTGATTTTTCATAAATTATCTTCTCTCTACTTTTTGTCTTTCAAGAGCTTAATGCTTAATGGGCCATTATTTGTTCTCCTTGTATCTCTTGGGCCTGGCTCTTTTGCAAACTAGTCTTGTATTCCTCTTCATCTATCTTGGTTGAATGAAATATTTGTTGGCTGAAAAGGGTGCAATAAATTTGTGTAAAAGTAAAAGACGTTCAGTAGGGTTAACTGACTATAACACTTTCTCATATTGAGTTGGACTGCATAAGAATAAATATAAAGGAGTCTTACATTTTTATAAGAGATGTCTTACAAAAATATTCTTTATTCTTCCCCAAACCTCCTCGCACAAAAGAGACCTATGTACTGGATTCTGTCTTCCTTGATATTAATTCAATAATTATTGTTGTACAAGCTCCAAATCTCTATCCTCAATCCACATAGGTTGCCCAATAAAGGGAAGAAATGAAGATACAAGTAAAAGGAATGCTGTGAATTAAACCACATGCTCGGTTACGTTATGTTATCTAATGTTCTACAGAAATTAAAGTACCAAGCCATTGATTAATTGTCTACCATTATTTACTTTTCCTGACCTAGTTTTGAGACCAATTATCGAGAAGAAATAGCACAAATTAAGCTTTCAAAATAAGCAGAACTATCTAGATAGAGAGCTATTTGTTAAAGTAGATGTACATTGGGAGAGTAGGTTTGGCTTTGGACCTATACAGAACCCTCTTGTTCTTGAATGTCCAATTCTCAATGGTTATCACAATCTTGCCAGGTTCACTAATATAGAAGGAATTTCTAACACTTTGTCCCAATCTCTTCCTGTCTTGGAGCAGAATCTTGTATGAGCCTTCATCATCAGGTACAAACTCCTCCTTGTAGTACACATCCCATCCCACCACTGTTAGGTCCCACACCATCGTCAATCCACCCTAATCAATCAATTAAACACGCACCCAAAATCAATTAGTTAATCAACATTATTCAAGCAATAATGCCAGAGACACCAATTTTTGGATAACTATAACGATTTCTTATTTGTTGTGAATAAATAAGGTTTAGAGCAGGACCGGTCAGAAAAAAAAAAAAAACTAATGAAACATTGCCTCATCAGTTGGTGTTCAAAAATTGGTATCTCTAGCATTACTCTTATTCAAATCATGCATCGTACAAAAGAGTAATTTGTCAATATGACCGTCACAAATGTCACATGATGTTATAAATTCGATCATATTATAATATATGTATCTATTTATCAATATTATATCCCAGGTTTAAGACATCAATCAAGTCATCTAATCATATTATAACACGTGAATTAGTAATATCAAGTGATAATTTTGACTGTCACACTAAAAAGTTTCTCCAAATTAAAAGTTGAAAATTGAATTTATGAGAAGCTTAATATATTTGTTGTTTAAAGTAATAGTACCTCAGCAACTGGGATTTCAATGCAGGCCTTTGTGCTTGGTTTGACTGCGAGCCTTGATGCTTTGTCCTCTGGTGTGAAATCACCATCTTCCTCTCTTTTGAGACCACCATATTGAGCTGGGAGTTCTTCTGGTTCTACATACCTTTTTGGTAAAATTCCAAGTAAATTTGTAAGATAAAAGGAACAGATATATATTAATCATCAAACATTAATTAATGAAAATATAACATATATATATATAGGTATATAGGTAGTTAGAATTAATCTTACTTGAGAAGGGTTTTTGTAACATTTGAAGGCCTAGCAAACACAAACTTCTTTTTAGTTCTCTGACTTAGCAGCCTTGATCTGAGCACATGCACCACATAATACCAAAGTGGAGCATTTATCACAATCTGCAAATTAACCAAGAAATCATCTGTCACACATTTGTACGAACAATTTACAAATTTTCAGTGTGATTGTCGCACCATCACAAGTTGTTAATTTGTAATCTAAAATTAGTACTACTTACATTCTTTTGAATGAGCTCCGGATAATTCTCCTGGAGCAAAACTAGAGTTTTGTTGCTAAGAGAACGAAGCTCCTTCATGTCCGGCCCCGGCGAGTTCTTCAAATCCGTAACGTGAACCATAGAATCCACTCCTCCATCCTTGAAGCTAAGTTTTTGAATTCCCTTTTCCATAAACTGAATCCTCCACCTCAAAAACTCCTGCCTTTTCTCCTCAGAGCCAAAAGTCCTATTGTACAATTCCTTATCCCTAAAAGGCCCATAAAATGTGAAACACAAAGGGTGCCCTTCCTTGTCCACACTATTCAAAAACACCACATTTTGAAGATCACACCCCAACTCCTCCTCAAGAATCTCATCCGTTTTGTATTCTTTTCGCCATTTCAGCGTCCTTCGCAGCATCTCGAACGCTTCGAGGACCTTGTAGTCTTTTGCTCTCAAGAATTTGAGCAGAACAATGTCCGTGCCTTGGTGGCCTTTGCTTGGAAGTAAAGGCACCCCCCAAAGAGTGATCTCCCTCAGCTCTTCCGCCCGCCGGAAACTCTCTTCTGGGCCAAGCTTCTTGTTGGGTTTTCCCAAAACGTAATTCCCAACAATTGCATCCTCAACCCTGCACCTCAATTCCATCAAAGCTCTCTGCTTTTTCTTCTTGTTCTTGAATTCTACAGACGGCGAAATTACGTTTCCACCCTCTTGTTCTACATCACTTTCTTGATCCTCTCTAGAGCTATTTTTGGTTCCTTCTTCTTGGGTGCTTTCATCCTCGGTTTCTTCGACACGATCATCCTCGGCATTCTCTAATGGTGTCTCCTCCTCCTCTTTCTTCTCCGTCATCGTGTTTTCAGGTTCCCAGGGCAGCCAGAGTTTCTGTGCACACAGCTCTCTGGTATCTGTTTCCGGAGGACTAATTTTTGGTGGTGAGAGGATTCAATGGTGGAGAATTGAGGTCGATATGGAGACACAAATATATGCAAAGCTTTCTTTCTCTTTTTTTTGCTGTCCTTTTTTCTATAACCTCAAACTCCAAAGCTCTCTAGGAATCCTGTGTGCCTGTGAAGATGAAAAAAAAACGTTAGTTACCCTGGCGCCAAATTTAGATTGTGGTGATGATTTGGAGTAAA
This sequence comes from Gillenia trifoliata, assembly GCA_018257905.1. Classification (NCBI taxonomy): domain Eukaryota; kingdom Viridiplantae; phylum Streptophyta; class Magnoliopsida; order Rosales; family Rosaceae; genus Gillenia; species Gillenia trifoliata. The sequence goes on along the minus strand of CM031080.1, from coordinate 33,102,771 downwards.
CTAACGGTTTTTTGACGAAGACGATAGGATATTTATAAAGATATTTTTATAATGAATCATCAATTTATTCATAATAGATCACAACGAACTACAATTTAGTATCAACTCAAATAATGAATATCGCGTATCGCTAAACCAGCTGTGCAAAGCAACGTACTAGTAGATCCAAAATTTTGGCATTCTTCAGAAAATGATTGTTTTAACATGAGGCAGGCTGGCATGGATATTAGTGGTTCATAATGAATGGAAGATTTAGGTAGGGAAATACAAAAGATCTAGATTTTTTTTTTTTAGTTTTGAGTCAAACTTAGTTTTCAGTTGCCACTTTTTAAGAAGCCAAATAGGAAAGAAAAGAAAAAAAAGAAGTATGGTGAAACAATATCTTGACCCTTTATTATTCGGTGGATAGTACACCGGAGTATGATAGAACTTTTAAATTTGTCAATTGTTCCGTCGGATTAATCTCTCAATAATTTGTTGGGGACTGGTTTAATAATTTGTTCAAATATGCCTAAATTGGTCCAAAAATTAGGGCAACTAAAACGCTACTTGGCAGATTGGCAATGACTAGTTTTGACCAACCACAACGTGTTACTTGACTCATTCTTCAAGTAAAGTCACTATTCCAAGTCTCCAAGTAAAATTAGATTCGCATTTTAAACAAGATTCTGAGGGCTAGATTAAAACTGTTTTTTTTTAATAGAACAATATTGCATGAGGGGATCTTTCCTAAAAACACTGTAAAAATATAATTCATTGATTAATTTGATACAATATTTACAATATATAAGAGTTGGCAAAACTAATATGTGAAAGGAATCTTAAATTAATTACAACAGAAAAAATCATTGTAAAAATATCAACTCCAATTCAATAATAAAAACCGCGTACCGCTACACCAGCTGATCATGTGCAAAGCCACTTACGATTAGATTGGTCCAAAATTGTTTTGGTATTCTTTAGAAAAAAGAGTGTTTTAACATGAGGCAGGCTGGCATAGATATTAGTCGTTCTTAATGAATGAAAGATTTAGGTGGGGAAATACAAAAGATCTAGATTTTCCTTTTTGTTTTGAGTCAAACTTGGTTTTCAGTTTTCTTTAAGGGATAGAAGTAAATAAGTTGGTCTGTTTTATTAAGAAGCAAAATAGGAAAGAATAGAAGGAAAAAAAAGTGAGAAATTTACGTTTTTCTACTGGATTCGAAGCATGGTCTGCACGGATATTTTAGACCGTTAAATTTTTTGGACTTTTTAAACAAATAAAAAAAGAAAAAAAAATTTGACCATTCATTATCGATGCATGTTATACACCGAAACATAGTAAAATTTTCAAATTTCCCTTGTTGTCACGTTTGATTAATCTCTGAACACTTTGCACAGAATTTGCAAATCTGTTGGGAACTGGTTTATAATTTGTTGAACAATTTGGGCAACTAACATGCTACTTGGCAGATTGGCAATGGCTACTTCTGACTAACCACAACGTGTTACTTGACTCATTCTCCAAGTAAAGTAACTATTCCAAGTCTCCAAGTAATCTTAGATTCGCATTCTAAACAAGAAGGGCTAGTTTAAAATTGTTTATTTTAATAGAACGATATCGCAGGAGAGAGATTTCCTAAAACACACATTGGACTCTTATAATTAAGAGGGGTGTATTGTATTTTGATTGATATAGACTTTTGTAAAGTTTTTTTATGCGATAGACTTTTGTAGATTTTGTAAATTTTTATTGATTATTAGAAATTTCATGAAATCCAGAGACTTTTTAAAGATAGAATTTTAAGATTTTTTTGAGTTTAATGATAGACTTTTATAGAGTTCAAAAAGAATTTAACCGACTTTGTAATAATTATACTTTTTTTTTTTTAATATTGAGAAACCAATTAGGAGTAGGCAAGGCTACACTTATATAATTTTACTTTTTTTGCTATGACTAAAATTGTTAGACATGTGAAAGAATCTTTAACTCATAAACATTATATTATTTTTTATTCCAAATTCTTGTAAGTCGTGTTTCTAATGTGGTGTTGGGGTGGTAGAGGAGTGGGGGTTTGGGTGGTGGTGATGGGCAAGGTAAGACAAAAGTAAAGGTGGCGATCACGATGATGGCGATGTTAGTAGTGGTCATGGGTGGGGGTGGAGGCGATAAGGTGGCCATACGAGGTTAAGGTTGTGGTGGGAATGGTGGTGCCAGGTAAGGTAACATGTTGGTACTATAGGTGGCGATCATGGTGGTCGTGTGGTTGGCGGCAAAAAGATGGTTGTAGGAGGTTGTGGTACGATGATGATGAGTATGACAAGGTGGTGGTAGAAGAAGTGATATGATGGTAGTGGTGGCAGCATCAGTGGTGATGACGGTGGCAACGATGGTGGCAATGTCGGCAATAAGGTAGTGGGGATGGTCATGGTTAAGTGGTGGTGACGACATGGTGTGGTGGAAGTGGAAATAGTGATCCTCATTGCATCGTGGTGGGTGGTGGAGTATCAAATTCTATGAAAGTCCATCAAAATCTTAGAGGGAGAGGTTGGATTTGCTATGACAAAAAATATATCATAAAAAACCTCAAAATCTATGAAAATCCATGACATTTTGAAATCCTTTAAAATCAATGAACTTTTTAATACACCTAGACTTTTGTAGACTTGCAAAGAGTCATAATTGAATACCACAATATTTTTATAGACTTTTTAGAAGTCACAAAAAAAATTTAATTAATATAGGGTGATTTTTATTGACTTCATAAAAGTCTTTATCGAATACACCCAAATTTAAGAGTCAAGCAAAGTCTATAAAACTCCATACACAATACACCCCTATAAGTATTGACCTCATTATTCATAGAAATCGAATATGAGACCTCCTGCTTATAAATGAAGAACAATACTACTAAATTGGTCCATACCACAGTGTTAGGCTTTTAGTAGAGCTAAAAATGCTTTCGGATAAATAAAAGGACTTAAAAATGACTATGGATTACACATACACTTTCTAGTGCTTTACATATACGTTCCAATGCTTTTCCTGAAGACACTTTCAAATGGTTTTCTAATAATTGTTTGTTGTGATTATGACAAGACTTTCAACAAAAAGCACTTATGAGCAAACTTGATTTCTACATAAATATTCCCAAGCAGGCCCTAGTTACGATCTCATTAGGCACAAGCTCAGGTGTAATAGACCTTAGGGCCTCAAGTGAAGACGACCACACGTTGGAACATTCATTTAGTCTTGTGTATTCCCCTCTTTCTTTCTAGTCATTTAGTCAAATATATTAAGAGCTCATTTACTAATCTGTAATCAGATTGAGAAGAATTGAATTGAGCAGAAATTAAAATGAGGTGGAGTCAGAATCAAAGACCTATTGAAGTTGTTTACTAAAAGTGTCTGGAATCGGAGTATGAATGTTATTGATCCATATAAACTGTTTACTAACTCATATAAATCGGAATGAAAACCAATGTGATTACTAAAACGACCATATTCTAAGTAATCTATTTTATATGCTAATTCTTTTTTATCTTTAGTAAAAAATTTATCTTTTATTTTTTAAAACCTTGTGAGAAAGGCTTTAAATCTTTTTTAAGAAAACTAATAAAAAACTCATATCCAAACAAAATATTAATCATAAACACTCAATAACAATTTATCAATAATGGCAACAACAAAAAAGGCGGTGACATTTTCGTAAATAAGTTAAAATTTTGTGCCATTAACTGTTTATACATAATTAGGTCAACTGTTTATACACAAGTGACATGTGTATAAACAATTGACCTACTCGTGCATAAACAGTTGGTGCCACCAAAGTTCAACTTATTTACAAAAATGTCACCGCCTCCTAAACTTCAACTTATTTATAAAAATGTCTTCTTCTTTTTTAACTTCAACTTAATAACGATACTGCCACTAAACTTCAACTTATTTACGAAAATGTCACCGTCTCTTTTTTTTATGTCCTTATTATTAATAAATTGTTATTGAGTGTTTATGATTAACTTTTTTTAATCTCAATGGCTTTTCATTAAAACTCCCTTTTTTTTTATTGACCTTCTCCTGCCCCTATCTTCCCCACCCCTACAACCACCGTCTCCCCTATCACCCCCAGCCACCACTAATTCTCTCTCTCTCTCTCTCTCACCTATAAATTCCTCCATCTCTACCAGTTTTTTATTTTATTAATATTTAATTTGGGTCGTCGCCAACGGACAAGATCGAGTCGGTGGATGAGTCGAAGTGATTTTGGTGTCTTGTTTGTGTTGTCATGAAGATGTAAGGGTGGTGTCATGGTGGTGGTCAAGGCATAAGGTGTAAAAGTGTCTTTGCTGGTGAAGTTGCAAGGCAGTCAGCAGAGGGAGAAATTGATCTAGAAGGAAGGAGTACTGAAGGTGGAAGGGATTATCGTAAAAATACATGTGTATTTTGAGAAGAAAAGTTTGATTCCGTGTGGAGCCTTTTCCCAGAGTCTAAATACCACCTCTATCTAGGTAATCCAATTCTGGATAATTTAGGAATTCAATCACTTATATTAGGTGGACCGCACCGCGCAGGAATCCTGTAAGATGTTCAATTCCGTTTTTTCACGCTCCTATCCCGTTTGGTAAACACGCCCTACGGGGAGAGTGCAAGAAGAGGTAAAAAGAAAATTGTAAAAATTCACTCCCCAAGGAAAACAAAAGTAAAAGAACAGTATATAATGTAAAGCTTATTGCTTTGTGATAAAGTAACAACATTATCCGTCTCCAAATAAAGCATAACCAAAAGCAGTGATTTTTACATGCCTAACACAGAAGAATCAATCTGCTGAATTCCACGCCTAACAATAAAAGAACAACAATCCCAACAGCCACACAAATCTTAAATCTTTATGTACAGCGATTACAGGAAATGTGACCCAAATGATCCGTATTTACATCATAACTCATAAGAGTGGTTATCTAGCTGAAGCCTGTAGTTGCTGTATCACGACTCCCGATACTTGGTCAGGTCAAATGTCAGAGTTTCCGAACAGCTGCAACAAGGCAAGCAGTTATTGCATTACTAAACTGTATACAATGAATCGTGAAAAATTTATGGATGTTCTAAGTATCGTGTGAAGCTCACCTCCTTTCGCAGTCCCTATAAACCCCAACTAATGCATCAGCCTTGTCGTAGAAGCTATCTTTTAGAGATATTACAATGCTCTGAAAACCACTGCCTCCCTCATCATCCTGGTTAGCCCTGGCTCCTTCGCGTGACTTTGAACGGATGAATCCAGCAACCTTAGCAACATTCAAGTTATCTAGTGCAGCGTCGACTTCATCCAGTATGAAAAATGGTGAAGGCCTAAAACTGAACCCATGTAAAAGAGAAAAGAGAATTATTAATAATATACAGTAGTATTGCGGCAACCTCCATACACACAGTAAGTTCCATCCAGAATCTTTCATGTGTGATAGTCTATAAAACTTAAAGGTAAAAAGTCTTCGATTCATTAAGAATTAAGACGCACCTGTGTATGGAAAAGAGTAATGCCAACGCTGCAACAGTTTTCTCGCCGCCAGATAATTGTTCCATATCACGAAAGCGCTTTGTTGGGGGCATAGCAGTGTACTTGATGCCATGTAAAAATGGATCATCTTCATTTTCCAAATTTAAATATGCCGTCCCACCCAGTGGATGTGTGTTGCTCTTTGTGAGTTGTTTGTATATCTTATCAATATTACTGGAAATATGTTGGAAGGCATCCATAAACAACTCGTACCTGCATTGACCAAAACAAGAAAACAAAAAATCTAGCAGCATTACAATCAAAAGCCACAGACAGATAGTAGGAGTTGCAGAAGGGCACCGTAAAACAATGCAATACTTCTGCTTTTCAAAAGTGAATATTAAAAATTTCCTTTCCTAGTTTTTGTAGAAAAAGTCGATTTAACAGAGCAGAATTGCGTGTCAATCATCTTTAGTCCGCTGAATGGTATTTTATTAGAGGATCTGGTAGTAGTGTAGAAGCAATTAATACCTCTTCTGCTTAACTGAGTTAAACAGATCAGCTCTTTCCTTCTCTTCTATTCTAGCCACTTCAAACTCTTCAGTTACAGCTCTTTCCTTTTCTTTTATAGCCTCATATTGGTCCAGGGCCTTCAAATTTGGAGCTGTTTTTTCAATTTCTGAAATTACGGCATCCATTTTTTGCTTAAATTCCACCTCAAGCTTCTCCCGTTCAGAGGGCCTTCTGTCCCGCAAGTGAGACTTGTTTAACTGACTAAAATCAAACACTGGGCCCATTGTGGAGGAATCAATCTCCATTGGGTCTGAGATGATGGGAAGGCTTATTTGTTCTAATTCACATTTCTCTACTATTTCCTGCTTCTGTGACATCAGCTGCTCAATCTGTGACTCCTGTAAGGTGCAAAAAACATACGTAAGCCTTTTAAATTTACCTAGAACAAGGTACACAACTGCTGAAAACTGAACTGAACTCCAACCTTAGCGTGGATCTGTCGATTAAGTTTGGATAAACTTGTTGTAGCTGTAGAACCCCGCTTGTTCCATTCTTGGATTTCCTTCTCACACGCGTCTGACTTGGATTTCCATTCTAACGAATAGGAAGAGACATATTAAAATAAAAATTAAATGAACAATAAAATGGCTTGCTGACTAGTTTGAATAACTGAAGAACTAAAAGCTGATTCAATAGAAGCTTCAAAATTTAATTTCTTGGAAAACAATATGGTCCCATTTCATACCTTGTATTTCTTCCTTCCATCGATCAATCTCACCAGAAGCTTTTTCCGCAGCTGACTTGGCTGCAGCCTCTTCCTTCTGAACCCGTTCTAAAGCTTTTTTAAATTTACTAATAGAATCTTGGAGTTCGTTAATTCGTGATTCCATGTCCCGGTTTTGCTCATACTCTAACCTGTAAGTGAACAAAAATAAAAGTATTGTGTCATATAATCTGAGCGAGTGCCACAGCTGCCATACAACTAGTAAATCAGTAATGAGGAACCTGTTTTGATTCCGAAAAGATATACAAAACAAAGAAAATGAAACTCTTGACAGGTTTAAACTGACATCTAAGTTGATATTGCATGTATTGACTTGAGAGATAAATGGAGGGGAAGGCAAGGACATACTGGTATTTCAACTTTGACAGCTGGCTACTCAAACTAAGCCTCTCTTCAGCCATATATTGGGAAGCCTTGAGTTGATTTTCCTCGTACTCACGTATGTTTGCCACCCCAACAGATTTACTAAAATCTTTGTAGATTCTGTCAACAATTTCATTTATCCTCTTCTCAATCTTATTGATTTCCTTGCTCCGCTTATCTACAGCTTGCTTTAACTGCAAGAAAAATTGAAAATTGCTGGAGCTACAGGCTTGAATTCAAATATTGCAATAAACAAGTTGAAGAGCCTAGTCGTCATAAAAATCAAAACAAAAAACCTTAAGAAGTTCAGGACTGCTGCGATCAATCTCTTCTTTTATATTCTGCTTTTCCCGCGCCAAGGTTGCAAGTTTGTCCTTAATGCTTTTCTGCAACAAAAATTGTCTTATTTGTCCATCCACCAAAAAGAATCATTGTATAAGACAAAATCAAGAAATAACAATGTTATGTTGCAGTGCATGCAGTACACTCCCACCCACCCACCCAAAATAATAAAATAAAGGGGTAATTTGTTTTGGGTCACAAATTATTTCAACATTAGGATTGAGTGAGAGGTCAATAAAGAGAAATATTAGGGAGGGGTATTGACCTTTAGATGGAAAGGCAAATTGTTTTTATTGACCTTAATTGAAGATGATAATTGATTCAATTGACCTATGCTAGAAAGTGAAATGACCATTGACCTATGCCGAAATATAAAATTATCTATTGACCTATACCGAATTTCCTAAAAAATAAAACCTTACTTATTTCAAGCATTTGAAACTGGCTACACCTTTCCACAATTCCATATCTAAAGATCATATTATTTTTCAAATCACACACAATAACACGTAGCAACAGCTCTAATTTTTCAACCTCCATCTTCCCTTCTGGATATGGAGTATGGGTCACATTACTTGACACGAACAAAAGAATTTCTATCACACTAAAGTTATGCCAGAATCTCAAGCCATATTCAGAATGTTATATGAAACAATTCTATGCTAACCGCAACAAAAGTTCAAGGCTGAGGGACCAAAACAAGATGAAAAGTAGGTATGTATACAAATGTAAATACCGATTGCCACCATACTTAAAGGTTCAAAGCATGATAAACTAACAATTAAAACCATTCAGACGAGCCTTCATCTGTAGAATGGAAGAGAATTCGATGGATTTACCTTCTCAATCTCTGCATACTGGATCTTTTTTTGAAGTCCACTAATTCTACCAGTTGTCTCAGACTCTTTTATCTGCATCTCTCTAATTGACCCCAGCTCTTCCAACTCTGACTCAAACTGTTCTTTCTTCTTCTTCAGTCCTACAGAACAAAAACAGTTAAAGCCACATCCAAAATAATCCCAAAAAAAAATCAAATTAAAACAATATGAAAAGTCAAAAACAACCTTCAACTTTTTTATCATCCCACTGTTTTGACCTTGCTTCCATTCCACCACTGGTACCGCCAGTCATTGTGCCAGATTTCGCGAGCAGAATTCCATCAACAGTTACAACTAATTTATATCGGAAACATAAAAAGGTAAAGATCTAATTCAATAAGAACATGATTTGTTAATACACAATGTAAAATTTTTTACAAATACAGAAAAAAATTACCTTTGAACCTCTCACCAGTCCAGCTGAGACGCTTAGCCTCATCAAGTTCATCACAGACAAGAGTATTGCCAACCGCAAAAAGAATTGCCTTCTCCAAGGCAGGATCAAATGTGTGATTTGTTAAGTCCACAAATCATAGAAGCTTTTTCAGATTTCCATGCATATAATCACAGTTTAATCTCACAACCAAACCAAAACAAAAAAGAATAGAGGCCAACACACATAAAATATAGCATGGCATAATCATGACATAACCAACAGCAACAAGTTGATAATAGTCACCAGAATAAATGCAGACGTGATGAATATGTGGAATAGTGCCAAAAGGTTTTATCATCTGTTAAGTAACTCAAATTCCTTTTGGGAGGGCAACAAGAGTAAGGGATTCACATGAAGGAAACATCGCTGAAGATGAAAGAAGAAAACCATGCACATAAAATCACGTGTCGGGAGAATTGTCACCTGCCCAGAATGGAGCACCTGAAAAAGAAAGGACTAGAGAATTTTTGCAATCAAAGTGCCCATACACTGATACAAGCAGCCATGGACACAGACAGCAAACAAAATACCCAGGCTACTGTACTGTAAGATCATCACCAGAAGACAGGATTATAGAAGTATTGCATTGCTAAAGGATATTGGACTACATCAAAGATCAGCTTTGCAGTACCACCTAAGTTGCGCAATCTCTCCATTACAGGCTTCACACGGACAGACTGAAGAGGTATGAATGTCTGAGGAGGAAGCCTTTGTTCTTTCAAATACTGCAGGGATGCAAAAGGATCAGTACCAGAATTGCATTCACATACTTCAAAAGTTTTGTCAACCCCATCAATCCAATGATGGCTAGTCAATAAACCAATAAACAACCCAGCTTCATGTGATATTTATATTCAATCACAACCAGCAACTATGTACATAGAAATTGAAAAAAAAAAAGCATCTGCTTTTCCTAGAAGGAGAGGACTGCATTCAAAGCCAGAAGATGAAATGCCCTCAGGTATTCAGTATGCAACAGTAGGCTAGTTAACAGCTACAGGATGCCTCATCCATGCTTATGGGTCAATCACATTTTATGTTTCAACAGTGCTCAGTGAGTTTGAAGCACAAAAAAGTTAATACTACCAATTACATACAAAAGCAATGTATTGATTCTTGATGTCAACAGTATAATTTAGATAAACACACTATGAAAGGAGATAAACTTATAAGATCATAAAGCACCTTGATGCATTCCTTTCCCGTTTGTTCATCCTCAACTACAACTGCATCCATAAATTTACCCATGGCAACAGTAACAGCGAGGTTATACTTTTTTTGTGTTGGCCTACAGAGTTCAGTCATACGACCGTGGACACCGTGAAACAGGCGTTTGAGAGTCTCGACTGCCTGAGACAACCTGGAATCCCTCTCATTCTCATATCTGTCAGCCTTCAATTCCCGTAGTTGCTTTTCTATTTCATCAATTTTTGACTTCAGATTTTCATATTTTGTTCTGTATGCACCAAAAAAGACAATAGTAAACACGAATTCAATGCTTTTTTGTCTTAATTTATGGTAAAACAACCAAACAAAACGACAAAATATAAAACACAACCAAATCAACACATAAGAGAATGGGGTGGCAGCAAGATACACCTGCCAGAGCCTACACACATATATACATAAAATAGAGAAGCATACAGGCGAGCTGAATAACCTGGCCTGTGAATTTTTAGATTGCATCGCACGCAGTTCATTATCCAGATTTTTAGCTTCATCCCTATGTTTCGCAGAATTTTCTTTAATTTTTTTCTGCCTTGTTAGCATTTGTTCCTCTTGTTCCTCTAATTCACCCTCCCGACTTCTCAACTGTTGAAGATTTTCTTCCAAATTCTTTTGAGCTTCAAGATCAGCATGTTGTTGCCTATCCAGAACCTCTTTCTCATCTCTTAGCTTTGCAGTTTTCATCCCAGCATCTTCCTTGCTGTAACATCAGCATTTCAATGACAATTTAGAAAACCATATCATGAAGAGAAACTCTAGAGAAAGCACAATGGTTAAATGAATGTAACTTAACAAGTCCATAAAGAAAAGTGTAAGCAAGGCAACAAGTTCATTCCTCAGCTTAAACTTGAAAAAAAAAAAACATGGTATTTGGCCCTAGGAAACTATATTTTAGTTGAATAAAACTAAAGAGCCAGACTACCATCACAATAAGATATACTAGCCATATAAAGCAGGAATCACCAAACGCTTACATTCGAAAATATTCCCTTAATTCAGTATCGTCTAACTTCAGTTTGTCGCCACTATCTCGGCCTTTTTCATGTAAATCCTCTAGTTTTGCAGTCAGATCCTGTATGCCCTTCTGCAGCTGCTTTATATCCTCTTTATGTCTTTTCCTTTCTTGTTCTTTCTTAGCAAGCTCCTTCTCACTTTTCTTGATTTTTGCATTTATACGAGACATCTCCTCTTTCAGTTTCAGAAGGTCTGGTTGCTGCAAACAGAAGAAAACAATATTAGATGACCAATAATTTTTTCCACTTGAGCACAGAGAAGATACTTAGTGCAGTAACAGAAAAGTAAAGGTCAACATATTAAAATGGCAACAAAACCAGCAATATATGACAAATATACAAGGACCACCCTACATTTCAACAACCTCCTATAGTTCCCAGTTTAACTACTATGACCTATTCAGTCATCACCAATCTTAACCTCATTTGTTCAAGGGTGGACCAGAGCCCAATTCAGCTCAAAATAAACTCATTTTAATTAACACATATCTCAAGTAAATTTTCTATGTCCCATTGAAGCCAAAGAAACTCACACTTTTGTCAAGTTTATTATTTCTATCTGAAATCTTCTTTTCACATTGTGCAATCTCTTTCAGATATTTTGCTTGTTCTTTCTTCTTATTGTTTGCTTCTAGCTGAAACTCATCAATTTCTTGCATAACTTGTTCGCGGCTTTTCTTTTCAGCTTCAAGCTCCTCAGTCAATTTTGCAATATCCTTTTCTATGTTGAACAATTGCCATAAAGAATGTTCTTTCTTCAAAGATTTCTGCAAGACAAATAGATAATCATACAATTAGCATATTAAAACTGTTAGAAATTATGAGGCAGAACATTCAATGGCAAACACTTAAACCTATTAAACTTGAATAAATAACAAACTTCAAGACCAAAATTTAGCATGGAGAAAAGTTTGACATATTAAGGAATTCCCCACCTAGCTTACACTGGATTTTTTTACAAGTCTTGTGCATGCACACACAGAGTACACTAACACGTGGACACAAGACAGATAGTCTGTGTGTGTGAGTGAGTGTGTAAATGAGTGATTGCATATGTGTGTGTGTGTGTGTGTGTGTGTGTGTGTGTGTGTGAGAGAGAGAGAGAGAAGAGAGAACCAAGTCTTTGCAAGGCCCATTTAGTATGCTCTTTCCTGAATTACATAATCCCCTACGAGCATGAGATTTCAGCCTACCTTCGCATTCAGTTTGTCTTTGTACTATTCTTCCCTTTGTGTGTGTGTGTGTTCGGTTAAGGGATGGCAAGCTAGAAATATTAAGCATTCAGTTTGTGAGAATCCAAATAATTATAAAACTTAAACATTTTCAAGGACAACTAATTGCAATTCTGCAGCTAAAACAGATAAGCTAAAACAGATAAGGTATTAAGACAAAACATGTGTGAATGCAGACATATGAAACCCATGTATGCATGCATGTATATGCAAAAGCAGACGCAGCACATATGTGCACATGTATGAAACCAGCAAAGAAACCTTGAGATGCGCACCAGTTGATCTTGCAGGCGGAGGTGTTTCTCAGCTTCTTCTTTTTGTTCTTTCTTTTGCCTCCTCTCCAATACTATTGTTCTCTTTCTCTGATAAACAAGACTTGCTTTTTGTTCAGCTTCGGATTTTTCTTCTTCGTATTTTTCATAGTCTCTCTTGAGTTCATCAGACCCAGAGATCTGCTCAAGAAGTGCAGTGAGTTCCTTGGGATTTTTGGAGGCAATGGACTCCACATCGCCCTAAAATAAAAATATAAAAGGAAGTTAGAAGTCACCGCTAACTTCCCTACTATGCACATATCAGAACCACTGTAAGAGCTTCAATATGACTTACAGTATTTGAAAACTAGTGAACAAGGCACAGTTTAGCATGCTTATAAACTTCTTTGACAGTTAGATACCCATTAGGCAATGAATCGACACTTCTATGACTACTCATTTTTATCCCTTTTATGACTATGACTACTCATCTTTCCCCCTTTGGCTTATAGAATGAATATACTCTCTAACTCCACCACTACATACGACTCAACAATAGATGCGAGAGTGACGGAAAGTTGGAAACTATAGACAGGGAAATTAAATCCTAACTACAATTTCAAAAAATGACGTCTACATGGAATCTCATACATTTCAATAGTTTCTGAGAAGTCATATACATTAGGAAACAATTAGATATATTCCATTTCTTCACTACCACACTAGCGTGGCGACGCGTGGCAAATAAATGTAAATGATTTCCTTTCCCTCATTATTCAACTCCAAATTCTCAGCTTCCAAACATCAGCAACACCTCCGACATGATAATCGATAAAAGTTTAAATCGGACAGAAAAATTAAATGCCCTAAGCTCACATTGCATATCGAAAACTTCAAATTCAAAAGCATTTGGTCTTTTAAATTAACCTGAAAGACGAGGAAATTCCGGGCCTTCACGAGAATCCCAAGAGACCTGAGCTTGGCATTGTACTCTTCCCACGTCACAGACGCCCCATCGATACGGTACTCACTGCCTGCTCCGCCGGTGATGGCCCGAGTGAACTGGAGTTCCGACCCGTTGGCCAGCTGGTAAACCAAGCGCACAAAGGCCCTGCGGCCCTTCTGGTCCTTCTCCTTGTCGTCGAAGGCATAGATCAGGTCCTTCAGCTGGGCCCCGCGGAGGTGGCCCGTCCGCACGCCGAGGACAAAGCTTATGGCGTCCATGAGGTTGGACTTTCCGGCGCCATTGGGCCCAATAATCGCCGTGAAGTCGTAGAAGGGGCCGATGGTCTGGAAGCCCTTGTAGGACTTGAAGTTCTCGAGCTCCAGGCGGAGGATTTTGCCCTGAGAGACCAGGGACGGCATGGCCGGTCGGAGCAAAACTAGGGTTTGGGAAAAAGTGGAGATTTAGGGCTTGATTCTGAAAATTGAAGCTAGGGTTTCGGAGATTAGTAGCAGAGAGAGTAGATTTACAGAAGATTGAGATTTTCCCGGAAAAGGAAGTGCGATTTTCTTGGGAAAATGGAGGGAAATTGAAAGTCGGAGAGGAGGGGAATTGGCGGGAGAAGGGGAGTTTTGCAGTAGTAGTGGTGGAACTAACCAATGACCATACTCGAAGGGCGTATTGACATTTTTACCTCCGCTGTATCAAAACGCTAATCGACGTTGCCGTATTGGATTTTTGGTAGGTCCATTTTTTCTGGTTGGTTTTTGGTATTCTGTAAAGCAAAAGGCAAGATTATTTGCATTTTGGTCCCTTTCTAGCTTTCATGCCCTAATTTTACTAAATCTTTTGACTAATCGCACCACCAATGCTATAATTTAATGGCATTGTTCTTTGCTAGGCGGTTTAACTCGAATCCCCATCCCATAATGGTAGAATATCATTTTTATCAAATGAAAAGTTGTTTGTATAGATTGCAATAAGAATATAGTTCAAATGGTTGTTTATTATGAAAATCTCATATACGGTTTTAGAACGGAGATTTTTTAAATCAAATCACGACTGTAACGGATGTCGGCTCAATCCGAAGGAAATTATGCATAAGCTTTAACCAGAAGAACGGTGAAATCAATCGTTTAGATTCTTCTTTTAATCAAATTTTTTTTTTAAATTGTTGGATGATAAATTTACAAATCTCAATTTCTGAAAGGGTGTTGTTATTAGCACTCCAAAAAAATTTTCATTGTGTGCACAATAAAATTTTTAGAGTGCCAATAACAACACTGAAAATGAAAAAATTCTTCAATGGTACGTAGTATTGAATAATACGAAAAATAAATAGCTAAGATTGAAAATATAAAATTTAATAGTTGTGGAAATCAAATCTAACGATTAAAACACTGCTAACATTAGCATTGAAGCTAGACCCTTAAAATGATCCGTTTTCAATATATTGTTGATATTTAATCAAGGGAATTATTATTAGCACTTCAAAATTTTCATTATGCACTTCAAACTTTCTATATTAAAAAAATAAAAAACATTTGTGAGAAGTGCACAATGAGATTTTTGTTAACAACACACAATGAGATTTTTAGAATATTATTAACAGTTTTCGAGATTAATATGTCATCATAGTTTGGTCGATATATAGTTGATATTTGAATTTGATCATTCATCAATTAAGATTTGATTTTAAATCTTTTTAGCCAATTTTTCAAGATTTCGTACTTCCGTTTTAATGCAATTAAAATAAATAACAAATACTAGGTAAAATGTTTTTCGTTGGTTTCCTCCCTTTGGAAAACAAAAGGCAAACGAGCTATTCATCAATTAAGAAACAACAGGGAAAAAAAGCTTTGCATGGATGAATATAATGAACTGGTCACAGGGGCAACAAATGTGGATACAACTCCACATTCCATGCATATAAGGATATTACAACGTTTCCAGAAACGATTAATTACTATCAAAGGAAAGAACATAGAAAAAACTCCTAACCAGCGAGGATTGGTCTTACAAATAAAACCTCATCGCGTGGATGCAGCGCAGCCATCACAACACAGGGATCAACAACAACAAAGCATGGATACAGCTAAATGTATCGAGCTTGATACCTTCATTCACCTAATTTCTCGCTGCTGGACTTGGGGTCTTCGTGCGGAGAATCAACTATTTTGGTTTCGCTATGCTTTCCTACCTGAGCAGATGAGCTGCCTTCGGAAGCACTGCTGGATTTGGTGCCTTCCTGCATTTGGGAGACCACAGCGGATGAGCCGCCTCCAGAAGCACTGGAATTTTCGGGCAGTTTTTCATCACACTTTTGGGTGTCTTCCAAATCCCCACGCTCGGTGGTGTGGGAGTTTCCAGGCAGTTCTCCAGGATCTTGAGCAGCTTCCAACCCCTCATGCCTGGTGGTTTCAGGGTTTTCAAGTTGTTGGCTTCCAGACTTTTGAGAAGCTTCCAATTCTTCGTACTTGGAAATGACCTGTTGGAGTTCATCGTGAAGAAATAGGGCCTCAAAGAGCATCCCTTCATCGTCGGTAGTGGTTTCTATGATCCTTTTAATAACTGGCTGAGACTCCTTGCACTTGTCCAGCATGTTTAAGGTTAGTTCTTCCTGAAATCAAACAAGTATTCCATCAGTTTTCATGTCTTTCTGCCCACAAGCTGATCTTCAAATTACATAAAGAGTGAAACAAAATTCAATTACAGGAAAAAGGCAAATACTTCCTAGAAGAATCATTTTCATGAATCTAAAGAAGTATTATTGTTCATCTATATAACTATACGGAAAGGAGATAAAGGAGATACACAAACAGCCATTTGCAATTGCAAACATTCTCGTGCTACTTGCATGCTCGCACCCCATCATAATGCATGGCACAGATTCGGGTCCATAACCATGGGTTCCAATGTACGAGATCAACATTTCCACCTTTTATAATTAGCAGGAGTTTAGTAGTTCATCCATATTGTACTTGTAACTTGGGGCAGAACTCAATGTCCGAATAAACAATTTATGACAAATGGAATATGCTCACCATCAAGAGTTTTGAAAAAAATTATAAAATTTAACTTAGGAATAGTATTGCTTTCCACTAAGAAGTCAGAAACATACCTTCAAAGGTTTCGGGTCTGTTTCAGTATTCAAAATACTTGACAGAAGTTCAAGGCTATTGCGAGATACAACAAGAAGTTCTTTTTTGTCTTCAACTGCTAAGCTTTGATAGTTAAAGGGGAAATCACTATGATTTGCTCCTCCATGCAATCCTGTGTCAGGTACAGGGTATCTTTCAGGGGGAGACAGCGGGTTATGAACATATGATTCCAAGGTAGACTGCAACGAGGGTGAAGCCCCTTCTTGTGCTAAAGGATCGGTGCTTCTATCTCTCAAGCTCTGCATAACACCCAGAAAAAAAAGTTGGACATCAGTCTCTTAATAACTGCAAAACTAGGACTGTTACGGGCAAAAAAATATAACCCAGTGAACATGTCCAGACAGGCCAAAATAACAAACTGAATGGCAGGGTAGGTAGTTGACATCACTGACAAATTTGTAACTTGACTAAGAGACATTTGCTGGCTTAAAAACCGTAATTGTAGGTAATACTCAATAGCCGACTATTTTTTCAGTACGAAACAGTTAGAAAGATTAAAAAACTTGACGAATACTAAGAAGAAACAAAACCACTCGATAGATAGATGTGTTCTTATTTCTTAATTGATGCCGGAAAAAACAACTTAAAATTCAAAATTGTAATGGAAAAGATAAAAATACATGATAACATGCTTTATATCATATATGAAGATGGCTCACCACATAAGTTTGATGAAAGACGGGTAGATATGCA
Source organism: Gillenia trifoliata (assembly GCA_018257905.1). NCBI lineage: Eukaryota > Viridiplantae > Streptophyta > Magnoliopsida > Rosales > Rosaceae > Gillenia > Gillenia trifoliata. Next base: position 33,085,464 of record CM031080.1, on the reverse strand, counting down.
AGATCCTCAGACTCTCCCCAAGCCCTAATCAACTGCATAGCCCTTTGTCTATTTTCGGGATCCGTTTGCAGATTATCAATCATCCTAAGCATCTCGTCCAACACCTTCTCCGATGCAACCTCCGAGAACACCTTCTCGCAATTCATAGTACAAGCCTCCAACAAGTCAAGACTCAGCTTCTGGCTCACCACACTCTTACCCGAAATCTTCTTCTTTATGGCCTTAACGACTTCGGACCCACTAAACTCTTCGCTATTGATCATTGCACATATCCTCAAATTCATACCCCAATTCGGCTCCTCCATGGTCTCCAGAGTGGCCTCGTCGATCATCTTCGATTCCGGGGTTGGTGCTTGCAGAATCTCCTTCATTTCCTTCATTTTCCCACTTACCATTCGACCCATTTGAGCACCACCAATCTTTAACCTCTCCCCCAACTGAGCTAGTTTCAACTTGTCCATTGTTTTACCAGTCTCTTCACTTTTTGATTAATCACAAATTCACAACCCTGATTTCATTATAAATACATAGATTACAGTGTTCTTAGTCACAGAACTCAAATTAAGCTATTTCACAGAAAAAAAAAATGGAATAAATTGTAGCTACATAGAAAATACAAATTTAAATCAAAATCAAAGTAAAAAAAATATGTGATTAAATGGGTTTGGCTCTGAATCTCTAATTGATTCCTGGAAACATTTCAGTGTTCTTAGTCACAAATTTAAACAATTTAACAGTAAATATTCAATAAATTGCAGCTAAAAAGTAAATATAAATCAAATAAAAAATTGGGTTTTGCTCAGATTCCCTTATTAATCCAGAAAAACATGAAGCCAAACATAAAAATTCAGTTTTTTTATTTTTTTTCCATCTAAGACTAAAACAGATCAAATGAAATATATGAACAGCTGAAAAATTCAACGAACCTGCTGCGACTTTCGGGGCTGCGGAGATTGCAACTGTAGAATTAGCAAGCTCTGCGTGGAAACGTCAAGCTTTTGGAGAAAGAGAATCGGAGGCTCCGCGTGGAAGCTGCTGCTTAGAGAGAGAAAGGGAGGAGAGAGAGAGATGGGGATGGTCAAGACTGGAAACAAACAAAGATAATGCGGGGCGGAAATAAAATAATGGACACAAGGATTTTGCCTCGTGGATTTTTGGTGGGTTCTGTTGCCACGTGGCTTTTGATTACACACCTTATGCCATTTAACTCTGTCAACTATCACTAATATTAAATTAAAAATAAAAACAAAAGGTTAACAAAATAAGAAGTCCAGACCAACCCTCAAAGCCACCACCAATCGGCAACACGAGCTCTCTCTCTCCAATCCCTTCAAATTGCAGCCGCCCGATTTTTTCTCCACCAAAGTACATGGACCGATAGGGCTCATAGACGGGGAGGATTAGGCGGCAGATGTGAAGGATGGGGTTGAACTCGTCGGGGGTGGCGGAGGCCCAGGTGGCGCTGTCGTCGGAGCCCATGTAGGTGCAGTATCGCAAGACCCAACGCATACCAACATCCAAACTGGGTTTCTGGGGTTTTGAAAGTTTTAATTTTCTGATTAAAAAAGTATATTAATTAGGTGCTTATGGATATTAACGATGCTGCAATGAAGTCAAGATGGAGGATTATCAAGTAATATAACAGATTGCAAGAGGGGATTTGGGATTAGAAGACGAAGCATGATTTTATTATTAATTTATTTTTAAAATAACAGAGTTGGATTAGAGAGCTAACGGTGTTAAGTGGTGTTAAGTTTTAGGACAGGTGTCAAAATTTTAAAGAGGTCACAGAGAGGCCACACACAAAATGGGTGCAGAAGATTTGAAGTCAGTACAAAAGACAATAAAAAATAAAAGCATGTCTAGCTTCCGACAGAAGCGAATGATCCCAAATAGGGGTATCTGAATCTTGGAGTAGGCTACAATGCTCGCAAGCATTGAATGCTTACACCGATCTCACCATTAAAATTAGGGAGGAGAGAGGAGAGAGGGGGGAAAGGAGGGGGAGATTGGTGTGAGCATTCAATGCTTGCGAGCACTGTAGCCAGTCCCCTGAATCTTATGACCTACACTAGTAATGACGTCTACAAGAAAAATTACCTTCGCGATAAATATGGCTCCAGGAAATTGAATTAAAATCATTGGCGATCCAGCGAATGTCTTCAAGAATTGCACGAACTTTTCAGGGAGTCCTGCACTTGTTTTGGATAGAATCAATGACTAACTTCAAATCTCCCTCAACAAGAACATCTTTGAAGCCTTTGGTCTTGGAAAATTTGAGTGCATCTCTAAGAGTTAAAGCCTCAGCAAAATTGTTGTTAGAACCAATCAAATAATGTCGAATGTACAATATATAATTATTTGCACGGTTTATTTCTAATGAGAAAATATATGATAACAAATACAATATATATGTATATATCAAATATATGAAAAATTAATGAAATTGTATAGAATCACAAATCACTGACTTGTTTACGAAGATAGAGGTGTTTTTGTCAATCTGAACCCAAAGACCCCAAGGCCCAAGGCTCATCTTTGACATTGAATATATGCACCCAAACCCTCCAAGTCCAAAGTCCAAGGTCCATGATCCATGGCTTGGGCCCAATTCTTTTCAAACTATAAGTGAGTGCAATCACTTATAAACATGACTTTGAAATTGGTTTTGGGCGATGTGGGACTAAAAGTCCCCACAAGTTCCAACAATACCCCACATTTTCTATTCAAACTCTAGCAATACCCCACATTTGAATAGAAAATAAGATACTAACTAAATTAGTAACGTTTTTCAGATAACATAGATATGATACGCATCGAGATAGGTGTCTTTTGGACTTGAACCTTCTCTAGTGAGTACTTATCGGATTTGCCTAATGAAGCAGTGAATTTAATATCTTGAACTGATCATTTTTATTAGTCAATCGAAACAATAAGCATCACACATAACACATCTTGACACACGTCAATTCATACGGTTGTGTTCATTTTGGTCCTGAACATATCATGATTTCATGAGACTTTTAGAGAACTGTAGCCATGTCAATTCTCAAAAATGCGACCCCACATCAATCTCATATAGGTAATGCTAAGCAATAATAGACTGTTCTGTTTATCTTAACCATAAGATATTAGCATTATTAAGAATAGTTATTCACCCTCTTCGTCTTATAGGTAACACACTGTTTTCCATCATAGGAATGAGTAAGAATAGTGTGTTTCTTACTTTGAGTTTTCCTTAACTAGTTTGCCTATTGAACCTAGACTATGGGATCTCCAGTTCGCTAGGTTAGGTTTCCGTCAAGTTATAACTCATTGAGTTGGCTTTAAACCCATTCCCCTCGATGTAAATGCCACTTGATCCTTTGGTAGGCCTTTAGTCAAAGGATCGGCAATGTTCTCCTTAGATTTAATATAATCAATGGAAATAGTTCCATTCTTGAGTAGTTGTCTAATGGTTCCATGTCGTCGCCTCATATGTCTCGACTTCCCATTATATTCAGCATTTTTGGCTCGACCTTGTGCAGCCATACTGTCACAATGTATACATATGGCAGTCACAGGCTTGGGCCATAATGGAATATCTTCGAGAAAATTTTTAAGCCATTCAGCTTCATCAGCAGCTGTATATAAGACTATAAACTCTGATTCCATTGTCAAACGTGCTATACACGTTTGCTTAGACAATTTCCATGACACGGCTGCACCACCAAGTGTAAAAACATATCCACTTGTGGATTTACTGTCTGTGCTCCCTGAAATCCAATTTGCATCACTATATCCTTCTAAAACTGGGGGATATTTAGTGTAGTGCAAACCATAGTTCATTGTATGCTTTAAGTATCTTAATACCCTTGAAAGAGCATTCCAATGATCTCTTCCATGATTACTTGAATATCTGCTTAATCAACTTATTGAATAAGCGAGATCAGGTCTTGTACAATACATAATGTACATTAAGCAACCTATAACTTGGGTATACTCCAATTGAGATATGCTATCTTCTTTATTTTTAGTAAGTTTATGAATGGGATCAAATGGAGTTACTGCAGGTTTACAATCATAATGTCCAAACCTTTTTAGAACCTTTTCAACATAATGTGATTGAGTTAGTACATATCCATCTGAATTCCTTAGAATTCGAACTCCAAGAATCACATCAGTTAATCCTATATCTTTCATATCAAAACTAGAATTTAGCATTTTCTTTGTAGAGTTGATCACATCTTTGTTTGTTCCCAATATAAGCATGTCATCAACATATAGACATACAATAACACAAGCATTTTTCGTTTGCTTAACATAAATGCATTTATCACTCTCATTGATTACAAATCCATTTGTGATCATATTATGATCGAATTTCTCATGTCATTGCTTATGAGCTTGTTTAAGTCCATATAATGACTTAATCAATTTGCAAACTTTCTTTTCTTGACCTTTGACAATGAAACCTTCAGGTTGTTCCATATAAATTTCTTCGTCTAATTCACCATTTAAAAATGCAGTTTTGACATCCATTTGATGTATCTCGAGATTGTAAATCGAAACAATAGATATTAACAACCTTATAGATGTTATTCTAGCTACGGGTGAATAAGTGTCAAAATAGTCAAGTCCTTCTTTTTGATGATATCCTTTGGCAACTAGACGAGCTTTATACTTGTCTATGGTACCATCCGGTCTCAATTTCCTCTTAAAAATTCATTTGTGTCTTATTGGTTTATTTCCAAGAGGCAAATTAACCAATTCCCATGTATTATTTTGCATTATGGATTCCATTTCACTTTGAATAGCTTCTTTCCAATAAGGTGCTTCAGAAGAATGTAATGCATCCTTACAGGTTTGAGGCTCTTCTTCGGTTAGAAAAGTGAGGAAATCAAGACCAAAATCCTTTGCAATCTTTGCTCTTTTACTCTTTTATGGTTCCAAATCTTGGTTTTGAACTTTAGAAGTTGAAGCTTGATCATCGTCAATATTTCTCGTAGTATCATCATGTACTTTTTTATTCAAGACATATGACCTATCTTTATAAGGAAAAATTTCCTCAAAGAACTCAGCTTCGGCAGATTCAAGTATTGTATTTACATGAATGTCAGCAATTTCATATTCATGAACCAAAAATCTGTATGCCGAACTATTATTGGCGTGACCAATAAATACACAATCCACTGTTTTTGGTCCAAGTTTTTGTCTCTTCGGAAGAGGCACTTGAACTTTAGCAAGACAACCCCACACTTTCAAGGTTTTGTAAGTAGGTAACCTACCTTTCCAGATTTCATAAGGAGATTGATTAGTCTTCTTATGTGGAATTCGATTCAAAATTGTGTTTGCAGCTAGGAGTGCCTCACCCCATAAATTATGTGGTGCACCAGAACTGTTCAACATGGAATTAATCATATCCTTCAATGTACGATTTTTCCATTCAGCCACTCCATTTTGTTGAGGAGTATAAGGGGCAGTTGTTTGATGTATTATTCCATGTGTTGATCAAAATTCTGCAAAGTCATTATATTCGTATTCACCACCTCTATCTGATCTTAAGACTTTTATTCGTTTGTCTAGTTGATTTTCGACTTCGGCTTTAAATGTTTTAAACATGTTTAAAGCTTCATCTTTACTATGAATCAAATAAACATAACAGAACTTGCTGCAATCATCAATGAAAGAAATATAATAGTTCTTTCCTCCACAAGTTGGTGTGGATTTGAAATCACAAAGATCGCTATGGATCAAACCAAGTATTTCGTTGGATTTATCCACTGATTTATATGAGTGCCTTGCGTATTTGGATCTGTGCATATTTCACATTTAGATACTTTGTTCATAGAACATTTTGGCAATAGGCCTAAGTTAACCATTCTTTGAAGAGAACGAAAATTAACATGACCTAATCTTGCATGCCATAATGTGGATGACTCAATCAAGTAAACAGAAGAAGCTCTAGGCTTGTTATTATTATTATTAATAATAGCATCAACAGAAAGTACATTAAGTTTGAAGAGCCCCTCAGCCAGGTAGCCCTTTCCCACATACACCCCACCCTTGGTGATTACAAACTTGTCAAATTCAAACACTATTTTGAAACCCTTGTTACTTAGAAGCGATCCAGAAATCAGATTCTTGCGAATATCAGGAACATGCAGAACATTTGTGAGTGAATGTTCTTTCCCATAAGTGAGTTTCAGCGTCACTTTCCCCTTCCCTGCTACGGCATATGCAGAAGCATTTCCCATGTACAGATTTTCTCCACCATCAACTGATTGGTAAGAAACAAATAAATTCCGATCAGCACAAACATGCCTTGTTGCACCTGTATCAATCCACCAGTCATTGGAATTAGTCATTAAATTAACTTCAGATACAACTGCAACAAACTGGTCTTCTGCAATGTTTGCATGATTGGAATTCTCAGCATTCTGATCCTTCTTATGGCGGCAATCCTTTGCCCTATGTCCTGTCTTTCCACAAACCCAGCAACCTCATTTGATTTTCTTGAAGTTTTTCCCTTTTGCAGCAGTCATTGCTTTCTTTGCAGCATCCTTGCCTTTGTTTTTCTGATGGAACCTTGCCTTGTGTGAGTCTTCTCCTTCCACGACATTGGCTTTTGCCTCCAGCGATGAGACATCATACTTCTCCTTTTTGCGATGACCTTCTTCCACACGCAATTTGAGAATCAATTGATCCATGCTAATGTCTTCAGTTAGATGTTTCAGATAAATCTTAAAGTCCTTCCAATTCGAATGCAGTTTCTCTATAATAGAGCCAACCACAAAACCTTCTTTCAAACCAAGATTTTCCTCATCTAACTCATGAACAATCACTTGGAGTTCTTCAACTTGCTTGACAACAGACTTGGTGTCACTCATTTTGTAATTCAGAAATTTTCCAATCACAAACTTCTTGGAACTTGCCACTTTAGACTTATATTTCTTGTCCAAAGACTCCCACAGTTCTTTCGATGTCTTATATGATGAATAAACATCATACAGAGAGTCATCTAAAGCATTTAGAATGTAATTCATGCATAGAAATTCACTGTGAGTCCAAGCTTCTATAGCCTGCAGAATTTCGGCAGGAATATTTCCTTTTTCTAGTGCTTTAGGGGCCTCAGAAGTAATGACATGACTCAAGTTTAGAGTTGTCAAATAGAACAACATCTTTTGTTGCCAACGTTTGAAATCAACTCCCTTGAATTTCTCAGGTTTCTCAACATGTTGTTTGACGACACCAACCTAAGAGCATTAGTGTTACGAGAAATATACAAAGAGGATTTATGAAAATTGATCTTCTACATCAACACAAGTATTGAGCAGCTCAAACACAATTCTGGCAGCTTTAGTTGAAGCTTTACAGAATATTAGCCAATTGTCACGCCCTGGACCCGGGGTCGGTAGAAAAATAACTCTGCGCTCGGTGTGAGAATAAAATTAAAATAAAAACGAGAAATAAAATTTGAGTCGATGTTATATAGTTTCTACAAACTTTATAAACTCCGAGCTATATTTTAGTTAACCGCAAAAATTTGAATATGATATCAACGATCAAAACCGTTCATCTTTCTGCATCCATTAAAAGATCATGTTTTCAACAAAGAAAATCTGAAGAAAAAAAAAATCCGGTGAGAATAATAGAGCGTAAACGTAAATCACAATCGACGGTAAAAATATAAAGCTAAGGTTCAAGGATTATGGTGTCGAATTTTGAAGTTGACTCCTTCACGAAAGTTGTAGATCTTCTCATTGCGAGCGTTTCTATATTCTTTTTTACATTTTTTCACACTTGTACATTAATTATTATGAATATTCAAATTTTTTTAACTCTTTCAAAAACACTATTCAAGAGGCTTTGAAGGGTTTTAAAAATCTAAACGATGACGTAACCATCGTAAAAGCGTCAAGAATGCAATCAAGAGCATTTGCATATCTTTTTCACCTTTTTCACACTTGAAAACCAATTACTATATATTTTTTCAATGTATTTTTGGTATTTTGTAGAAAAAATAAAATTACATATGTACCAAGCAAAACGCATATAGAACGTGGAGTTTTAAATTAAATAAATAGTAAATAATATTTAATTAATAAAAATTGAAAAGAAAAAAGGGGGAGTCATCTTTCATCTCCCCTCGCTTTTACAATCCTCAGTCGACTCTTCTTTGCCAGTTTTCCCAAATCCACATAACCCTCAGCCCACCCTTCTCTGCGACTTTTCCCAAATCTGCACAACCCTCAGCTAATAGCCACTCGCAGATGACGATCTCCTCTGCCATTTCCTATTGCGAGATTAACAAAACTCTAGGATTCGATGACGAAAATAGGATCTGCGATTCGCCGAACAAGGGGATGGTTGGGTGAATTGAATTTCTTTCCAGCGTGGGTGTGGCTAGAATTCAACGAAGAAGGGGATGGGTGGATGAACTGAATTTCTTTCCACTGTACCGAGGTGGTGTCGGTGTGGCTGGGATTCGACGCAGAAGCGAATGGGTGTGGCTGGAATTGAATTTCTATGACCGGTTACCGACAAATTATTTCCAAAAACTTAATCTAAAAAAAACTGAAAGATACCACATGTCATTTCTACAATCAAACACCACACACATAATTGATTTTTTAGATCCCACAATTAATAGTATTTCTAGTTCTCTATTGGTATAACAAATCATTGTTTCATTTAATTACCACAACAAATTTCAAGGATGAAGCGTAGGCTGCGTAGTGAAATATTCACACTTCTGGTTTTGAGTGAAATTAAATATTCATTCACCGGAGTAACTATAGAGAAAAAATTGTGGGTACTAGAGGATAACTTATATAAAACGAATTTACCGTCACGTGGCGTTTCGATTCAATAAAATATTGTCATATGGAGAAAAATTTGCACATGGCAATGTATTATTGGACAAAGAACGTCATGTGACGGTGAATCCGTTTCATATAAGTCATTCTCCCATGCATAGATTGCGTATAATCCATATTAACTCATCACTGCCGCTCATTTTTGAGCTATAAAAATCAAAGGCTGGGATTTGCATTCATTTGGTGGGCCATGCGCATTTGATGTGCACAATAATGTACACATGATAGAATCTCTGATTGACAAAAAAGACTTGCATGAAACATATTCAGTGCCACGTGACATCTTTTGTCTGATAATGCATTGTCACGTGTAAATTTTTCTCCACATGATAATGTGTTATTGGATCAGAACACCACATAGCAGTGAATTCATTTCATATAAGTTGCTCTCCTGACATATTGTATTTATAGGATGCAACTCGAGTTGTTGGATAGGTTAAAGTGTCAACTGACAATTGTAATACTGTATATTAGGATTAATTACATAAAATACGTACGCCACATTTTCGCTTCAATACCATATGATGTGTCATGTGACATATTCAATCAACATACATAATCAAATTTAAATGGGATAAAATTATTAGTTAATGTGATATTTATACATCACTTATCACATTATGTAGTTAAAAAAAAAGGGAAAAAAAAAAGACTATTGCTAATTTGCTAAAGTGATGGGTGCTTTTTAAGACACTCTGAAAAGTCGTTATGCACTTCACCAAAATACATTTGTTTTACTTACATTGTTATATGTTTGGGGTGTCTTTTAACAACTCCCAAAGGGTTAAGCAAAATTATTTTATTATTTTGCTTTTTGTTCTTAATTTGCGAGATATACTCTCATGTAACCAAACACGCCACATAACAAGCATTCATTGGTTAATTTGTTCACCTTTTTGACACATAATATTCATCCATCGAACCGATAACGCCATTAGAACTACGCATTGGGTGCAAGATAAAATCTCCCAATCTTCACTTTTGAAGAGAGTTAAAAAAACCCTAAAAGAAAAGGTTACAACCGTATGAGGTGAAACGGCATGTCGTTTCATACTGATTTCTAACACAGTAGACTTTGAGAGCATTCATTTGATTAGCATTGAACACCAAAACCAATCCATCGTCGTTAAAATTGCGATTTGCGAGAGCCCACGATACCAAAATTTCCCAACACCATAAAAGAGCAATTTTTAATTTTAGGGGTTTAAGAAAAAAGGGAAGGGGGAATGCCCAAAAGCTGCTGCAGCTTGACGACGCATATATCTCGTACACAACAATAACAACCAACTCGAAGCTGCTGGCGGTCGTCTCTCTGCGATGGTTTCCCTCTCCACCTGGTTCCGGTACATAGCCCACAAGCTCGAGTACTCTGCCACTCTCAGCTGGAAGGTCCTTCTCTCTCCCCTCTCTCTCTCTCATCCAATTTTCGATGTTTCCCCTTCTGGGTTTTGTTTTTAGAGCCGTTTTGAGATTGCCCATTGTAAGATTGCTGCCTTGGAAGGATAAAGCAGTGAGCTTTGGTATTGGGTCTTTTAGATTTGGGTAATGATGGATGGGTTGTATTGGGATTTTTGAGAACGATATTGTTTTGGTAGTTTCGTGATTTGCTGTTGAAATGGTGTTCTGAATAAGCGTTCGTGGGTATTCTCAATGTTTTGTGTTCTTAATTTCAATGATGTTATTGTAGGAATAGATATTGTGTATGATTTCGAGTGTTATGGTGCTATATGGATCAGAGGAATAGTGTGTGTGATGCTGAAGGTGCATTTTGGACATGCTTAGTTCAGCTTCAAAATTGTTACTTTTGGCCTCTCTGAAGGCATTCGAAAAGATTGACAAATACTATGGAGAAATATTCAGTAATGTTCACTACTTTTGGTAAAGTTAAATTTATAGATATTTTGGGTTAGGCTAGTTGGCCAAGGCAGTGTGCCCGCTCGTTTATTGGAATATCGCATTGTCAAAAGAAAAAAGCTTTATGGCTATTTTGAAGAAACTGGGAACATTTAAAACATGATTTGTGTGCAAGTACCTTGCCTTTTGATTCGAGTCTCTTGAATGTTCAAACTCAATTGTGAAATTGGGGAACCAGTTATCTCCCTCAAAGTTTTTCATGTGTAACTTGGGGTGAGCAAGATATGTAATGTGGGTGATCCTCTCATAAGTCGTTATTAGTATTTAGAAGCACAATGGTTTAGCTTGTCAGATGGTTTAGATGGTCAAATAACGCTTAATTTACTTATGGTTCTTTTGCAATCTTAAAGATAGTTTTCTTACTTTACATTCAAAGGGGTTATCTTTAAGTCAGTGAAAGCTTTATAAATGACTTCTGTTTTATATTGTTCTTTTACGTTTTTATGACAAAAGTTTTCATGTAATGCAGAACTATCAAAAAGGTAAAATTACGGACAAAGAACTAGGTGATGCCGTTTGGAAAAATCTACTTCAGGGAAGGCTGACATACTTGCATTGGAATAAAGGAGAGGAGATGGCCCCTAGTATAGGCGCTCAAGGGGGAACTCTTCTTGTTCGGAAGATACCAGCTGCAGATCCAAAGTAATTACCATTTTAAATATGTCCTCTCTTCTTTTTGCGAGTTTGATTTCCTTTTATCTATAATTTTTGTGCTTGAATATAAATATCATTCTTCCAAAGATACTCCCAGGACCAGTTTAAGCATTTTATGTAATGATCTAAGATTGTGCATCAAAAGAATAAAACCGTTGTTCAGTTGTTGGCTGTAGATCAGCTTCTTATGAGGGACTGCAACTGGTAGGGGTTTCATGTGAGGAACTGTGATATCGTAAATGCCTTCAGAAACTCGAGGATAGTAAATCAATTCTAGTTTACTCGTGTGATGATGAGCAGTTAGGGCGTTTTTCTTTAACACTTATACTTTTTCAATTTAGGTGCAGTTTAGGAAATGTCATAAATTGATTTGTGGACCACTTTGGTTGCCTGTGCCGTCTCTGTCCATGGATACATAAAAAGTAGAAGTTGGTACATTTGAATATGTATGCTCTTGGCTTAGTTGCTCTTATTGAGTCTCTATATTGTTAAAGCAGACCCTTACCATGTATTGTGAGCTTTTATTCAACTTGTGCTCTAAATCCTCACATGGATTAGTGATAAGCTTTCTGGTGCTTAATCATGCTGTGTTCTGCTTGTCATTCTTCTAAAGATGTTCCCGAGCTGAGTCCTTCTGGTTTGATCATTACCTATTATTTACAGATATTGATACCTCTATGTGAAACATTGTCATTTTCCTATTCATATTGATTTATGAGAGTTTATGGTTCCTAACAGCTCAATTGACATCCTCATATTTATCTGTCAGGCGTGTCTGTGTTGGGGATGTAGTGGTCTTGAAGGACCCCGAGAAACCAGATACTTATCTTGTCAGAAGATTGGCTGCAATTGAAGGGTATGAAATGTTGTCTACGGATGAAAAGGATGAGCCTTTTGTCCTTGACAAGGATGAATGCTGGGTGTTGGCTGATAATGAAAGTTTGAAGCCCAAGGTACATGCCATATTCAGAATTTTTATAATTATGTTCAGACAAATGTATCAAATATATTTGCTCGGTTACTGCACAGTTTGCACAATTTCTTTATGAGTCCATCCGCACTTCTTTTTATGTTTTATTATTTGGAAAGCTGTAGCACAGCAGCTGAGTCTATTGTCATCATTACATATGTGTGCAATTTTGATTGCCATCTATTGGTTGTAACATCTACCAAATCTTTAAGCATAATCCTTCACGAGCTATACTTTAGCAACATCCTTTTATTTGAGGAGGTTGTTTCATGAAATGGGTACAGACATTTTATGAATCTTTAAGAAAGTTATGGAAATGGTGGCATAATATCGAAAACTTAGGTAACTACTAGAAATAGATGACAAAATTTATGTATGTATAAAAAAAAATGTATCAAATGATTACTTGAATAATTAAAGATGGATGTACCACATGAACCAAAAGTCATAAATATGCAAGAGATATATCAAATACTCATCTATAGTTCCATAGTCTCGACTCTCTTGATTATACAACCATGTGAAATTTGAAATTCACCTAAATATATATGATATTCAGGATTATCTCTCTCCTCCTTCCTCGTGTTTAGATTTTGGACTAAATTGACAATTCAGCATTTTGACATGTTTTAGCTTTGACATATGCATACAATTAGGGTGAACTATGACATTATCCATGTGGCATTACTTGAATGGGCACAGTTGGATAAGTATTCATTCTGATATCTGGCAGGAAGCCAATGACAGTCGAAAGTTCGGGCCAGTTTCCATGACAGACATAGTTGGCAGAGTCATATATTGTTTACGAACAGCTGTGGATCATGGCCCCGTGCAGAACAGGCAAGTTACTCAAACTTAATCTGCTTAACTCATCTTTGTTTTTGTATGGGGATAAGTTCTGTAGTGATTAATATTTGTGTTTCTTATGCTCTTTGTCCAGCCATTCTAGCATGCGAAAGGATACACCGGTTTTGGAAGTTGAATTGGACGTCGATGAGATGGCAAAAAACCACAAAGCCTGAAGTATGTCCTCATAAAGCAATGACTACTCTTTTGGTTTGTATCTATTTTCCTCCCAATTGCTTATTGGATCATTTTTCGTCTTTCTCTGTTCTTCCCCCTGTTTCGAGTACAAGAAGAAAAATAAAGATGGAATTTCAAGTTGTTCTTGAGTCATGACTCATGGGATGGTTGTAAGTTTGTGGTGGTTGTTCAGGTGCTCCTACTTCAGTAATGGCGCGTTTTGTCTTTGCTGAAGAATACAGAAGCGGCCTGTAACGAATTTGAGTTTAGAACGGTATTTGTCTTTTGACGAAGTTTAGAACAGCGCTGTACTCCGAAAAACTAACTGAGAGAGAGAAGAAAATCTAGATGTTGTCAAGTTTTTGGACCTATATTTAATCCTTGGCATGTCTTTAGTTTCATGCGTTATGAGGTTGGTTGATCACTCCGGCGGAATATACTTTCGTGTGTTTCTACAAGTTCCATTTATGCTTTATTGTTTTCACTGCTACTTGTATGCAGCAATTCCGAAGACTCGTGGAGGAGTAGTTATGTCAGGTGTTTAGGTTAAACATCTCATGAAATTGAGCTTTGCCTCGTCAAACTATCAAGTCAACTGCTATTATTTTCGCAGGGCACTCAGTGAGCCAATATTTTGCCACACATAGACCCAGTATATGTGTTAATGTACATGACATGGAATCTGGCATCCATGTAAGGAAAAAAAAAAATTAACTTGGCGGTAAAACTAACGGAAGTAATATTTTGTAACTTTAGAAGAAATGAACTGAACTGTTACATGGGCACAGCAGTGCAGGACATAGTTGATATTTTTTCACGAGACGATATTTTATTGTGGGAAGATAGCTTCAAACTTGAGTTAAAGAGTGAGCCATTGACTTGGTCAATTGGTCTAACTCCGATTGATCTTTAATTAAATATTAGTCAGTCGGGTGGTGCTACATATATTAAATTTGTGTACTAAATAGTGTGATACATTTTATACCATATAAATTTTTATTATAATTATTAATTAAATTTTAACTTAAATTAAAGTATAAATTTAATTGGTGGCATATTATTTAGTGTACAAATTTGGTGTGCCCCGCTAAAAGAAATAAGAAGAAAAATAAAAGGAGGGCCAAATCAAACTAACAACACAAAACTGGGCCAGGCAACACTGGGCCGAAGAAAAAGACAGACAACCGGGTCAAATGACCCGAGTCGACCCACGACTGAACCGCCTCAAAACCTCAGAACCATAATACCCAATGAGTCCCTTATCAATGGCGCTATAGGGTTTAGCAAAGGAAAGTGACAAACACTTCGAAACAGCAGCAGCAAGCACGCCAGAAAATGCAAATCCGCCATTGACGACTGAACTGAAAACTCTCCTTCTCAGTCTCTCACCTCCCCAGAAATGTTACAAGGCGTTCATATCATCGGTGAGTTTCTCATAAACCGAAACAAAACTCTACTGGGCTTCCAACTTTCTACACAAGCTGGAATTTGTAGGCTCTTTCCATATCAATTTTTGATTTGTAAGATATGGGTTATCGGAATTGTGATTGATTTCGCTCGTATTTTTCTTAGAAATTGAAGTATTCGTGTTCGTGTGTTGTTCTTTATTCAAAATTTAACGTTTTGGTTAGAGTTCCCCACCAGGTGTTTGTTGAAACGATATTGTATGAATAGCACTTGCATATAACAAATGGTTATAGAGAGAGTTAGCTCTCGTGTCGCCGGCTCGAATTTTTATTTTAATCTGCTACTTGATTTCAATCTTGTATTTCCTTTGCACTTTTTACTGATAACTACTAGCTGCATTTGAATGCTAAGGAAGAGTTCAGTTATAGGATTTTGGTTTTATATAATGCTCTCTTGTTATGAGGAACGCAAAATCTGTACTTTTTTCGGTGCGTGGGGGATGTTTGCACATGTGGGATAGAATAAGAGTGGTCTCTTATGAAATTATTTTCGAGCACGAGCAGGTGAATTGGGGTTGAGGATATTGCTCGGAGCTTTCATTTTTATGATTAGGTTTATTGCATTGTGATTTTTGGATGATGGTGGTTTTATTCCAGGTTATGGACCATCAGATGCCAAATGTCTTCCGTGTTCTGGAATTTCTGGAAGAGTAGCCCCTTTATATCCCTGCTCTTCTCGTTTCAACCATAAGTCCAAGTCACAGGTCAGAATTGGATCACCAAAAGGTGCTTACAAGGGGGTATCTTTTACGTGCAGAGCAAGTTCTAGTGGTCGTAATAGAAATCCAGACTTTCCAAGGCAAAACAGACACGGGTACTCCCGGAGCAGGAATAGGAAAAATGAAGAAAGAGATGGCTTTGAAAACCTTGATGAATCTGATATGCTTTCTTCTAAAAACGGGCCATTGGTCTCCCTATCAAGTAACACAAAGTTCGGGGCCACTGCATCCCCTGGACCTAGAGAAAAAGAGATTGTTGAGCTGTTCCGGAAGGTCCAGGCACAACTTCGGGAGAGAAGTGCAGTTAAAGAAGAAAGGAAGGTTGAAGCCTCACAAGGGCATGGTAAAGAGAATGCGACCGTGGATTCCCTCCTTAACCTGTTAAGGAAACACTCGGTTGAGCAATCAAAGAGAAACAGCAACAGTGGCAGCAGCAACAAGGACTTTACGTTGGACCAACCAGAGAAGAATGCCCGATATAGTGAAAGAAAAAACACAGCTTCTTTTGATTCAAATAACAAAGCTCCTTTTGATTCAAATAACCTTTTGAAGGATGAGGTTGAAGAACCTACTGCCTCTTTCAGCAGGCCTGCATCAAATTTTCAACGCAAGTCTCCCATTCCTCGGTTAACGTACCAGGCCATTTATTCTGAGGATGATCACATAGGCAACTCGGTGCCACATGTGAATTCAACTGGGAAAAGAAAGAAGAATCATGTTGAGAGAGTTCCTAAACCAGAGCCCGAGCCCGAGGCAGAGCTTGAGTTGGAGGCAGAACTTGACCCTGTGCCCGAGCATGATACTGAGTTTGAATTTGAGCCTGAGCCTGAACCTGAGCCTGAGCAAGTGATTGTTCAGTTGTTAGAGGACGAGACTTCAGAAGAAGAGATTTCAGTTCCTGAAGAAACTCTGCTTGAAGATGACGAGAACGAAGGAGAACGTGTTGAAAGTAGGGATTTGAGTACATTGAAGCTGCCAGAATTGAGGGTACTAGCGAAGTCTCGAGGTGTAAAAGGGTTTTCGAAGATGAAGAAGGCTGAGCTTTTGGAGTTGCTAAGCGGGAGCGCAGTTTGATTTGTGATGCACGGTATACCGCTGACATATTAATATAGTTTCAGATAATTTTCCACCTTTTTATATTCGGGCCTCTGAATCCTTGTTGAGATTTGAGAGTGTGTTTAGTTTTTTCCAGTTTTGGAGGGTGTTTTTCGAGCACAGGATGGTCTCGCCGCGCTGGGATTGGTCCTTTTTTTTGTATTTGTTTTCGTAGAGGATTTTCATCGTAGGGAAAATATTTCAGATTCTGTAAAATTGATGAACTAGTTCAAGTGTCAAATTCGTTGTAGTTTCCTTCACAAACTACATTTTGTCATATTTTTCCTTGTTTAATTTATTTTTAAGAATTATGTTTCACTTGTTCTCCTTTTGATTAACAGCTGGCCTGCATATTGTGTATTTACAGACTGTTGGGGTCCATGCCTTACTGTCCCAAACAATCCTAAGTCTTTTTGGAGTGGTGTGAGTTTAATAGATGAGGGGCACTCTCTTATAAGAATCAAACTCACGAGACACATATATTATATTCAACAATTGGACACATTCGCATTGAATTCAATTTTTTCGGAGCATTGTGCGAGTTTGATTGTTTTTGGGACAATTTGAGTTTCTTTAAAGAACACTATTGTGTAAGGATATATTTCTCATTACACGCGACTGCCTATGCTAAAATAACTCATTAATCAGCAAAAAAGTTTTTACATATATGTCAAATTGTGATTTTTCTGCTAGAAGGAGCTGAGTATTTTCCTCTCTGAAATTATTGGATTTGGAAATAGTTTTTCATACCAATTGGGAATTGGGGTTCAAGTGAAATTCTCCAAAATTGGAACCGGAACCGGTATGGTTCGTCTTTTTACTCGATTTTGACTTTTTTGGTCAACACGGTTTTTTTCTTTTCTATTTCACGTTTTGATTGGGTTTTCCGGTTTGGCGGTTTATATGCCTAGAAGAAGAGACAAAAATTGAAAAAAAAAAAACCATTTGATTCGTGGATTCTCAAAAAAAGAAATAAGCAAAGTTCCATCGTTGAGCGAAGTATCATAATCATCCAATAAGAAGGATTTCAATTTTTCCCAATGAATGATTTGAAAATCTATTAATTCTAACAACTAATTACAGAGTTGATCATTCGAACCTTTCAATTCATAGAATTAGATCTCGAACCGGGGATATTCTCGAAACTCACAAAGAAAAAGAAAGTGAGTAAGACAAAAAAGAAGAAACTTGGACACTAGATGGAAATAGTTTTTCATACCAATTGGGAATTGGGTTTCAAGTGAAATTACCTAAAACTCGAGGAACTTTCTCAAATTTCCCACCCTACCCCTTCAAAAAAATTGCACACAGATAAGATAAGGCAAGCCCAAAAACACTCTCTCCCTTACTCTCTATTCACCTTCTGCAACCATGGAAGCCACTCTCTTCAGCTTCCCTTCCTCCAAACCCCCATCACCCTCCCTAACCCAAACCCAACCCAAATCCCTCCTGACCCGACCCGCCACAAACCCATTTCTCTCCCTCACCCCCCGCCCCGCCCGCCACCACCACCACCGCCTCCCCACAATCCGCTCCGCCATTTCCCGCACCAAAAAGGAGCAGACCGTCGAAACCATCAAGGAAAACCTCGAGAACTGCCACCTCATGGCCGGAATTCGCTACAAGGGCCTTACAGTAAAGCAATTCCAAGACCTCCGGAAAGTCCTGCCGGAAACCACCAAGCTCATTGTGGCCAAGAACACGCTGGTCTACAAGGCAATTGAGGGGACGCCGTGGGAGGCGCTGAAGCCGTGCATGACGGGGATGAACGCCTGGCTCTTCGTCCACAGCGAGGAAATCCCGCCGGCCATTAAGCCCTACAGGGATTTTCAGAAGGAGAAGAAGCTCGACAGCAACGACTTCACCGGGGCGGTTTTCGAAGGGAGGTTTTACGGGCCTGGGGACTTTAATCAGCTCGAGACAATGCCGACGAGGGCGGAGATTTATGCTAAGTTGCTTGGGACGTTGAATAGTCCGGCGTCGAGCTTGGTGGGGACGATTCAGGCGCCGGCGAGGGAGTTGGTCATGCTTTTGAAGGCTTATGTGCAGAAATTGGAGGAGGAAGGCGGCGGCGGCGGGCAATAGCGGTGTTGTAAAAGGAGAGGTTTTTGAGGCTGTGTAAGTGTATCTTGAAAGACCCAACTGTTGATTTTTGGTGTTTTTGTGTTGTTGTAGCATGATTGCGGTTTATATTTCGAGCTGTAGATTTATGTAAAATTGACGTTTTAGCAAGCAATGATCTTGAATTTAAATTTAATGGCTATCTGTGCACAATGTGTGCTATTTACACTTTGTATTAGGAATGCTCAATGCTTAATGAACATTCTTGCACTTGTGTAACTTAGATACAACAACAATGTTTGGAGTTGATGTTGCGGGCGTATGAAATTTACGTTCGATTTTCCTTGTATTCAATTGCAGTGTTTTAGTAATGTAGATGGAATCTCAAAGTTTATTTGCATCGACATAATCTATAGCTTAGTGTATTTTAACATCCATTTAGTGGATAGGGCTTTAACAAGAACATTATTAGAACTCCATTTAGTTGGTTAGAAAGATATTGTTGGGGAGGGATGAAAGGTAGTATCTTATACCTATAGCTTTTCTCTTGTTACCTCCCCATCTTAGCTTGGGTCCTGGGAGACCATTCATTTCGGCTATCTCCCCTATTTTTCCCTCTTGCTTCTTGGCTAAATTAATGTTGAGGCCTGATAGTGAGGAGCGGATGGAGTGATAAAATGATTTGACACTATGGAGAATCATTTGTGTGACGACTGGAGTGGAGTGGCTTTAAAGAGAGCATTCTGTTACCGTCTTTGTTTTTGCAGCATGGATTTAAATATCTGTGTATTTGGACCATCAGGGGTGAAAAATTACATCTTTTATTTGTGTTGTATGATGATGATCAATGATAATACAATGAGTTAGCAATGATTCATTCAAAAATATTTGGCTTGGATATTGGTAATGTGAATCCAATTGTGGCTTGAAATTTGTGAGGTCTCTTGAAATCGTAAGTTGATGATCCAAAATCTTGATTCATTAAGCCAACAATGTTCCAAAGCTGAGTTACTCTATGAGATTGTCAACTCCAGCAAATGTGGAAGCCATTAAAAAGGTCTTTGCGGTGAAGTTGCTTAGCCTCGAGGTAATAAACTGGTAATACTAAGTTACTAACACAACTCCTTCTCAGCCTCTTTGAAGTTATTCTTTGTATATCTTTTTTCTTATAATCTTGAGCATCCTAGCTTAAACTTTTACAATTTAATGGATATTATGTTTTGTTAGTTGCGTGCAAGACCCAGAACTTCAACGTCATATCCCAACTCGTACTAGCTTAGTACACTCCTGCCATTGTTTAATCATTTGAAGCTTTCAATTCCAAAATTGAGTTTCTTTTCTCATCAAATCCAGTGTGGGGTGGATTCCATTGTTTTTGGGTTGATAATTAGGTTGTAACTGTGTGACTGCGACATAGAGTTTGTTTTTGGGAGAAAGTTGTGACCTGGGTTATACTTTTGACACAGTGGCTTCACTGAAAAGAGAAGAACCCACGAAACACTTGATCCCCAAACTGATTGGTGTGGCCAAAACTTGAGCCGTTTCTGTAGATTTGTTATCAGAACTCCAATATAAGCTCGCATGGGAGTGCAGGCGACAAGTTCAGTGATTATGCAATTGCATGCAGAGGAATGCCCTCAGGTGCCTTGTTAAAGACTGCATATAGTTTTTAGTTCTATTTTTATTTGGACGCATTTTGCTTCAAGTGTCATGTCATGCATGATTCACATTTAGATGTTATAGATTTACCGGTCTGGGTAATTGCTGAAAGAAAGCGTTTGCCTTTTCTTCTGTGCTTTCAGGTTATTCCTTCCCGGTGCCTCACCCAAACTTCTGCAGAAGCTGCTCCGCCAGCATATGTGAAATTTGCATTGCCATTAAGTGC
The DNA here is from genome assembly GCA_018257905.1 of Gillenia trifoliata. Lineage (NCBI taxonomy): Eukaryota > Viridiplantae > Streptophyta > Magnoliopsida > Rosales > Rosaceae > Gillenia > Gillenia trifoliata. The sequence goes on along the minus strand of CM031080.1, from coordinate 33,064,819 downwards.
TTGCATGCAGTATGCTGCAGTGGATATACCGGCTTGCCCGGATCTCTGAAACAATTAGCAAAATGGTCGGAGCGCTGCTGAGAATAACAGTTATTATAGTTGGCGGGGGATAGTTTGTAGAAACGGATCATCAGAGGCTGCAAATAGTGGATGGTTAAATGAACCAGGGAAAGGGCGACTACAGAAGATGGATCCTGTGATTCAGGGCCTGTAGACAACCTGCTGGACATGCCCTAGTAACGAGATCCCAATTGTCCTCGCAAACAGTAGCAGTGTCGCATCTGTTTCATCAGTTCCTTCTGCTGCTCCTATTTGTGAGGAGGTTTTGATCAAAGGGCCAATCATTGGTTTCAGTCTGGTAGACTTTTGTGTTTCATCCACAAAATCATGGAGCTTCTGTGTATTCAATGACATGATTGACGGTGGTGATTCTTCCCCCTGCATATTATATGTCGGCAATTTTGTCCAATGGAAAGAAGTTTGGTTTACAGTTCCTCGTAGTCAGAAACTGGAATCGACAATTTGAAAATGGCGATAGATATCAAATATACGAGAGAAACTTCGGTAGGGCTGCTTGACTAGGACAGTTCTCACATCGCACGGATCATAGCGGGTCGGATGAAATCAAAATGCAAGTAGTCTCATGCTTTTATAAGAATTGTCGTACATATGACGTGATTGGACACCCTGACCAAGTTTTAGGGCAAATGAAGTTATGGGAAGTCAAATGCGATGTGAAGTAGCACTTCCAACATCATATAGGACCCTACGTTCCATTTATGTGAAGGCAGACGCACATGGCTACCCAAATACTACTCTTCATAAAAGACAGATCTCCTTCAACTTGTTTTGACTGCCCTAGAACTCTCACTTGGACATTTGTCCATAATAGGAGGGCTAGGATAGCCTCGACGGTTGATTCTGGCCGTTTTTGTAAGTCTCATAAGTATGAATGATTAAATTAACTTATGTTCGCACGCGTTAATTGATTATGGTCGTTGATGTTTTGTAAATTCTCCAAGCATGAACTATCGGATCAACTCATTTTTACGTGCACGACTGATTCTAATATTTTTCGTATTTATAAATAGAGAGCAACTTACATGTAATATGTTCATCATCACATGACGTTCTGATCTGATAAAATATTGTCACGTAGAGAAAAATTTGCATATGACAATGCATTATTAGATAAGAAACGTCACGTGACAATAAATCAGTTTCATATAAGTCATTTTCCTATAAATACCTAGTTGCTTGATTTGACTTATTTTGGATTACAAACATAGCTCTAAAGATCCACACATAAGATAATCCTTTATATTGTAGGGGGAAGAGGAGCCTAACACACCCTGAAGTCCTGCTAAAGTCGCATTAACTTTTCCCTAAAGTTAAAACTTTAACTTTTCCATTACCCATGTGGCCATATGGGGAACCAAATCTTTAATTATTGTGTCCTTTGAAAGTAAAACCATGCCAACATAGCGTGTACGGAAAATGCAGTTATGTAATTTAAATATCAATTCGATTATAGAAGGGTACTCTTTACTCTATAGGATATAGGCCTCACATGTTATCTACACATCGAATTTCACTTTAACAGTATATTAAACTAATAATATATTTTCATGATTTTCGAACATATATAAAATTTTCTTCAAACTTAATTGTTTTCGATTTGTTAAATATTAAGCAATGTCTTAATTCTTGCTAACAGTTGCACTTTAAGTCTTAGTAGACAGATTTGCTCTCCTAAGGTCCTCATTTTGAGGACATGTGAGGTCCTATTTTATGTGAGTCTTCATAGCCTATTAACAAAATTTCGTATTTATAATTAGAACTATTCATATTATTAATCACTATGTAAATATCATTTCTACCAAAAATCAATTAAAACTAAGATCGCTTAGTCATCGTACTGTATAAAAATAGATGGACGGATTCGGTAAAAATATTGTGAACTATTTATCTATTTTCTACAATTGATTGACTAAACTTTTTGTAGAAATAATCTTTATATAAGACTTAATAATATAAATAATTATCATCATAAATACGAATAAGTCACGAAAACTCACATAAAAGAGGACCTCACATGTCTTCAAAATAAGGACCTTAGGGGAGCAGCTCTCCTTAGTAAAAGGGTTGTTATACACTTGTAAAATCATCTGTCAGGTTCTAATTGCTAGCATGCATCTTGTTCTAATTAAGGGAGGATTCTTGCATGTCAACGTGCGTTTATTTTCGCGGGGTTGTTATACTCATACGAGAATATACCTTTAGCGAGAGCCGAGAGGCAAGTCTTTTTCCTAATGAAGTGATTTGCACAGCAGTGAAAAAAAAAAAAAAAAAGCTAGCAAAAAACGATAATTGAGGGGGAATTTAAAGATCGAGCTGCATTATTTATCTTTCTGGTTTCTGCTTGAATGATAATGGAAGTAAAGGTATACCTAAAGTAAAGATGTATAGTCTGATATGGAATGGTCTTATTGGATTTAAGCTAAAAAATGGTGACTGCTGCATAAGTTAATGACATTGTTTGCTTTTCCTATGACAACCCGTCCCGAATTTTATTGTATTTTATTTCCTGAACGTGTGAAGTTACCAAAATGCCCTTGAACGAGTTAAGTGGAAGTCCTACGTGGACGTTTAAATATTTTTCCTGTTATGAAAACAAGTTGGTGCGTGTACTATGTAGTACCGAGTTACCCAGTTTAGTTTGGGGAAAAATCTCTTTCTTTTCTTTTTCCCCTGACTTCTCTTTCTTTTTCCCCTCACTTTTTCTGCTGTCTTCTTCTTTCTTCTCCCCGTAGAAAGTTTCACTGTGCACACAGTGGTCACACAAAATCCGTCGAACCGAGCCAAACCATCACCACCATCTTGTTCGTTGTAACTCACTGAGTTCAACGGTACAAGCCGTTTGCCCAAATTCTTTACTGTTTGGCGAGAATTGCACACAAAAGAACTGGACTTTTCCGGCGAGTTTTTCGAGAATACCGACCTAGGTGAGGTTCCTAACCACCACCTTTAGTTTCCTCGTGTTGAGTAGATAAATTTTCATACTAAGATCGTGTTATTTGGTTGTGTTTGGAGGTAGATCGAACTTTGTTTGTAAGTCGAGGTTTTCCGGCCAAATTCTGGACATTTCCGACCAATTTTTGGACTCCAAAGAGGTAAAATCGTGTTCTCCTTCTTTCTAGCTTCATTTTGACATGTGGATCGTGTAAAATGGTTGAGAATTGAAGAAGTTAGGAATTTTAGAATATTTTCCCAGTTTTCGGCGAGTTGGCCGGCGGCGGTGCCAGTCGAGGGAAAAAGTTGCAGTGGCGACCGGTCGTACCGGGCTGCGACGTCAGTTGTGACGTCATCGCTGACGTCAGCAACCGGTCCAGACAGGAGAATATTCTTGAAATATTCCTCCTAACGCCGTTAGGAATATTTCGTTAGATCTAACGGAGATGCTGAAATATTCCGTTAGATCTAACGGCGTCAACACTAGCTCGGGTTGACCGCGCGTGAGCCGAGGCAGGCCAGAGCGTGTGGGCGCGTGGGAATAGTTTTTCGACTTCTGTCAATTCGAGGCGACTCGTGATGACGCGTACTACCTCTGGGCAGTACGTATGATATTTTTCGGAGTGTTTTAGACCTTCGTATTGAGCAAACCAAGGAAAAATGTCTTTTATTAAATTAATTAGTAAGCTTTATGAGTTTAATCATTACTATAGTGATATCTCATATAGATGAGACTTACCCGGAGGATTACATGGGTCAAGCAAGGCGAGGCGGCTACGACCCAACGACATATCAGTGAGTGTGCTTTGTTTTGAGAAATTAATAGTATTTATATTATTTCTCACTGTGATTTTACAATTGGTTTTTCTCCATCATGCCATGATTTTACTTATGGTTAAGTATAAAGAAATTATTTTATGTTGAGATTTATGAAATTGTGACGGCATGATTATGTATATTTTTTTTATCTGCTCATTATACAGGCATTCACCAATGTCTAATACTCGTCTGGGTTAGGACCAGCCTTCACGTGTATGTTCACACCGCACCGTATGCTCACTTTGGATCCATTGTAGGTGCCAGCTTGTACTAGTCTGCATTAGGTAGCTAGGACTCGTATGTGATGCGCTTAGCGCTAGCTTCACATGATTGTAGTACCGAGCATATATATATATATTTATTTATTACACCCAGCCTATTCCATGTAGCTACTTTCTACATGGACTTGTGTGTCTGCATACGTTGATGAGCATATTATATATGTTGTTGTTGAGCATATCATACTATATATTATATATGTTGAGGAATTTATTGGTATTTACTTATACCTTTGGCCTTGTTGCCTTTATACTGTTTTGCTGATGATTATTATATTGTTGAGGTAAATGGGTTTAATTGTATTTTGACAGTTTTCATACTATACGCAGTATGATTTGGAAAAGTATACAGGAATTTTAAAAGAGGGGTTACTATGTTGGAAAAACAAAGGTTTTAGAAATATTTATTTTTGCCCACTTACACCTTCTGTTTTGCGCCCCTCCAGGACGTAGTAGCTGGATTAGTGGTGAGCGCGACCACTCTGGTGTTTACGACTTCCACACCAGATAAATGTAGGACTTCTTCCTCCTACTAGTATGTTTATCCATCCTGTTCAGGATGAGAATAATTAGTACTTCCTTACTGTATTTATCTATGCTCTGAACATCTCATACTTTGTATCAAGGGTTCTACCCGTACTTCTGCGTACTCTGTTGCATGATTTTAATAATTCCATAATTTGGTTTTATTTTATTCAGAAATTCCACTCAGTTTGCATGACATGGCTTTCGTCACCCTACGGGGTGTCGGCCAACATGCCTCGATTACGGTACCCTTCGGAATATTCGGGTCGGGGTGTGTCATTTCCAATTTATAAAAGCTTACTCTTTGTGTGTGTATATTGTAAGATCGATAAGTAGACTACAACTAATCACATTAATATTGTCATAACTTAACTACATGCATTGTCTGATAAGTGTTGAAATTTTATCATAAAAAATTTCGGTACAGTTAAAAATGAAATCATTCAATATAAATTATAATTTATTCTGTGAAAATTTCGAATTGAGACTCTATTTTCCAACATGTACATACATATATAATATATATGTCTACCATCAATCCATATCAAATGCACAACTATATATCTAGGATGGTATTGGAGAGTAGAGAGGGGTCCAAATTAGGGTGTGAAGATGCCAACTATTTATAGATGTGGATGCAAATTCTTTGTTTTTATTAAGAAGAGGGTCATGTTTCGTATATATGATTGTACAGAAAAATGATCACACACAATTGGAAATTGAAAAGGACAAGAAAATAAAAGAAAATCACACCATGTGATAGTTGGATTCTCAGATAAAATTTGTAAAAGGGTGAGATATTATTTAAAAGGCCAATAAAAATTGGGCTCCAATTAATTTTGGGGTTTTAGATTTAGTTGGCCAGCTCATGTTCATGTAAGATCCTGAAGAAAGGACAGTTGTTTTGATATGCTCCCTAACTTGGGGAACAATTAATTTTGGAAAGAAAAAACTTTTCGTTTCCAGAGAAATTTAAGTACAATTGTTATTTATAAGACATATTTTAAAAAGTTTTAAACATTTTTATATCTTAATTTTATTTGAGTTTATGCTATTGTCTCACCTAAAATAAGAGCTACTACAATCAGATAATCCTATTGAAGTTTTTCTCGCTGAACCCTAACTTGGTAGCTAAAACTTTTAAAGAGATAGGAGATTCACAGCTTGGAGTCACGACATGGAGTCACTGTCAAATCTTGCTCTAAATTTAAAGGTGACCAAAGTGTTAGTACAATAGTAATGCAATCCTGGCACTGAGCAAAGCAACATGCGCATGCACATATGTAGACCGTTCATCAGGGGCTACAATCTGACATTCACCTAAATTTACCCTTTATTTTCAAATGTACCTATAATTAGTAATGGTGTACGGGAAATTATACTGTTGTGTATTCTTTTTCTTGATTGAAACTTTGAGAAATTTGAATATTGTGCTTTGTACTATTGAATATAATTATTTTTTATTATTATTTTAATTAATAACAATCGTTAGATTAAACAGGAATCAATCTCAGTCATATATCATCTTGTAATATCTGATGATTTATAAAACTAAGAATTTTTTGAAAAAACTTACCTGTAACGGATTACATCCGTTCATGCAACTCTCTCTCTCTCCACACTCAAGAGATAGACATATACACCCATTAGAGGTAAAATTTCCCGACGAGTAACATTTCATTAGTTTAGCAAGTGAGTTTCCAAGGTGATATTTACCATGTGTGAAACAACAAGAAGATGCTCCATTTCAACTTCTTGTTTGGTATTGTTTGACATGCATCTTATAGAAAATCCCATGCTTTAATTAGCAAAACTGAAACCAACAAAAAGTTGTGACAAATGACTCCAACTAATTTTCTCAGGGATATTATCCATGTCTTATATTTTTTACAAATAGCATGTAGGTTGTAATTATTTAAGTCCATTAAAAAAGTTGCTAATTTTGTCTTAAAACTAATCATCTTATGGTTACACTTGGGGGTAAAAGAACAAAAAAAAAAGATTTATTTCGGTTGGGCTGGTATGAGTCTGACTTATTCTCTGCTTTCTAGCTAGGAGGCAAGTGAAGTAGGCATAAAAGCTAAAATTCCAAACGATATTTTATAAATTATCCTTATGGTTTAATAGATCATAATTAATAATCATTTCATCAGATTAATTGGAGTAGGTGGCATCTATAAATTAAGTTATCATTTCTTTATCTCAGCCAGAATCTGCAGCTAAACATCATGGATTTTTGTTAAGAGTGATGACAATTGTTAGATTTGAGGTCACCCCAAGTTTAGTAAGACTCATACCAATTCAACAACCTCCTTTGAATCTTGAATAATTTGAGGTCTTCTAGCTCCCATAAGTGTGCATTAATTTGTTATCACCCCTTTATTTTAGATTATGTGTAGCTTATGAGAAAGCATTATATATTTTTCCAACCTAATTCCTGACTTCTCCTGCGAACACATACGAAAACATAATACGTGACTTGCACACTATAAAGTGCCATTTGCGTTGTTTATTAATACATGCATTTGAATTTAGAACGCAGTGAATTGAAGAGAAATACCCTAATTACCAAAACAATCTGCCACTTATAAGCATAAATTAAATTGTTTAGAAGGATTAGTTGATATTTGTTATAAATATAAGAGATGTGGATGACCACCATAATATCCATAACCTTCACTACTTACTCATTTTAATGTCTTGTAACCTATGTTTTTATTATTGTAATTCATTGTAAGCCTATAAATAGGTGCTTATCAAAGATGAATTATACAAGTTTGGAGAACATTTTACATTGTTTTTCTTTACCCTCTTTCTCTCCTTCTCATTTTTCTCCACAATTTCCTTTTAGTTTTATAACAATATTATTCTTATTTTTTCTCTTATTCACGACTTCTCCGATTCTAAATAAGTAACATGTTATAAAAATAAAAAAAATAAAAAAAAATATTGGGAAATAGAAAAACTATGCATGCATGGTAAATTTGTGAAGATGTGAAGGCCACATTAGTAACTTAAAAGAAAATTAGACAAGCAATCATGGTACTTCCTGTGTGGAATCTTTTCCTGGATTATCATTGTTCCAATGAATCCTCTAATCCTTTAATTAAAAAAGGCTTGACTTCTCTTACAAACAAATTTCTCTCAAATCATATATGATTAGATCCCCAAAGTGACAAAGTCTCCTCCTTTTACATTTTACCATCTTCATTAACCTCTTAATTAATCTTCCCCTCCTCACCCAACAAATCTGCAATCACATAGGCCCCACGAATTTAGTTTCTTTCTTTCTTTAAATTTACTTTTTAATTTAATTTCCTCTAAATTTTATTCATTCCCAGCACACACACACACACTCTCTCTCTCCTTCTTCTCTCTCATGCAGCTTTGTAATGAAAGCAGTGCATGAGGGTTAGATTGATTCTTGAAGATTGATCTTTGTTGTCAAAAACCCAATTGAAGTTTCATGTTAAAGTTTCCACCTTTGGCTTTAGGGTTCATCAAGATCTGTTTTTTATGCCTCAACTCACCAGCTCTAACCGCATGAATAGAGGTACCGTTTGATTCAAAGGTAACAATTTTCGTTTTATCCAATGTTGTTGTTTTTATTTTTTCCCCAACAAAATAAATGTTTGGTGATGTTTGTCTTATGTTAATGGGTGGGGGAGGAAATGAGTTGGTGTTGTTTGGATTTTAGCTATGTTTGTTCGTCTGGGTTTTGTGTGAATTTTTCTGGGTTTGTGCAAATTGTGAGTTTGATAATTTGTAACATGTTTGATCAGCTTGTTTTTAGAAGAAAATAAGGTTTGTTTTAAGGTTTTGTTATTTTGAGGTTCAAGGGAATGAGGTTTTGGTTGAGACAATTCACCTGCCTCCAGTTGTTGTTGCTAAAAAGACTGAGGCAGTTGAGCTGAGGGGTGGGGAGGAAAACTAGCTTTTGAATCTCAATTTGTGTTTGTTTTTTGAAACAAAATCAATCGAAAATTACCATTCGACAAAGTGGAGCCGAGTTTCTTCTGTGCTCTGGTCTCAAATTGTGAAAAAAGGATAAAGAGTTAAGATTTCAATAGTGTTTTTCCCCCTTTGCATGTTTTCTTGTTTGCTGAGTGTTTAATAAAATTGATTTGGTAGCTTGAATCGAAACAGATTTGATCGGAAAGTTCGGATTTTTGGAACACCAACTGGCTGACAATGGGTGTAAAGATTCTGATCTTGCTAGCTATTTCAATGTTTTAGAATCTTGATGCATTGTTAAGAGAAGCAGTGCAAAACACATAATTGATGGTTGCTTCATAATTCGAGGACGTTGTTACGTAGACAAATAGGACCAATTGGTGTGCACCTTTAAATCATTAGGTTCTGTTGGAGTTTCAGAACCAGAAAACTAAACTAGTTTCACAGAACATTTTAGCAAAGTTTTCATTTCGTAATATTCTCTGTCGTTTGTAGTATTTATTTGTGGTTTCTCTTCTCGAACAGGTGAGATGGACAAAGCATCTATAAAATGTCTGATCAACAGTATATCTCGATTTGTTCATCTAGTTTCATGCCAAACATCGAAACATATTCCTATTCAGAAGGATTACAGAACCATAGTTGATGTACTAAAGCTTTTGAAGCCATTGCTTGATGAAGTAGCTGACTTTAAAATATCGTCAGATGACAGTCTATATAAAGAGTGTGAAGAATTGGATATGGCTGTCAATGGAGCTAGGGAATTCATGGAAAACTGGTCTCCAAAGTCGAGCAAAATTTTAAGTGTGAGTTCAAATCTATTCTTCTGCTAAATTCACGTCTTTATTTGTGCTTCTAGTCCATGCTTGAGGATTTTTATCACGGAATCTCTGTTGATCTTTTTCATTTGGAAAGATGCACAAAATCAAGGAAAACCGTAGTGCAAGACATAGGAACTCCACAACAATAATTGCAATCACAATTATGAGGCTTCTGTATTTCCCTTTGAATACATGGAAATTGAACAAAGCATTGTACATAAAATACCTCAAATTTGACAAACTATCTTTTGTGTGTCCGTGCATGTGATGAGGGGTGGGGGTTTCTTCATATGTTTTGATCATAGTTCGAATTACAATGTATCCTCAGGCTTGGCGGAGTGAGCCATTGTTGATAACAATCCAAAGCTCGTCACTCAAGATTTGTGGCATATTACGTAGACTGTCGCAGTCATCTTCATCTGGCTCAAGTTTAACAGGTCTTCAGGTATTTGCTAAGTTCAAACTGCCTTCTGCATGTATCATTTTCTTATAAGGAAAAATGGAAAAAGAAAACGAGGTTGATTTAACAAACTTTCTACTACTCATTCTTATTATTTTTTAATGCCAACCTATTTCTTCGAAACTTTCTATTCCTCATCCCACTAGTTATTAATAATTATGTTGTTCGATTCATCAGAAGTCAAGACAAATGCAACTCTAATCTGTAGTAAATTGTTTCAGCACTGTATGCAGGAAATTCAATGTTTGAAGCTGGAAAGAGTAACAGAATACTTAGAAGAGGCTCTGAGAAATCCAAGAAAAGACGTCATGCCTTCCACCAAACTTCTTATGAAAATTATCGAATTGCTTAATCTGACTTCAAACCAAGAACTGCTGAAAGAAAGCATTGCTGTAGAAAAGGAAAGAATGAATGTCGAAGTCAGTGATGTTAGAGGGGAATTAGATCAAATTAACCAAATTGTGGTTCTCGTCTCCCATATTCGTGAATTCATGGTCAAAATTGAGCACCTTGAAACCGCATCTGGCATCCCAATCCCTTCGTACTTCCGCTGCCCTCTGTCTTCAGAACTCATGCTGGACCCTGTGATTGTAGCTTCAGGTCAAACCTATGAGAGATCTTCCATCCAAAAATGGATTGATCATGGGCTAACTAGTTGCCCAAAGACCCGACAGAGGCTGTCCCATACAAATCTCCTTCCCAATTATACTGTCAAAGCTATGATAGAAAGCTGGTGTCAGGAAAATGATATAAAACTTACTGCGAACTCTGACGGCTCTAATGCTATCTCGGTCCCATCTCCATCAGATCAAGTATCTCCTGCAGATTCAATTCACACAGATAGTTTGCATTGCTCTACACACAGTAGCAATTCGACATCGAGGTCATCTCTTGAAGTTGGAAATGTATTTGAGAAGCAAAAGAAAGATGTCTCTCCTGGATTAGGTGGAGAAAAGTCCAATGGATGCGATAGCAACGAGAAAGGCCACTCATCGCCAAAACAGTCATATAGTCATAGCAGGAGCGAATCAGCCACTAGTGCTGTTTCCAGTATTGATTATGCACCTCCAGCATCCATTAAGGTGTCAGGGATATCTAATAAGCATGAAAATGTTCGTAGGTTGTCTGGAGAAATCACATCTGAGCATGCGGTTGCTTCTACTCCAAATAAAGAATCAGCAATTCCCCCCGGAATATCAGGAAAATTATCTCACATTTCCAAGACAAAAGCAGAAGGGGCATGGACTGACAGCCCCGGTTATCCCAACAGACAGCTGCTTCCATTTTCTAGTTCAGGATCTGGCGAGTTGACGACAGCATCCCATGTCAGGAAATTAATTGAAGACCTCAAGAGCCAGTCAAATGAAGTGCAAACTATGGCGGCAGAAGAGTTGCGGCTTCTTGGAAAGCACAATATGGAGAATCGAACTATTATAGGCCAGTGTGGTGCTATCACGCCATTACTTTCACTTCTGTATTCAGGAGTGATGATAACACAAGAGCATGCTGTGACAGCTCTTTTGAATTTATCAATTAATGAAGACAACAAAGCGATGATTGCAGAAGCAGGGGCAATTGATCCCCTAATCCATGTTCTAAAAACGGGAAGTGACGGAGCCAAAGAAAATTCTGCTGCAGCTTTGTTCAGCCTCTCTGTATTGGACGAATACAAGGCAAAAATTGGTCGGTCTGGTGCAGTTAAGGCCTTGGTTGATCTTCTGGCCTCAGGGACTCTTAGAGGCAAGAAAGATGCTGCTACTGCATTGTTTAATCTGTCAATTTTTCACGAAAATAAAGCTCGTCTAGTTCAAGCTGGGGCTGTGAAGCATCTTATTGATTTGATGGACCCTGATACTGGGATGGTTGATAAGGCCGTTGCTCTCCTGGCAAATTTGTCCACCATTGCAGAGGGGCGTGTAGCAATTGCACGGGAAGGGGGCATTCCGTTACTAGTTGAGATTGTTGAATCAGGTTCCCAGAGAGGAAAGGAAAATGCCGCCTCCATATTGTTGCAATTGTGCCTTCATAGTCCAAAGTTTTGTACCCTTGTTCTTCAGGAAGGAGCTGTCCCTCCCCTGGTTGCCTTATCTCAGTCTGGCACACCAAGAGCAAAGGAAAAGGTACGCAGCTTAAACATTTTTCTTGCCTATTTATTTAGCTCTCTGTTGATCTGCTTACCGGTTAGTGTGCCAAATAATGGCGGAGGCAAGGGAACATAAATTTCCTTAAAAAGATGGGGAAAAAATTGATCGTTCAATAATGATGATTTCCTTCTGTTTTGGTGAAAACAGTTCTCTTCCTGCCATCATTTGGCAACTGTTATTACTTATTGCCCTGATGTAGCTATAATCCAATAATTTATCATAACTGAGGAGATCAATCTATATTGTCGAAAGTTTGTGAGAAAACATTTGATATGCACATAAATGCCATGTATGGTTTCTTTAGGCCAACCTAGAACTATGCCAGGGCGTTCACTCTTAAATGTTTATCCCTGTTGAGTCGGTCAGCATAAAACCGAAGTTATGCTGAACATTGCATGATTTTGTTAGAATATAGAGTCGTGGGACAAAGAAGATAATATTATGCTTTACATATATTGTGCAGGCACAGCAGCTTCTCAGTCACTTCAGGAACCAGCGAGAAGGGTCTATGGGAAAGGGAAAATAAAGACAATTTTCTTGACCTGTTGCTGATTTTTTTTTTAAGATTCGCCTCCATAACAATTTCTCCCTCAAAATATTTCTTTAGGGATATTTATATATATATATATTCTTTAATTTATTTTAGCTTCAGAGAAGTCCGAACATTTTTCTTCCCTTTTTCTGATTAGTGATCATGGAAATATTGCGAAGTACACACGCAGGACCGCAACAGCAGGGTAGAATGTCTAAATTTTTCTTCTTCATTTTTCTCCTCCTTCCGGTAGAGCTTGGAAAGGTGGAATTTATGTGCTAGCTAGGTAGGCTACTTTGCTCCTAGTTTTACTGAGAACATAGCTTTTGGTTTTGTGTTAGAATCATGTAGTGACTCAAAGTTTTTTGTGTTCAGATTGATTTGTTGGTTCACAATCAATGTTGTATATATACTTGTACATAATGCTATAGACTTCTGTAATTTGCAAATATGATATCACAATGTTTGCTTCTGTAATTTGCTAGCAGCTGATGTGTTGGCAGAAATTGACAACTCCATTTTAAGCTGTTTACTATTTAGAAAAAGTTATTGTGTGATACTGGAGTACGACCACATGATAGAATCTTGGAATGCGATTATAGTTTTTTCAAGATGGGCTAATGGATAATGGGCTTTTCTCAAAATTAGCCCCTTTCCGGTCCAAGGGCTAATGTGTGAGGATGTAGATAGTTGTCTTGCGTCCGAAAATTGAGGAACATTGCATGGAGTTGGCTTCTCTCCCATTGCGGATGGTTTTGGGATGAAACTTGAACGTCCTTCGTAGTATCAAAGCCTAGTTCGCCATTGCATGAATTCCAATGGCCAAACGTGCTTCATGTCATACAGATGTGTTGTTCACATGTCATACTGATGTGTTGTCCACATGTTTAGCTTGAGTGTCACCACACATGAGAGGGCAAATTGTTGAACTTGAAAGGAAAAATCTAAATACATGCTTAGCTTCATCGCCATTCATTAACAGCAAATGACTCGAAGATAAAGTTGGTTAACAAAGGTTACACTTACATCCGAAGTATTGTGTTCATGTAGAAATATGACTCGAATTAATTTGATACAATGTTTACAATATATATAGGGTTTGACAAAACTCATATGTGGAAGAAATTCTAAAATAATCATAATATAAAATTACATTCCTATAATTATAGAGAAGATTCCATATTAACTAAATCTATTCTAACACTCCCCTTCCCGCCTCGCAAACTGGACGAGCCTGATCGGATGAGTTTGGAGCAAAGAACACCATGACGAGGTTGATGGAGAACTTTGGTAAGCATGTAAGCAGGTTGATCAGCAGAAGAAATATAACAAACGCGATGACTGCCAAGTGCCACCTTTTCACAAACAAAATGATAATCAAGTTCAATATGACGAGTACGAGCATGATGAACAGGATTAGAAGCAAGATAAGTGGCACTAAGACTATCACAATGAAGTAATACAGGGACGGACAATTGAACCCCAAGCTCTCGGAGAAGATAACAAATCCATGTAGATTCGGCACATGCGTGAGCAAGAGACCGGTACTCCAATTTAGCATTGGAGCGAGAGACCGTGGGTTGCTTTTTGAAGCACCAAGTGATGAGATTGGTGCCAAGATAAATTAAATAGTCAGTGGTGGAGCGACGAGTGTCCGGACAACCAGCCTAATCAGCATCAGAATAAGCAGATAATTTTGAAGAAGCAAGCTGAGAAGTCAAAGCTAGGCCAAAATTCATAATACCTTTGATATACCGTAGAATCCGTTTGGCAGCAATCATATGAGTAGTACGAGGAGAACTCATGAATTTAAAGTAAAATATTGTAATGAGCCAACTAACTCGCGATAGGAAGTAGGAGAAGTAAGAAGGGACCCATCAGAGGCAGTGAGAGATATGTTTGCAAGAAACCATGTCGAATTTCTGAAGGAGATAATGAGCATATTTCAGTTGATGAATGTGAAGACCAGTGGAATCACGAGTGACCTAGAGGCCTAAAAAATAACTGAGAGAGCCTAAATCTTTGATGTCAAAATGTCGTCCAAGAAGTGCGGTGAATTGAGTGAGGAGCTGACACATCCCGATCTTGGACACGCCAGGTGTCGGGAAGTGCTGGCCGACACGTGTTAGGTGACGAAAGCCATTTAGAAAAATTTAAGAATAATTAAGGAAAATTGAATTAAAATAAGCTCAGAGTGCACGGAGTGTGCGGGCGGAAGAATAGTAATAAAATAATAAGTTGCGAACTGAGCAGCGGATACAAAATAATTACAAGAGTAGAGAACCCCTACATTGTCATACCACCACCACGTCTCGACGTCACAAGCTCCAAGCCAACTAATCCTGGAGGGGCGCAAAACATAAAACGGTGAGTGGGTCAAAAAGCAAAGTTTGATAAAACCGTTGTTTTCAAAAGTCTACTAACCCCTCACTGAAAACAAGTATAGTTTGAGAAAATACGTCATACCCTCAGGCATGAACCTCAAAATACTATAAGAAAATACACGGGTACTCCCCGATAATGATTACTGACATGCTCACCCATATGTAAACACACAAGTCCAAGAGGCTAAACCACAAGGAACATGCTAGGTATAAAAGTAATACGCTGAGTACTACAATGACGTGAGTCTAACGCTAAGCGCTGGTGCACAAAGTGCAGTCACACAAGTTCGAGTTGCCTAGTGCAACCTAGAACAGGCTAGTACCTACAATGGATCCAAAGCTGCGTAGCGGTACTGGTAGTGACTACTCCAAACGTCAAGGCTAGTCCTGGCCACAAGGCTGAGTACTAATACCTGGGGTGTTATACATCTACTGATGAGCAACAGTATAAAACATGTATGGCAATATAATACGAATGTTCTACCTCCAACAAACGTATATGATATGAATTATGCTAACAGTTTGAAGAAAGCATTGAAAACCATACGTATATATACATTTATCAAAACAAAGACCCACTCACTCACCTGTAGGTAGCCGGGTCGTAGCCCCCCGTCCTAGGTAGCCCCGGTAATCCTCTGGATAAGTCCCACCTGTATGAGATATCACTGTAATAATGATTAAACTCATAAAGGTTATTACATAACTAATTAATTAAACATATCCCTTGTTTACTCAACACGGAGGTCCAAAACACCTCGAAAAATATCATACGTACTGCCCCTAGGTAGTACGCGTCGTCACGAGTCGCCTCGCGAAGACGGAATCGAAAAAGGAAGCTCCACGGGCCCCCACGCGCGGCTCAAACGCGGCAAGTCGCAGCTCCACGCGCGGCTCCACGCGCGGCACCACGCGCGACTCAGCTGAGCCGGTCAGCGCCGGTCTGAACCGGTTTGCTGACGTCAGTAAGGACGGTCCGAACTGGTTGCTGACTTCATCGCCGGTCATCCCTACCAAAACTCTGGTCGCCGGCGCCGGCCGCCGTTGCCGAAATTTCGGCTGGTTTTCTGGGTAATTTTTAAAGCTCCATATCTTCTTCATTTCTTGGCCAAATTTTACGTGCCACATATCAAAATGAAGCTGGAGAAGAGTAGAATCACGGTGTACCTTTGGATTGGTCATACAAGCTCGGGAAAAGGCCTGTAATTGCCCTGAAAGTTGCGGTTCACTGTAGCTTTGTCGATCTACGTCAAAACTCAACCAAATCAGGCAAACGACCTATGAAAATTCATCTACTCAACGAGAGGAACACAATGGTGGTAGTTAGAAACCTCACCTCGGTCTGGATTGGCCAAAAAATGGTCGAAAAGGTCCAGTTCTTCCGGTTGCGTTTCCCGTCAAACGGTTGGGAGTTTGGACGAACGGTTTGCACCGTTGAGTCCACGGCGTCGAGACGAAGAAGGTGGTGATTTTCGTTCGCCTCGATTCGGCGGGTTTTCGTGGGTGTGCACTGTGCACACACAGTGAGAGAGAGAGAGAGAGAGAGAAAAGTCAAAATTGGGAAAAATAAATAGAAAGTGACGGGGAGAAGGAAGGGGAAGAAAAGAAAAAGGAAAAGTGGGGTTTTGGGGGTATTTTGCACCCACCAAAACAGTAAACTTACACGCTCACATGTACGAAATAAACACGCACGTGTAGAAAATATTCCCCATAAATTATTTTATAACAAACTTTTTACGGGATGTTACAGGAGCTTTGGAGAACTACCAGTAATCACAATATCATCCACATACAATAATAAATAAATAGTGTAGGAAGCATGCTGATAAATAAAGAGAGAAGAATCAGCTTGACTCTGTCGAAAACCAATATGAAGCAAGAAAGAACTAATTCGCTGAAACCAGACACGAGGGGCTTGTTTGAGGCCATAAGAGGATTTTTCAAGCCAACAAATAAAATTAGGATGAGCGGGATCCACAAAATCGGGAGGTTGAGCCATATAAACATTCTCCTGAAGATAACCATGCAAGAATGCAATTTTCACATCTAACTGACGAAGTGGCCAAGCACGAGAAACAACTAGACTCAGAACTGTGCGAATAGTAGCTGGTTTGACAACATGACTAAATGTCTCTGCATAATCAATGCCAGAGCGCTAAGACGAGCTTTGTAGCGTTCAAAATTACATAACTGTCCGGATGTTGCTTGATACGAAAAAGTAAAGCATTAATTTCTTCATTCATGGCATGACGCCATTCAAGATGGTTAGAAGCTTGAAAAAAACAAGTAGGTTCACCAGAATCAATAAACACTGAAAGAGCATGAGGAAGAGGATACCAAACAGTGCCATTGGTGCGAGTTTTGGGTTTGGAGATGCGGTCATGTAGCCGAGTGACCATGAGGTGAGTGGACTGAACAACGGAGGTTGGTGCAGAAGGAACAGCAAGGGACGCAGGAAAATTGCTGGTGCTGGTGGCAGATACAACATCATCAAAGAAAACATGTATTGGTGCCTTGGAGCCTTGTTGCTGTGGATGTGAGGCGCTGGCACGCATGACAGGTGGAGACGCTAAAGCAGGAGAGCGCATGGGCACTAGAGGGCTCGCGAAAGTTGGGCTCGCAAGAGCTGGGTTTGGCGTTGAAGTGAGCTCGTGGGGAACATGATCAGACGAGGGCCCATGTGGAGATAGGGGCAAACACAGTAGGAAGTGAGGCATAGGCCTGCATGGAAGTTTGAGGAACTGGACTAGACAACAGCTGATCCCGTTGTTGAGACTCGTACATTCGAGGGAGAAACACATTGGGGGCTGGTTGGATTGGTGGTGTGTTGGCTAAATGTCGGGGTTGACGAAACGGTTCATTGCAACAATTGGGTGTGCAAAGAGGTTGGATTGGAAGTTCAGTGTACTCCAGAGAGCGTTATACTTGCAAAGAATTATAAGGAAAAGAAGTTTCGTTAAAAATAACATAACGCGACACGTATATTGAGACATCTATAACCCTTGTGATGGGGACTATAACCTATAAACACACATGTCTTAGATCGACTTTCTAATTTGTGGGAGACATAAAGTTCAAGATGAGGAAAACACAGACACCCGAAGACATGAAGATGAGAATAGGTGGGATGAGAACCAAAAAGAACAAAATAAGGAGAGTTCCTATTAAGCACAGAGGTAGGTAGAAGATTGATAATGTGAACGACTATGAGGGCAGCTTCAACCCATAATTCATGAGGGAGTCCTGTAATGTGGAGTAAGGCCCGTATGGCGATATTTGTGTTCGGCAATCCCACTCTGTTGAGGAGTATGAGGGCAAGAGTAATGTTGTTCAATGCCCAACTCATGACAGAAAGCAGAAAATGATTGATTAATATACTCTGTACCATTATCACTTTGAAGAACCCGAATAGTAGCATGAAAAATATTGCGAGCCATAGCCACAAAGGTTTTAAAGTGATCAAAGACTTCCAATTTTCGTTTCATGGGATAAATCCAGGAGTAGCGGGAAAATTCATCAGTGAATAAAACATAATCACGAAAACCACTAACAGAAGAAATGGGCAACATCCACACATCAGAATGAATGATATTAAATAAAGAGAAAGCACTATTATTATTAGTAGAATAAAAAGAAAGTTGCGCTGACTTGCTAAGGGCACAACCCGTACAAAAAGATTTGTCAATTTTAACATCAGAACCTAAACTAGAACATAAACGAGACATGATCGGCGACGAAGGATGACCGAGTCTTTGATGCCAAGTGGACAATGAAATAGCAGCAAAGGCGTGGGGGACATCAGAGACAGTAGATGGCAGAGATAGAGGATAAAGCCCATTCTTACAGGGGCCTTGAAAGAGTAAGAAACCAGTACGTAAGTCATAGATTTGATAGAAATTAGGAGCGAAAACAAAAAAGACAAGATTTCTTGAGTGAAGCGAGCAACAGGAGAAGATTTTTCCAAAGTTCAAGAAGAAGGGAGATATTACGAAGATGAAATATAGTAGGACCAAGAGAGAGGAATGGTACCACGGGGTAATATTCATTGTATCACCATTACCCAAATAAACATTGCTCGGACCATTGTACGGTTTAGGAATGAGAAAAATGGAAGATTGACCAGTCATATGATGAGTAGCACTAGTATCAAAATAATAATGTGAATCAGGTGGGTGGGCAGATTGGGTGCCAACGAATGGATGAAACCGGTGTGAGTATGTAGCATTAGTAGGGTGCGAAGTGTTACAAATGTAACACCACGCAGGGCCTAAAAAGACCTGCTGCAACATTGGGTTGTTGCGTGCGCCGAAGAGAGGGCCCAAACGGTGGGGCAGGGGAAAGAAAAGAAGGCCACTGGGACTGGGGGCGCTGCTGTTGCTGAATTTGATGCTGGGAAAATGGATGTTGGCAGCCTTCACGAAAAGGAGGACGATCATAATGGTTGACCATGACTGAGCTTTGCTTGTTTGTTTGTTTTTTTTTTTTTTTGTGTTAAATATAGTTGTCGAGAAGACAAAAACCTAGAAAATTAGAAACCTATAAAACATTATACGAAAACCTAAAAGGAAAAAAGGTGGGCCGACATAATGGAGAAGAGAACTAAAGAAGAAAGTCTAATTTGTCTAAACCTAATATGGTGGACAACATGTAACATCCCGTTCAAAATTTAAATTATTTTATTCCCGGAGGTGCAAAATGACGATTTTGCCCTTGGTTGACTTTTTGGTTGACTTTTGCGTCGTAACTCGTACGACGTATCCACTTGTATTTTCTTGACGTGCTCATCGCTACGAACGCGTAGACGCGAGCGGGACGTCGTTCGGACTCCGAACGAATATTTTACGGGCGTTGAATTTCGACGTTTTTCGTAATTCAAATTTGGGCAATTTTGTCTTGTTTGGGCTGGGGCCCATTTGGCAGCAGGCCTGTGGCCAATCCCAGATTTCCTGGGATTTGTCTGGTTGGGTTTTTGGCTCCTTGTGCCGAGCCCTTCCTTTCTCCTTCTTCCTTTGTTCTGTAAAACCCAAACGTGAAACCATGGCCATTCTTGGCCAATCTGGACAACACCATTCACCATTCTCCACCAAAACAAACCCAAACCTTGTGCATCTTCTTCATGGCTGAGACCTGGAACTCAGCAACTTCGTGGGTGTCCAGAAAACCAGTGAAACAAAACCCCAAAATTTACTCAAGCCACCCCGTGGCCTTTCCCCTAACCTTTACCGAGCCCAAAACTTGTCAAAATGATCACCATTGGACTCCTGGATGTCCCAAGTACCTTGTTCAAGCTTTGGATGATCACGTTTGGCCAAGAATCGACGAAACCAAGATCGGCCTTTTTGCACCGTGGCTTTCCCTCGAATTTCAGGCCACTTCTGGCCAGTTTTTGGCCCCCAAAATGGTACAATCTTGTTCTCCTCATCTCTAGCTTCATTTTGGTACTTGAATCGTCCAATTTGGACTTAAAATGAAGAAGTTATGAAGCTCTGAAGTTTTACCCATAATCCGGCCAAATTTCCAGATTCCGGCCACCGGCGCTGGCGGCGGCCGGCGGCGACCGGAATTCTGGCAGGGATGACCGGCGCTGACATCATCGGACCGGGTTGGACTGGCCTTGCTGACGTCAGCAGACCGGTTCAGACTGGCCTTGCTGACATCAACATTGACCGAACCGCGTTGACAGGCTGACCGGCTCGCGTTGACCGGCTTGCGCGTGAGCCGCGCGTGGAGCCGAGCTTCCGACCTTCAAGCCGCGCGTGAGGGCACGTGGGAGGTCCAAATTTGATTCTGTTTTCACGGGTCGACTCGTGACGACGTGTACTACCTCGGGGTAGTACGCACGATCATTTTTGAGGTGTTTTGGACCTCCAAATTGAGAAAGCAAGGGATAGGTTTAATTAATTCGTTAATTAGTGACCCTTATGAGTTTAATCATTGTACCGGTGATATCTCATATAGGTGGGGCCTATCCAGAGGACTACCGGGGCTACCCAGGACGGGGTACTTCGACCCGGCTACCTACAGGTGAGTGAGTGGGTCTTTGTTTGATAAATGTATATATATACGTATGGTTTTTCAACGCTTTCTTTAACTGTTAGCGTAATTCATATCATATACGTTTGTTGGAGGTAGAACATTCGTATTATATTGCCATGCATGTTTTCATACTGTTGCTCATCAGTAGAGGTATACACCCCAGGTATTAGTACTCAGTCTTGTGGCCAGGACTAGCCTTGACGTTTGGAGTAGTCACTATCAGTACCGCTACGCAGCTTTGGATCCATTGTAGGTACTAGCCTGTCTTAGGTTGCACTAGGCAACTCGGACTTGTGTGACGCACTTTGTGCACCAGCGCTTAGCGTTAGACTCGCGTCATTGTAGTACTTAGCGTAATTCTTCATACCTAGCTTGTTCATTGTGGGATTTAGCCCCTTGGGCATGTGTGTTATGGGTGAGCAAATCAGTAAAGATTTATCGGGGAGTACCCGAATGTTTTAAATGATAGTATTTTGAGGTTCATGCCTACGGGTATGACGTATTTTCTCAATTATACTTGTTTTCAAACGAGGGGTTACTAGACTTTGAAAACAACGGTTTTTTATCAAACTTTACTTTTTGACCCACTCACCGTTTTATGTTTTGCGCCCCTCCAGGTTAGTTGGCTGGGAGCTTGTGACGTCGAGGCGCGGTGGTATGACAACGTAGGGATGTTTCTACGTTTGTGTAAATTTGTATCCCTTACTCTACTCACACTGTGTATTCTCACAATTCTTCCGCACTCTGTTCTTACTATTCATTCTTAAATTTTTTCTAAATGGCTTTCGTCACCTAACGCGTGTCGGCCAGCACTTCCCGACACCTGGCGTGTTCGGGATCGGGATGTGTCACAACACGAATTTTATTTTATTTTTTAACGCAGAGAAAACAAAAGCCTAAGATATAAGGACTGGAGGTTTGACGGGGATTGGAGTAAAGGCAAAAGCAAGAATCCAAGACTGAAGTATGGTGGGCAGCCAAAAGTATGGTCGTGGATTTGGTTGTTGTTGTTGACAAGAAGAACGGCAGAAAGAAAAGAACGAACCCTAGGACCGAGATAAAAACCTAAACGATTGATACCATGTAGAAATATGACTCATTGAATTAATCTGATATAATGTTTACAATATATATAGGATTTGACAAAACCCATATGTAGTAGGAATTATAAAATAATCACAATATAAAATTACATTCCTATAATTACGAAAAAGATTCCGAATTAACTAAATCTACTCCAACAGTTCGATTCTCTTAACCTCAAACTTCGTTTGCATTACGGAAAAAGTATGTTATTGCTGCCTCAATCAAAAGGAAAACTATGATTACTGTTTGCGGTGTGTGTCTTTGTTTGATTTAGAGAATGAATATGTACCAAATGTTTGGTTTAGCAAATCTCTAAGTCGAAAAGTTTGAGACAAACATATCTAAATTATGCATTATGCTTTGCTTTTTCTGACGGAAAAAGATAAAAGAAAAATGCGGGCAGGTTTGCCACTTCTGCCCGCCCTACCCGGACTATGATCATGGACGTCATTGATTCATGAACAAGGATTAACTCCTTGATGGGCAGCTTAAAATGACAATTTGGCCCACTTATGCTTCAACTAATAATAATTAACTTTGCAAATTGTAGGAATAATTTATGTATAAAACATATTATACATATAAAAACATGTAACTAGTATTACATAAATGATAATATTTGGGTACTCACTAGTGAGTACTTATATACTCACTTTTTGATTTGGCACAATCACAAGATGACATGTGTTCTTTATTTTTAAAAGCTCAAAAAAAATTAAATAACATATGTTTTATTTTTAAAAACAATAAAACATGAATTAAAATATCATTGAAATCATTAAAGTGAGTATATACAATACTCACTAGTGAGTACCTAAATATTTTCTTTACATAAATATATTAGTTTTATTATAGTCACCAATCTCTCAAATAGTTTTATAATAATGTTTTTTAAGCGACGCCAAATAGGGCATGCTCTGTATTTTTTGTAATGATCCGCACTGTTTACATTCTTAGATCACCCACACCAAAAATTAGATTAATTTGAATTTATTACAACATTCAATTGTAGTGAAAAATATAATAAGATATGCAAGATATAACATATGTCATGTCAAATAGTGATTTTTTCACATTTTATTGTAAATTATTTGTCACACTAGCATTGTATTAAGAAACTCAAGTTATATACTAATATAACTATTAATTTGAATTGCCATGCAAATGATTGATGATGGTTGATTAATGCAAGTTTCACGATAAATTCTACATGAACCAATAGATGACGGGTTAACTGTTGTAAATGAATCGAATCAGTCGCGGGCCCTTGTCGCTATTGGTGGAAGGTATTACTTCTCACCTAAAAAAGACGTATGATCAGCGAAAATTCTTCCATACTACGTAGTATGGAATACTACGAACATTGAATGACATGGATTGTTTTAGATAATATAGGTCACGTGGGTCTCGTAAATCCAAACTATCTAATACTCGTAGTATTTGATATTACGTAGTATAGAAATTGAACCCATCAAATCAGATGCTTGTGTAATATAAAATTAATCAGCACCTCGATTAAGAAAGTCACTAACAACAATAATGGACCAGTTTATTTAAAAAATAAAACCTACTGTTCTTTCTCTACGTGTCTTCAAAAGAAGGGCGGGGGAGACAAGGCCTATGGTTATACAGTGGATGGAGTTGATTTTGATACATAGGTAGGCCTATGGTTATACAGTGGATGGAGTTGATTTTCATACATAGGTATTCATGGGGTTCAGAACCTTGGCAAAGCTTAGCGTAACTTTTTAGAGGGTGCAAGTGAACTTTACAAATTTATTAGTATTTAATATTTCCAGTTCGTTGTTATATTTAGGCGGAGATTTTCAGAGTCTTAATGTTTTTAATATATTCGATATTATCTACACTAATGAGTAAGAAAGTGGGTTAAGCTTCACAATGAGTTAGACATAATAATTTAGTTCGAAATCGCCTGGCGAGAATCAACCTCTCACTGACAAATAAATAAAAATATCATTAGACAGTAGTACTAAGAAATCAATGTTAAGTTAATAAAGAATGAATCACAAAATGTTAATGTGAAGGATTAGAAATTTTTTCATATAAGCATTACAAATCATGTGAGAATAATTTTTTATTTTATATATCATATATATAAAACTATGCATGCAAAACTACTTGAAATTATATTTAGATCTCAAAGGATGCGTACAGAACCCGAAGGATAACAAATTAATGCTAGCTTATGACCTAGAGCTTGTTTAATAATTATTTTGTTTTTTTATTTTTATTTTCACCTTTTATGCTTCCGATGTGAGAAAAGCAGATGAGAGAGATAAGAGATAAAGAAGAGTAATGTGAAAAGGGGAAGAAATAAAAAAGGAAGAATTCATGAAAACAAAATTTTAAAAGTGAGAACTACTCTAAATAGTTTTTTATTTTTTACTTTCAGTTTTCATTTTGTATGTTTTACCCTATACATTTACACATCTCTTATGCTATTTTTCATTCACTCTCTTCATTCCTCATACCCCATCTTACAAAACAAGCTATTATTTTGTGATGTATAAGTTCCCAAACCCATACATTTAATCCTCATCTTTACAAAACAAGCTTTTATTTTGTAATGTTTTTTTACTATTTACTTTCAATGAATAAAAAACAATGCGGAAATTGTGTCCAAGGCGATAATAAGATACTAGGCCCCACAAGATTATGGAGGAATTTCTACACAAAAACGCTGTGGGCAATTCACGAGACTTTCCGTTTATGATCAAGATCATTCATATTATAAAACAAATTGTAAAGATTATTTTTGCAAAAAAATCAATTAAAATTAAGGTCGTCTAGTCAATCAACTGTTGCAAATTGATAGACGGTTCGTAATACTTTTTGTCTTTTACCAATTTCGAGCATATATTTTATACAGATTGATCACTAAATGATTTTATATTTTATTAATTTTTTGCAAAGATAATCTTACATAATAAATTATAATATGAACGATAATAATCATAAGCAAGTAGTTTCGTGAATCAACAACAAACTTCTTTCGTGTAGAAACTCCTCCAGATTTTGTGGAGCTAAGCATCTCTCCCACAGTTAAGAACAAGCATTAACAAAATTAAGAAACAAAATCCAACAATATTTGATAGTACTATAGTAGCAGTTGCAACGCATATTCTGAACTGTAGGGCATGACATTTTTAATTTATTATTCGACCCTATTTCATGATCACATGGATGTGAAAGATAACATAAGGATATTTCAATAAATTTCTGAATTTAGGATTAACAATGGGAAACAAAGAGGAATGATAAAAAATAATGTATATATATATATATATATATATTTTTCTTTTAGGAGGATTTAAAATTATTAAAATAATTTAGGAGAGGGGGAGTTTCAAACTCGGAATGCATAAGTGGAAAATCAACACCTTTTCCACTAGGATATTGGACTACATACATACGTAAACTCACATTTTTTTCACTTATATATTTTAGGTCAAATTCTACGAAAACCCTACTGATTGTTTGTAATGCACTATTTTTGGATATAGAAAGATATATACTTTCAATAAAAAAAAGGATATATACTTGAAAAACACGTCTGCATATATACTGTATTGCACAAACATACTAGAGGTGTAGATACTCATGCTAGTGTTTGAAATAATAAGTAGTTTTATTTCCATCACTTTCATTATTAATTCTATTGACAATAACATCAATCAAACATATTCTTATTATGTTTAACTAAAGTGAACTGATGCCAAGAACTCATTTTTTCTAGAAGAGTTACTATATTCATTGATGTAGAAAATCGTACGCACAAGAAAATAGCTAAGCTGCACGTGCGGCTCGTTAAAATCTTGTTAGGATTTTCATTCTGGACGACTCTCGACCTTCATGAAGGAGGTGTTATGACATTGGCTACATAAGGTATCTTAAAGAAGTAAGGGCAATGTAATACCTTCAAATGCACATTTTACATTTGGTTCAAGACTCAAGAGGAGAAAGCTAGACTAGAGGGAGATGAGATAAAGAGATGAGGAATGAGAGATTTAAGAGGAAGAAGAAAAAGAATACATAAGGCTAGTTATTTTTACATTTCCATTTTTTTCTCAGCACCTTTCTTATATTTGTCAATCGATTTTCTTTTGAATTAAATTGAAAAAATGCACAGGGTAAAGAGTGTAATGTAGAAATCACTTTTCATACATTTTTTTGTGTGTTGTATTTTTATAAAAAAGACAAAACATTGCAAATGGTTTCCAATATATCATAGGCCAAAGTGGGAGTAGGCTACGGTGCTCGCAAGCATTGAATGCTCACACTGATCTCACCGTTAAAAAGAGCAAGGAGGGAGGAGAGAGGGGGGAAGGAAGGTGAGATCGGTGTAAGCATCCAATGTTTGCGAGCACTGTAGTCAGTCCCGCCCAAAGTGATATCAAAGTGTTTCTTCTTCATTGAGCTTGGTGACTGATGATATTAAGATTTGATTGCATCTCTTTATTGTTTTTCATACTTGTCACATCGGCAGATATGCTGATATGGTAACTATTAGATTGATCAAAATTAACATTAATATTTTATGATTTCGAGTCATTAATTTAAGAAACAAGTTTGTACATCTTCTTAACGTTCTAATAGAATTACTATAATTTTTCCTCAAAATTTTGTGGAAAAAATCAGAACCCACGGGGCCGGATTCCATACATATAGGCCACTGTTTCAAGTGTTTAAAGGCCAGATGGGTCCAAATTCATGTGTCAGAAATTATGGTTTTGAATTAGGAGAAAGAAAAATAAAAAAAGGGAAAGAAAATGAATTTAAAAAAGGGCATTATGGTCATTTAACATATGAACTGTCATTCAATTCAACATACATACAAGAGGGGTCAAGAAACAAAATCATGTTATTCCCTTAATTTTACCCCCTTCAAACTTTTTCCTGTCTCCATTTCAACCTACTGTCCAAATCCCTTTCCATTTCCACAAAAAAGCCCTAAAAACACAATTCCTCTCTCTCTCTCTCTCTCATAAGAAGAAAGAGAGAAGGATGATTGTAATCATCCACTATTAAGAGTTGAGTTTGCTCCACCCTTTTTAGGAAAAAACCAGTCCCTTAACATTTTAAGAAAACCAAGGCTGAAAGCTGCATCCAATTATCCATCCATCACCCTTCCAATCTTTTCTCTATAGTAATATTGCTCAATCAAACCAAACAACACCACAAGAAGAGAGAGAGAGTAGTCAAGAGCAACAGTAGTCATCTCAGTTGTTTGCTTGTACTCTCCCATCAATCTCATCACTTCCCTCTTCACTCAACATCAAAATCTTCTTTTGCTTCACCATTTCCAGCTCCCTTCCCCTCTGTATCTCTCTCTTCTCTCTCTTCCTCCCTCCCTCCACCTCTTTTCAGAAAATGGAAATTCTGTAATATCAGTCAATTATCAGACCTTTTGTCTTCTTTTACTTCCCCTTCTTCATCGGTGTGGTTTCTCACTAAGCTTTCATAATTACAATATAAAACTTAGAGTCTCTCTCTCTCCCTCTAGAAGAAACCCTAGAACAAGAAATCAAGAGTACTTAAAACAGAAGCAGAAGAAACCCTAATTCCATGGATTCAATCCAAGATATGGATGGAAGTTCAAGCTCTCACCACCATGAGATCACCATGGCATCAGGCCATAACCTAATTATCAACACATCCACAATGATGAACAACACCGCTGCTAGTACTCCTACTGCTACTGTCGTAGCGGCTGCTGGAAGCTCATCTTCTCCTTCCTCATCATCTCCTGGTTCCAGCAGCCGCTACGAGAACCAAAAGCGGCGTGATTGGAACACCTTCGGACAATACCTCAAGAACCACCGCCCTCCGCTCTCTCTCTCCCGGTGCAGCGGGGCCCACGTTCTCGAATTCCTCCGGTACCTTGACCAGTTCGGCAAGACCAAAGTCCACACCCCAATCTGCCCCTTTTACGGCCATCCAAACCCTCCAGCTCCCTGCCCCTGCCCGCTCCGCCAGGCATGGGGGAGCCTCGACGCCCTCATCGGCCGCCTCCGTGCCGCCTTCGAAGAAAACGGAGGCAAGCCTGAAGCCAACCCCTTCGGTGCTCGAGCCGTGAGGCTTTACCTTCGTGAGGTTCGTGATTTGCAGTCCAAAGCAAGAGGCATCAGCTACGAGAAGAAGAAGCGGAAGAGACCGCCGCTGCCTCAACAGTTGCCTCCACCGCCTCTGCCGCAGCCAGGTCATAATCACCATCATCCCAGTCAACAGTAAGGCAAAGCTAGCTGTTATTATCATCATCAACGGAAGTTATGAGGGCCGGTATTATCATTTTTTTTTTCTTAATGCTTTTAAGACTTATGCGGTATTTAATTTTGGATGTTGTCAAATTAGGGTTTTAGTTAATTTATCATGTGGTTGTTGGTAGCCACTACTGCTATGCTAGCTAAAAAGACCTGTGTTTCATGAATTAATTCTGGCCTTCGTATCTGTTTATCGCTTTGATTTGACTATTTAGATCTATCATCGATGGGAAATTATTCTGATTGAGTCAGTATTTGATGCAAAAACAGTACGACTGCTGTGCTTTTTTCGGATATATACGAGCATTATTCTACACTAAAATCATTTAAACGAAAATGCACTAATATAGTAGCAGTTAGATGTTTAGTAGTGAATGCTAGTTTCTATCGAACAAATTACAGAATATTGTTGATCTTGGTTTGGAATTTTTTTTTTCTTTTTCACTTGCTCTTTCTCTGAGGTAGTACCTAGCTACTAGTACAAATTTCTCGAAAGATGTGGCTGGAAACTCCAAGTTAACTCAGTTTAATTCGTTTTTTTGCAAAGACCTTTGTCTTTTTTTTTGGGGTTAATTATAAACATAGCTTATTGATCCGGACTTTACAAAAGGATCATATAAACATGTCAGATATATATGTTTAGCACTACATATATACTTTCTTTAATGCTTGTGTGTTGTAGATTGGTGCATATGGTCAGACCAGTCTCTCTTTATCTCTGACTTCCTTTGTTTCCCCTTCTCTACGCTCCGACCTTTTCCTACTTTACTGTTTAGGAATATAGATATATATGCCTTCTTTTTGTGTAAAAATTTAAGAGAAACACAACTTTTTCAACATTTTAGCTCACAACATATGTTAATTTACAATAATTTCGGAGTTTTTTAAGCTTAGTGATGTTCTTCAAGAATAATTCCAATTAAACAAGGTACGTAATCATTCCTCCGAGTGAAATTTTCTCCAGAACTTCTGCCAATAACAATTCCCTTTCAAATTTGAATTATGCCCAAATTAATCACTCTTCAACCTAGAGCACTCTACCTATTTTCTTTAAGATAAATGTGAGAGCTATTTACTCTGGTGTCATGCGTGTCATTTGGGGCAGTGGCTTCACTATCGGTTTCATGCACCTTTTAGTGACGAATATAAAATAATATATATTATTGCTTGTAAAATTTCATATGCGACTTTCCTTATTTGTCAAATCAGTCTCAGATAGTCAGATGTTGCTGAACCAAACAGGAATAGTGGAATACTGCAAAGAATCTGCAGCAAAAAAAGATGTGAATATTGTGGAATCTAGTGAGATTTTCAATTTCGTGAAACATGGTTAATTAACTAAAGAAGCATTTAATTTATTTGCAATATGGCAAATCTTCGCATCCAATACTTTTCCATATTTTGATGCTATAGTTAGTTAGGAAAACATGTCTGCTAGTAGTTTTATAGTTAAAAGTGCAAATTAGCTATAATAAATTTGAGGGAAATCTTGTTTAATTATTCAATCTGGCCGACAACTTGTGTGTGATTGGATGATGTTGTGTCTCCTCCAGGATTCTATTATAAATAAGAATTAGGATTAGTTAAAAATTTATTTATTTTTATCACAGTAAAACTATAATTAGATACAAATGAAAATTACGGAGAAGACGTTTTGGACTTGAAAAACACACTACTTTAACCAACTTGTCTAAACTTATGTTTATATTTTGCTATAATTAAAGTGGTGTTGATCATTATTTGGGAGAAGAAATAAGCTCTAGAATTAGTTAACAAATCATAAGCAGTATAGGTGCTAGAAAAACCTTCTTTTTCCTTTTAGTGAAGTAGTGGGGTATGGGGACTTTCTAGTCTTTTCTAGATGCTCCGGAGTATCCGGTATTTTGGGTGTTTTAACCGTTAGATTTTGTTTAAAATACAAAAATTAATATTTAATGGTTAAAACACTCGAAGTACCAGATACTCCAAATCACTCAAGAATTTTTAATGGGGTATGTGAAGCCACTTTAACTCTTAGAGGATCTATTCATTCTGCTAATCATTTCGGTCCAACATAGGATTATTATCTATGGTGTGTTTTAGATTCCATGAAGAGCCCTATTATTAGTAAAATAAGGAAAAAAAACTCATTAAAAGCATGAACTTTATGATGTCATCATATATATAGTAGAATTGCATATAAATATTATTTTCTTTTGACAAGATCAATTATGTTATGGATGCAGCTGGAAATTGTTTCTAATTTACAATCATTCAATACATCAGTTTTATTCATGTGGTGATTATAAGCTTGAATTATATATATGTATATATGTGTGTGTAAATATATATGTACGTGTACTGTATATGTATGTATGTATTGGTAATTCATATTGCATAACAGCATTTAGAGTCTAGTGGTTATCTACTAAGATTTTCTGTCTTGACCTGTTAACTACTAAACTTTTTGGTTAAAATTGAATCTGAATTCTCTGTTTGTTTTCATCTGATCATCTTGTTTTTGCTTGTTTCAGTCTAGCCTCTTACAAGTTCCTTTCATGGTTATGATTCAGTTTTCTCAGTTTCATTTGCTCAAACTCTTGAATTTCTTATACACGGGTAGAATTAAAAGTCGAGCAAAAAATCGGATATCTGAATACTTAATTAAATTTATGTAAATAGTATGTATTTAATTTTCATGTGTACTCTTGTAGAATGTATATATAATTATATACATATTGTAGAAGGTCATCCATATTTTGCAAATATTTTCAGTGAAAAGAGAAGAGCTCCTCCTTAATTCATATATACAAATAGGATCTCTCTTAATCTTATGTATGCATCTTCATGTTTTTTATTTTTTTTATTTCTGTTCATTTCATACTTCATCAGATTTGGCTTGTTAATTCATATAGTGCTCGTTTGTTATCTGGATGAGATGATGATGTTCAAGGTATGTTGAAAAAAAAGATGAAAAAATTGTCCGACTTGTAGGTAAAAGATCGATGGATCACTCATTCAAGAAACTTATCCCTTCTTATCCTCTCAAAATAGTATAATTCAATTTCATAAATAACTTCCCTTCTAATCACTTCAAAATAAAAAATCGACATACTTTGAATTTTATGCGATATCAAATCCAATCCAATCCAACCTTCAGCGTCAAACGAGACTATAGTTTTGTTCGATATAATATTCATCAGACCTCATTTTATGTTAGAGAATTGATGGTTTTCTAAACTTAAACATGCATGCATGGTACTAATAAAAACCGTAAAGGGTTACATCCATGAATAATTAGCTATTTTTGTTTAATTAGAAACGGACTGTCTCCGTCCTTTTTAGTCCCATCAAATCATGGATTAAGTCCAGAAGTTTATTTGTCTTTCAACTTCAATAATTCATCTAAATATTTAGCTTTTCTGAAGTATCTGCTGTTTGGGAAGAAGTGAAAATTTGAAACTATTCTATTGCTAGGTGTCCTTTCCTGGCTTTTTTCAGTAATACGTACTTATCCTTTTTGCCTTCTTTCTGCCGCATTAGGATTTTAAGGCGTTTTGAATAGGCATCCAAGAATTTTTGCTCATAACAGTAGCAGCAGAAGGAAGAAATGAAAGAAAATGATGGAGAAATAAATTGCATTTCTGTATTGGATGCCTATTCAAAATAGAACAAATAGTACAGAGGCTATTTATACAGCAAATCAGTGACTTGGAGACTACATAACTCCTAATAAACTGCTTAACCAACCTTAACTATTCTATCAACTCAATGCATCAGATGATGGCACCTGTCAATGAATCAAAACACATCATATATTTAGATTGAGAATTGTTATTAGCACTCGAAAAATCTAATTGTGCACTTTAAATTTTATATATTTAAAAAGAAAAATATTCTTATGAGGAGTGCACAATTCGATTTTTAGAGTGCCAATAATAGTTTCCTTTAGATTAAGAAGGCAAAATGTCACTCATATATGCATTTTTGTCATCAGATGATGCCACATGTCACTTAATAAGATCGACCTCATATTAATCAGAATAATTGTTAGTTTAACCCGTACGATATATAACTCAAAATAAAAAACGGTTCCTTTCACCGTATATGATTATAAGGGATTCTTATCTTGAGTGGTTGGGTATTCTTATGAGTATAACTTGTTAGGTATACGTAGACTTGATATACCATATTAATTGAAGTATCCAACTCGACAACTTGAGTTATTACGTTAGTGCGTATGGGACCTTGATTTTTGGATTATCGGATCAAGGTCAGATGTTGAAGATCAGATCTATAAGGTTCAGAGGTGTGGATCATCTCGGATCATGACCTCAGAACTTTATGTCTATGGTCGGATCTATATGGTCAGAATGACTTACATGATCTGTCTCTGATCTTATGGTATTCTCGAAGCAATACACTCTGATACGTACTGGAACGGTAGACAAGGTCCGTCCTTGTCGAAGAATGACCTACTTGGCCCTCAAGAGACATATCTTCTAGAATCCTTTGGATTGAGAGAGAATCTTGGAAATTCCTAACATTTATAGGAATTAGCTTCCACTCCAAGTAATCATACACTTAATAGGAAGGATATCTTTACTAGATTTCCTATTAAGATTCTCCTGACATTGAAACACGGATTACTATCTTTACAAGGGCCCTATCTGAATACTATAAATACACCTCTTAGGGTTTGAGGTATGGGATCACATTCTATATACTATAGTTCACTACTTGACATTTAGAGGATTATTCTAACTTGATCGTTGGAGGGTCTTTGGTCGGTACCTCACCGGTGCCTAGGTTCTTTTACGATCTGTTTCTTTTTTGTTTCATACGTTTTCGGTGATTGATGCTTTCATTGAGATCTGAATTCCTGTGCTTTTGTGAACAGTCCACTAACAACCATGAGCAAATACACAAGACTCAACTTGCTGGAACCTTCCTCTGTCAATCAAACTGGAGGAACCAGCAACTTCATTGACGTCCAGTTACCTGATTCGCACAGTTGAAACCCTCTGGATCTTCTGATAGAGATGCTAAAGCAAGATCAACTCCACCATCGAATCCTTGAAAAAAGCACCGGAGACTCGTGAGTGGAGGCACAAGTAACGCTACGTGAAATAGAGAGGAGGATTCGCAACCTGAAAAAAATCATGGCGAAGCCTCACACCATATGGTATGGGTTTCTTCAGTTCCTAGAATGAGAGAGGTCCAGAGCCTAGTGCTCTGGTTGGATCCAACACCAGAACACCTCCAGTTAGAGAAACCCAAAACAGGCAGGTACCATAGGATCAAGACCCAGCCTAACCATCGACATGAGCTGAGGCTAACTTCGGAACCCTTAAAGCTCGCCTTCAATTTAAGGAACCTATTTCCGAAACAAGGGTTAATGATTTGAGTCACTTGGAAGATCGAGAAGCATCTCAAACTAAGGTCCGCAACTTAATCACGCGTAGGAGATCAGACCCCTTTTCTGATGAAATCGCAGTGACACCACCACCTGAGAAGTTCACCCCTCCTCAAATGTAATCTTACAAAGGTGACTCTGATCCATTGAACCACATCATGCAGTTCTGGAACACCCTGGCCCTCTACAATCATGACGAGACTATTATGTGCAAAATACTTCCCTGGACACTCGAAGGGAGTGCAATGCGTTGGAACACAAGCCTACCCCCAAGATCCATTAAGGACTTTGACATGCTAACAGATGTTTTCACCATCACCTTCTCCATCTATCGCAATGTTTGAAAATGTCACGATGCTCTTTATCATAAAAATCAAGGAAGAGAGGAAAGCTTGATGAGTTACATCAAAAGATTCTGGACGGAGCTAACAGAAATTGAGACACCCGATGACAAGATATCAACCATAACTTTCAAAAGAGGATTATACGTCAAATCGAACTTTGGCAAGAAATTGAGAAATAAGAAATATTATGATATCACTTTAGCAGAATGCTTTGAAAAGGGGAATGACATAATAGCTTGGGACGACGAATACCGGAAAAAATTAAGCGAAACTAAAAAGGATCCTAAGGCGGACAAAATACCACGGAGGAGAAAATGGAAAGAAGATAAACCACCTCGTAATGATTATCGGATGAAAATAAGCCTTAAATCCGAATCCCGAAAGTATACCTCACTCAATGCTACTATCAATGTCATCCTTCATGAAATAAAGGACAACCATTATTTCACAAGACCCAAACCACTGCCACCTCATATAGCTAAGAAGCGTCCCAATGAATATTGTTCCTTTCATCAAAGCACGAGACATACCACTAGAGGTTGTCGAATGCTCTACAATCATATTGAGGATCTAATCTATCAAGGCTAATGCTAGGAATAGTGAAGAATCAAGCAAAGAAAATATAAGAGAAAAGGGACCGGGGGAATAAGGATTATGACAAAGAAGAAAGTCCGACCAAAAAAGCTGTGTTTGCCATAAACTGCATTTATGGAGAATAAGAACACCTCGGATCCACTAGGGAAAAAACGTAAGATAGCCTACAAGAAACCCAAGATAATAGCTTCAATCAGGGAACTGGCTCCGATCGACAAGAACATTCTTATGTTCTCAGACAGAGACCTGGACGACGTGCATACTCCACATGATGATGCCATCGTAATTAAAATCCAGATCTCCAACGTTATGGTAAGCCGATGTTGGTGGACAATAGGGCATGAGTGAATGTGTTGTTTAATGACGCCGCAGAGAAGATGGGATTAATGGACAGCGTAGACAAAAGTCGCACCACATTAACCACCTTCAATGGAGATTCGGTACGCACAATTAGAACAATCAGGTTGGCTATTCGTGCAGATCCTTACGATCCAATCCTAAAGTTCCATGTCTTGGACTGTCCAACTCCACACAATGCGATTTTAGGCTGAAACTTGATACATTACATGCGAGCTATCCCCTCATCATACCATCAAGTGATTCGCTACCCTATTCCAAGTGGGATAGGAGAAATCAGGAGTGACTAGGTTGCTTCCAGATGTTGTGCAGTTGAATCATTAAACA
Organism: Gillenia trifoliata; assembly: GCA_018257905.1. Lineage (NCBI taxonomy): Eukaryota > Viridiplantae > Streptophyta > Magnoliopsida > Rosales > Rosaceae > Gillenia > Gillenia trifoliata. Next base: position 33,029,470 of record CM031080.1, on the reverse strand, counting down.
TGATTAGCAAGATTGAGTGGAACATCTAAGCTCCGTGAATCAACCTCGCATAGCAATTAGCAGACGGGGGCCAAAGTTCGAGCTACAAAGAATTCGACATAGACTTGGACCCCCAGGAAAGTGACAATTACGACACAAAGGAAGATGAAGATGAGGTATACATCTTGATTGATTCGTATAAACCGGATCGAAAGGCAAGAATCGGATCTAAACTATCGGATAGATAAAAAGAATTATTCACTACGTTTTTAAGAGCAAACAGAGACATTTTCGCCTAGTCCGCTGAAGATATGCTAGGTATAAAAGTCATCAATCATCAACTGCACATAGATCCGAGCATAAAATCAGTAATTCAGAAAAAGCGGAACCACGAGACAGAAAAGAGTAAGATTATTGAAGCTGAAGTCGATAAGTTACTAAAAGATGGTTTCATTATCGAAGTCCAAAAAAAGAATGGCAAATGGAGGGTTTGCGTGTACGGATCTTAACAAAGCTTGTCTAAAAGATCCATACTTGCCACAGATCAACTTACTAGTAGACGCCACAGCAGGGCATGAACTCCTAAGTTTTATGGATGCTTATAGTGGGTACAACCAGATCCGGATGCATGAACAAGACATGGGGAAGACGGCTTTCGTTGGTGACCATGAAACTTATTGCTACAAAGTGATGCCTTTTGGATTAAAGAATGCAGAAGGAACTTATTAAAGATTAGTAAATCGTATCTTCAAAGAAAAAATAGCAAGAAACGAGAAGATCACCTGGAGCACCTCAAGGATTTATTCATTTGCTCCGAAAATACAACATGAAGCTCAATCCGAAGAAATGTACTTTTGGGGTAGCATCAGGCAAATTCCTAGGACGTTTGGTGACACATTGAGGGGATCGAAGCCAACCCGGATCAAATCAAAGCCATCATGGACATGAAATCTCCAAGGACAGTTAAGGAGATCCAAAGCCTTACGGGTTGAGTGACTGCTGTTAATAGATTTCAATCAAGGTCAGCCAAAAAATGCAAACCTTTTTTCACAGCAATTAAAAGGAACAAAAGACTGCTATGGGACGATGAATGTGAGTTAGCTTTTACCCAACTGGAGGAATATTTGACTAAGCCATCACTGTTGTAAAAACTAGTCGGCGGTGAGGATCTCTGCCTATACCTCGCCGTATCAGATTGCGTTGTAAGTGCGACCCTGGTTTGGGAAGAGAACGGAGAACAAAAGCTCGTGTACTTAATATCCAAGGCGATGCTTGATCCGGAAATGAGGTATCCAAAGATGGAAAAACTCATACTAGCTTTGATAACTGCTGCAAGGAAACTCTGACCTTATTGTCAATCATTTCGGATCATTTACATGACGGAATATTTCCTGCATTCGATCTTGCATAGCCCAAATGCATCTTCTAGAGTGACCAAGTGAGCCATTGAGTTGGGCCAACATGAAATTGTTTACAAGCCAAAGACAACAGTGAAAGGCCAAGCCTTGGCGGATTTTGTCGCAGAATTCAGAGACCCACAGGACTCGGAACAAGTGATCCCTAAGCCTAACTTATCTGCCAGGCGCATTTATGTGGACATATCATCTAATGCCAACGGGGCAGGGGCAAGTATCGGGCTTTATACCCTAGACAACACAATCAATGAGTAGGCCCTTAAACTTGACTTTAGAGCAAGCAATAATGAAGCAGAATATGAAGCTTTACTGGCAGGACTGAAGATTGCTATTGAACTCCAAATTAAAGAGGTAAATATATTATGCGATTCTACGCTCATAGTAAACCAAATCACCAGGGATTACTGTGAACACAACCTTGTAATAGAATAATTTATGGAGAAAGCTAGGCACTTACTGAACAAGTTCAAAAAATACGAGATACACCAAGTACCTTGGAGCGAGAATAGATACGCGGATGCTCTTGCCAATCTTGGATCAAGTATTGACTATAAAATTTGTCGGACCATACCCTTTGAATACTTAACAAGGGCGAGCATTTATGAACCAACTCCGGAACTTGTCACAACAATAGACACATGAGAGAAATGGATGAACGAGATCATTGATTACATCTGGAATGGCACACTCCCGAAAGATCGCCACTTAACCAGGAAACTGGCCAGAAGGCTTCTAGATACACTATTTGGCATGATAACTTCATCGAAGATCCCATTCAGGACCACACCTGCTATGTGTAACTCCAGATCATGGTTTGAGGATCTTGGAAGACATCCACTTTGGAGTCTGCAGAAATCATTCCAGAGGCCGGACCTTGGTGCACAAAGCACTGACTGCTAGATATTATTGGCCCACGATGAAGAAATATGCCCAGAATTGCGCTCATACTTGTAACAAGTGCCAACGATATGCACCGATGAATCACCAACAATGTTCTAAAAATAGCTAGGTGCTAGTCGGGTGGCGGGGAGAGGCCTAGTGCCTAGAGGCCTAGGCGGTTTTTTATTTTAATTAAAAATATATATTAATATCTAATAGTAATAAGTATATATAAATATATATTATAAAATATGAATACATGGGTTAATGTGACGACCCGTCCCTAATTTTATTGTATTTTATTTTATGAATGTGTGAATTGACGAAAATGCCCCTGAACGGGCTAAGTGAAAGTCTTACATGGACGTTTGAACTCTTTTTGAATTTTGACTTCTTGCTTATCGTATTCTTGTAGTACTCGTCACCACGAACGCGTGAGCGCGAACGAGATGTAATTCCGACGTATAACAAAAAAGTTACGTTCGTTTAAATATTTATTTCTTGTTTTGGGGGTGTTGTGTTGCGTGCCACGAGGGACCCCATTTCCCCTGCTAATTTTGGAAACCTAAAGCTCTATTTTCTCTCTTTTTCCCTCAGACTTTTGCTTCTCTCTCTCCCTTATTTTTTCTTCTTCTTTCTTCCTATAGAAACACAACCACAGTCAAATAATGGCCACGCCACTTTCTTCGAATCGAGCTGAACCACCACCACCACCTTGTTTGTCTCGACGCCTTGAACTCAACGGTACAAACCGATTGTCCAAACTCCCAGCTGTTTGACGAAAATCGCACACGGAAGACCGAACTTTTCTGGCGATATTCTAACCACCACCATTAGCTTCCTCTCATTGAGTAGATGAATTTTCATACTAAATTCGTGTGTTTTGAAGTAGATCTGACCTTTATTTTAGACCGAGACTTTCTGGCCAATTTTAGGTCATTTCCGACCACTTTTCAAACCCCAAATAAGTAAAATCTTGTTCTCCTTCTCTCTAGCTTCATTTTGACATAAAGAACGTGAAATTTGGCTGGGAAATGAAGAAGATATAAAGCTTTGAAAGTTTTCTAGAAACCGGGGAGTTCAGACGGCGGCTTCGGCGACCGTCTGGATTTGCAGCGGTGACCGGTTCAGACTAGCTTAAACCCGGTCCAAACCAGGTCGTGACGTCAGCAAACTGGTTCAAACTTGGTCTAGACTGGGAATATTCTCAAGTATATTCTTTTAACGCCGTTAGGAATATTTCTTTAGATTTAACGAAGATACCGGAATCTTTTGTTAAATCTAACGCCGTTAGTTTGACCGGCTTGGGTTGATCGCGCATGAGCCGAGGCAACCCCGTGCGTGGGACCACTTTTTCGACTTCTGCCACGCGAGGCGACTCGTGACGACGTGTACTACCTAGGGGTAGTACGTATGGTATTTTTTGGAGTGTTTCGGACCTCCGAATTGAGCAAACCAAGGATAAGTGTCGTTTATTAGTTTATTTAGTAACCTTTATGAGTTTATTCCTTACTATAGTGATATCTCGTATATGTGAGACTTACCATGAGGAGTATAGAGATCAGGCAAGGCGAGGCGGCTACAACGCAACTACGTATCAGTGAGTGGGCTTTGTTTTATGAAACTTATATTATTTATATTAGTTTCCACGATGGTTTTATGAACTATTTTCTATCATACCATGCTTTTACTTATGAGTTAAGTATAAAGAAAATATTTGTTGAGATTTGTGAAACTGTGATGGCATGATCATGTGTATTTTTATTGCTCATCATACATTCATTCACCGGTGTCTAGTTCTCGTCCGAGCCAGAACCAGCCTTCACGTGTATGTTCACATACACACCGTTATGCTCACTTTGGATTCATTGCAGGTGTCAGCTTGTACTAGTTTGCATTAGGTAGCTAGGATTCGTATGTGACGCGATTAATGCCAGCTTCATGTGATTGTAGTACTGAGCATATATTTATTACACCCAGTATGTTCTATGCAGCTATTTTCTGCATGGACTTGTGTGTTTGCATATGTCGATGAGCATACTATATATTTGTTGAGATAATGGTGTTTACTCATATCTTTCGTAGTGGTGCCTTTATATTGTTTTGATGATGAGTATACTATAGTATGTTAAGGTAAATGTGTTTTTCCATATCTTTGGCAGCTGAGCCTTTATACTATTTTTGACAGTTTTCATACTATACATAGTGTGTTTTTGGGAAGCTATACATGTTTTTCAAAGAGGGGTTACTTATGTTACGAAAAGCAATGATTTCAGAAATGATTATTTTTGCTCACTCACATTTTCTGTTTTGCGCCCCTCTAGGTTTTAGGGGCTGAACTGGTGGCAAGTGAAGTTTTCACTGGTGGTTTTGACATCCTCTGTAGCTATTGTACGAAATTATTTTCCTACTAGTTGTATTATGCCTATCCTTATCAGGATGAAATTATTCTTACATTACTGCACTTTAGTTATGCTCTGAGACTGGTTACTTTGTACTTTGAGCCCTGCACTACGCGCTCTATTTTGAATTTAATTTCAAAGTATACTTTAGTTTTTAATTTATTTGTACTTCACTACACTTACATTGTGGCTTCCGTCATCCTTCTTGGGATGTCGGCCAATATATCTCGACTTGATATTGACACGTGAATATCCGGGTCGTGCTGTGTCAGTTAAATTATAAGGCTTTTTTCTGTTGGGTTTTATAATAGTTTCTATGCCCATATGTATATCTTGGAACTTGTTTTCACATAAAAAAAAAGATTGGGCAGACTTAAAAGAAAAGGATTAGAAAACCCTACTATCCTTTTCATAGCAAACTTATGTTTGATGTCGTCACCCATATCTCTCTCTGCAACTGCATTTCACATGCATCTCACGACCTCTCTCTCCCTCTCTCCCTCCCTCCTTCCTCTTTAAATCTTCCATCGCCGCCTCATATGGAGACGCCAATGACCGTGAGATGCAGCGAAACTACTCACTCAATGAAAGAGTTTGAGTCAGCAAAAGATGGCGACAAAGAGAGAAGGCGAGAGTCAGTACTCAGTACGCAAAGAGAGAACGCCTAGACCTTTTCATCTGGTAGAACATCATTTTTTGATTTGGTATCCTACACACTATCATCTCTGACAACGGCCTACAATTCACAAGCTCCGAAGTGACGGATTGGTACAAAGAATTGGGAATTCGACATTTGACGTCACCCCCCCCCCTCTTCCTCTCAATCCCTCGATATCCACAAGGCAACGGACAAGCTAAAGCCTCAAACAAAACAATCCTCAATTGCTCGAAGAAGAGGTTTGACGAAAAGAAAAGCAGGTGGCCAGAAGAAGTTCCAGGAGTCTTGTGGGCTTACAGAACAACAACAAGAAAGGCCACAGGAGATACCCATTTTTCCCTAGCATACGGAATTGAAGCTATTATACCGGTTCAAATCACTATCATGCCTAATCTACATATGAAGGAGTGAACAGAAATGAAAAACAGTGGCTTTATTCTGATAGATCTAGATTTCACGGAGGAACATCGTGAACAAGCTCAGATCCGATTAGCTGTATATCAACAACAAGTCAGATCTTATTACAGTAAAGGAGTTCAACCTCGGAGCTTTCAAGTGGGGAATCTTGTACTATGAAAAGTGTTGCAAAACACCCAGATTCCTGGAGAGGGAAAACTAAAGGCAAACTTGGAAGGACCGTACTAGGTCACAGCTGTAGAGGAAAAGGTACCTACAACCTTACTTCCATGGATGGTACCCCCATAGCCAAAGTGTGGAACATCTCTAAACTTAGGCGCTATTACTAAACATCAATGTCAATCAATTCATCTTTACTTCACATGAATATGTACTATAGTAAAGGTGTCTGTTATGCCCATATTTAATAAAGATCCGATTTTGCAATTATGTCTTTATCTCACTAAGAACCATTTTGTGTTATATTATTAGTAACCATTTTGTGTTCGCCCCGTAACAAGTGCGGGTAAATTATGGAAATGTGTAGGATTTTTGGGTTATGACCCCATGATCCTCTCCCTCAGACCTAGTTGGCCTCCGACAATAAGTAAGCAATCCATGGATTGTAAGGGCTTTTCAACTATTGGTCCAAAACCATTCAAAGGAACTCTATTCTGCCTATAGTAATGAGGAAGCTAATGGCATGACTACTATGGACTTGTGACAGAGCTTTTATCTTGGACCACATGTAAATCCAACATAACTTGTCGCCCCTGAGCTAGCAGGTCTGAAGAAGGTGTCTAATCTGATAAAGCCTTAGAACGAACAAAACTATACCAAGTTTATTCAAAAGGACTCTAACTCACGGGTCAATTCCAACATCCGATTTAGAAGTCGTTTCGAACAAAACTATACCAGGTTTATTCAAAATTGTTTCTTATTCCAAGTGATCCGAATCATGCCACCTAAATATCCTAAGGGATCCCTAGGGGTAAACATAATGATTTCACAGCCAAGGAAGATCCTCTTGAGTAACCACAATCTCAAAAATCGAAAATTAACATTCTTAACTTCAAATTTATAAAGTTTGATCAATTCAGACATTACAACATGGCATCGGCTCTCCTCAAACTTGTTTTGCTGCATCATGCTCTGAAAGCATCTCAGTTGGTTGGTTTTCATCATCTGCCATAACCCAATCTGCAACTTGTTCAATAAGCTTATCAACCACACCAGTAATGATCTGATCCGCCAATTCACCATAAGCTTGTTCAGCACGCGAATGTCCCCTTTCTTCCTCGGATCCATCACTTAAAGTGTCCTTATCTTTTGATTCAATGATTCAATAATGTCCATAGAGGGGAAGGTCATAGCAGACATTTCCCGCTCAATTCAGCTCTTGCTTCAGCCCAACTTATGGTTATAATCTCCATAGGCAGTCAGAAAACCTTTATTGTACCTATCTTGATAAACTCTTTCCATGTATGCCTTGTTTGAAGATTTGATAGACTCTAGCTCCTGTTCATTGGCATCAAGAAACACTTGATAATCTATCTTGACATCTTACAGAGCCTTTGCGTGCTTCGTTTGCATGTCCTTCATAGTTTCAGAATGGCTCCGGACCTGTTCCCTTAACGAAACAAGATCTGTTTCGATAACAGGTCTCCCCTCTTGAAGTTGGGCACATTGAAGTTCAGAGTCCTTCAACCTAACCTCTGCAACCGTGTTAGCCTCCCTTAGCATATTAACATTTTTGTTGGCAGTCAGCAGATCATGCGCCAAATTTTCAGTGGTTTGCTCCCCCTCGGACTTGAAGGACTCCAATCTTGATACCTCTTCGCGAAGCTTCTTAGTTTCTTCTTTCAAGTGGGTAATAGCCATGCTAGCATCTAGTTTCCTTTGACACTTTAAAGTCTGTAGATTCCACACCTGTTTTTTCAGTTCATCCATCTCTGCAATCAAAGCCCTTTGTGCCAAAGCGAATCTTTGAACAACATCAGCTGGTACTTGAGTTGCAGCTTTGCTCTAGACGTGAGACTGCAAATTTTCAAGTAACAAGAAATAATTGAAGGATAAAGGCTCATATTAATATATCTATGCTATTAAGCTAAGCAAAGGGGAATGAGACTTACCGGGTAACGAACATGATACGCATTCTGGAGGATGTTTTGATCCGCCATACAATGATGAAGATCCGTTGGAATGAGAGATGCTGACATCATCGTTTTGGCAATCGGTCTACTGGTCATCCCACGAACGTCGGCAGAAATTGGTACCCCTTGGATTGACGGCCTCAAAATTAACTTGGGGGTTTCGGTAGAACCACTTGGGGTAGAAGATCCACTAGGAAGACTCTGACCGACAGAGCCAGACCCTGGATGCTTCCATAATTTCAGGGTAGAGTGGGGCCTGTGAGGAACGATTTTATCTCGAGAATAAGATAGAGGAACAGAAGAAGGTCTTGAAAAAATAACTTGACTTTGTTTAACGGGGGGAGAAGTGGGAAGGCTTACTGGAGTTGTGTCGTTGCCAATGTCATCAACGTAGGTTTCTGCTAAGTCATCCGCCGTTTCAACATCTGCAGCTCCAAAGGTGCTAGTTATATTGCCTTTGGGAAGTCATGCACTCAAGCCAGGGGTTGGATCTTCTGCAACCGTGGATCCTATCCCAACTTCTCTGGGTTGATCTTCAAGTGTTGATTTGGGCATAGATTTTGAAGAGCTAAACCATGTTTGAATGGTCTCGTCGACAGACTCATTTGGAGATTTTCTCTTATTCTTCTTGTCCTACAGATCTTCGTCAATGCTGGCATCCTATTGCTTCCTTTTGGATGGTTTTATCTTCCTCTCCGGATCAACCTCAGAATCCTTAGGTGTCTTCTTAGACTACTTTCTCTTCCTTCTTTCTGGTGGTGCTTTTGCTCCCCCTTCCCTCCCAAGTTGCCACCGCATCAACTTATGTTAGATCAACAGAGGGACTTGAGCATTTGGTGACAATTGCACGTTTGCCCTCTTCTTGATCACAATTAAGATCAATGATCCACTCCCAGTTTTAGTGCTTCTTTGGTATGCACGGGAAAGCTCTGTCGATTAGTCTAAGGCGGATCATGCCCATATTCTCAATCGGATATGTTCGAGTCATGTTTTTGGTAAGGATGTTCATCACTCGAGGCCCACTTATATCTTCTTCCCCTTCGCCACCCACAATCAACAGATCCTCGGTCCAATCTTTGTCGGTATTAGGAAAACCAGTTATAAATGCCTCCCAGCAACCTTCATTTCGAGTAGCCATGTAGTATTTCTTTTAGTTGGAACGAAACTTAACAGCAAACAAGGCTTGGAACTCTTAAAAACCAAGTTCCGCCTCATACATCTTGTTCATGCCGTTAAAACAAGTCATGATCTGAAATGATGTAGGAATCAAGTTGCAAGAGGATAACCTGTAGAAGAGAAGACATTGCTTGATGAAAGGTCATCCCGAGATTGATATACCACGGGTGACATCGAAAGCAAGGGCGGCTAACGTCAAAGGAAGCCGGCATGACAGCATAGATGTCTGTTCCTTTCTCTCTAGTAACGGTGCACCTATTCAGGTAGGGATGTCGGCCGATTAGGAAAGCCTCTAATGAGAGGCCTGAAGGTTGAAGTGAGAAGAGCATGTGGCTGTAGACGGATATCAGAGGATGCCATTGATAGTAAAGCAAGGTTTTCTAGGAAACTTGATATTTGAAGTTTTCTGGAAGTTTAAAGATGAAAAGAAGGTATGAGCTAATTTCACAGGTCTAGAAAGTGATGAGGAAATGGACGGGTATGGGTTTTTATAAGCCTTAGGAAGAAGTGACGTGTTAGAAGATTAAGAGGTGTTGTGCACAAAGTTCAAAAGGCATCAAATTCATAATTGAACTTTATGGAAAATGTAAAAAGCATCTTTTGTCAAAAGATATGTCATATTGATTTACGTCACTACATGCCTTTTTAGGAGAATGGTTGGGAGTTTGAAACGTTTTTCTTGGGATCATAACTAGTCGTTGGGATGGCAAGAAAACCGTTCCTATCATACAAGAGAAAAGACAGTTGATTCGATGGAATAAATCATGATCCGGAATAACTTCCTTATCTCATATGTCGGATTTTTTGAGCAGAAAGTTAGGGGTAATTATGGGACCATGATTTTTGAATTATTGGATCTAGGTCAAATGTTGAAGATCGAATTTATAAGGTTTAGAGGTGTGGATCATCTAGGATCATGACCCCAGAACTTTATGTCTATGGTCGGATCTATACGGTTAGAATGACTTACATGATCCGCCTCGGATCTTATGGTTTTCTTGAAGCAATACACTTCGATACGTACTAGAACAGTAGACAAGGTCCGCCCTTGTTAAAGAATGACCTACTTGGCCCTCAAGAGACGTATCTTCTAGAATCCTTTGAATTAAGAGAGAATCTTAGAAATTCCTAACATTTATAAGAATTTGCTTCCACTCCAAGTAATCATACACTTACTAGGAAGGATATCTTTACCAGATTTCCTATTAAGGTTTTCTCGACATTTAAACACGGATTACTATCCTTACAAGAGCCCTCTCTGAATACTATAAATACACCTCTTGTCAAAGGTATGGGATCACATTCTATATATTATAGCTCAGTGCTTGACATTTACAGGATTATTCTAACTTGATCGTCGAAGGGTCCTTAGCCGGTACCTCATTGGTGCCTAGGTTCTTTTACGATCTGTTTCTTTGTTGATTCATAGGTTTCCGGCGATTGTTCGTATACCAACGATTGTGCGCGATCTGTTTCTTTGAAGCACATGCTTAAGTTGTTGCGCTTCGGGGCTTGATTTCCTCCCTTGGATGGGTCTATGCTCTGTCAACCTTGGGTTTGTGGCTTAGGGTTGGAGCCCTTGTCGTTCCCACCATGCCTTTGGAGTCGGTTTTGGCCTCAATTTGCATTGGCTTGTGCTTCAGGCACATCGGTCGAGCCAGTAGGTCTAGCTTGATGATTTTTTGTCAACAACTGATTTTACTTTTTAACAAGTAGTAAGATAGAGATCAAATACGAGAATTTGGTACATTTTTGTGCCCGATATTGTTATTGCAGGACAATATTGGTGGCATGGAAAATTGAATAAGTCTTCTTCAGAAGATCCTATTCAATCAACTCTTCTTTGCAAAACTTGAGAAGTGATTGTATTCGACAAACTTCAGAGTTGTATTCGTTCACAGACTTAAAGTCTTGGAAGCGTAAATACTGCAAGTCGCGTCTTGCTTCAAGCAAGAAGATATCTCTTTCATGATCAAAGCGCTCTTCTAGAGCAAGCCATAAAGCTCTTAGATCCTCTTTAGCCAGGTATTCGGTCTGCAGTGCATCATTCATATGCCTTCGGATGAAGATCATGGTAGTTGCTTTGTTAGCTTCGCCCACCGGGTTATCCATCTCAACTTCAATGGTAGCCCTAAGACTCTTTGCAGTGAGGTGGAGCTTTGCATCTTGAATCCACTTGAGGTAGTTCTTTCCAGGGACTTCCAGAGCGGTAAATTCGAATTTGTACAAATTCGACATGTCGCTGTAACAAAGGGAACAAGATTGTGGTTAGTACTATGGAAAACGGTCCATGGACATGGATTAGAATATTTGGGTTCTATTAGACATGTTTTGGTTTAAATTTACATGAAAAACTTCGGGTTTCATGGGTATATTGTTTTAAGAAAACTTTAGGTTTCATGGCACTTTATACAAAACTTCAGGTTTGAATTTTATGAACTTAAAATTCATAGGTATCTGCATGCAAACAAAATATATAGAACAACAACAAATATATAACACAAACAGGCCAACAAGAGGAACAACCCAAAACATGAGTAGGCTGGCTTTGGAACTGCAGGCTAACAAGAGGAACATGTAGGAGGCCCAAAGCCCAAACTGGGCTAGTGAGTTGGCTGCAGACTAAGGTTTACGCGGGGCAAAAGAAAAAAAATGGGAGAAAAGCCCGGGCCCATTTGAGGCCGAATTTTGGTGCGGGCCAAGTGCAAGGAAGCCTAACAAGGCTCGCGGGTGTGCAGATCAACTCAACCAGAGGTAGGTGGGCTTCTTGCTGGAGGAAAACCAATAGCATCGCTGCTGGCGGCTATTATTATAGACTAGGGGTCAGGGCGAGCCTTGGTTTCGACGGGAAACCATTGAAATTCAAAGATGAATAGTTTTCTCAATGGCGGGGTAAATTAGAGAGATTCCAAATTGGATCTCGAAATCCGATGAGAATTCAACGAGAAATTTCATCCATGTCGTCGAGGACGACGAGATTCCATGGGAAGGGACGACTGCAGGCCGTCAGTGTTCTGGGATTTCCAAAATCTTGTGGGTGGTGGTGGCGTTGTTAGCTGTGGGACAAGGCGCTACTCTGCTGCAAGCCGTGACTTACACTAGGGTTTTTTTTTTTTAAAAAAACTTTTTTTTTCTTTCGCACAATCATCAATTCACCATAATAATATAATATATATATATATATATAATTAAATGGTAACACAATATTAATTTGAAGATTATAATTCTTTTAAAAGCGTAAAAATTGGGTTCATGGATCACGGTAAAGGTTCATGCAATCAAGGTTAAAAAAATATCAAAAATGAAATTATATTTAGAAGTACTTGGATTGCAGATGATGATGGTGAATCGATTTGTAGCAGAAAAACGTTCTTTAGATTCCTTACGCAGTGTCAAGAGCGTGCTTTATAACGTGTTGTAACCTATTTACTGAAAGGAAAGAAAAGGAGAAGGGAGAGGGCCAACGACACCAAGAGAATAGAGCTTAGAGACATTGTGATATGATTTCCTTATGCCAGTGTCTTTATTTAAAGTAAACTACAAGGAGAGAGAAACTTGCTCTCCAAGTAAATACATACCTAGTAGGATAAAATCACTAGATTACATAAGAATCTCAAACCATATCTACCTAGAATTTACACAATCACACTATGCCAATATTAATTGTTACAATTTTCTCATTTTCCTTTCTAATTTTTTTCTTTCGGAGAATACAAGAACGGAGGAGGATTCTCTCCCCTCCCATCCCCTCCTTTCTTTTCCAACCTTTCGTTCCATTGCCAAGCTGATTCAAAGCTTAAGATTAGGTGTCACCAACAACAACCTCATAAATCTATAATGAGCTTTATTTTATTCTTTTTATTGATTTTCTCATACTTACCCTCCTCCTTCCACACGCGCACCAATGACAAATCCTTCCTCTAATGTTAGAAAGTCGAAAGCTTCACAAATTGATAAAAACGACGACTCAATCGAAGAATTCCAGTGCCAAATATCCCTCTCTGACTTCCCCTGCGGCTCTGAAACCTTTGAGATAGTTGGCAAGTTCTACTACAGCATCAAGATCGACCTGAGGAGCCAGTCATAGTTGACGTGTGGAAGGAGGAGGGTAAGTCGTGGTGTGGACATGGGTGGAGAAGAGGAATGATTGTTGAACAAAAGCAATTAAAAAAAAAATATAAAGCTCATTAAATAAGTGGCAAAACTTCAAGTCATCCGGATTCTTTTGAACGGTCCAGATGAAAAGAAGGGGAGCAGAGGGGAGAGAATCCAAGCCTTACAAGAACACAGTTTTATATAATAAAAGGGTGGTGCTATCCACACACCCCTTTTTGCCTTCCATACACCTCCCGTTAATTTATGTTTTTTTATCCTCTTCAATTCATTCGATTCGACGGTCAGAAATTGAGAGAGGTGTGTGGAAGGTAAAAACGTGTGTGCGGATAACACCACCCATAATCAAATCACAAAAGTGATTATCTTTCAAAGAAAAAACTGGTGAATTTTTTTTCGCATGCCTTCCATCCTCATGTTTAGGGTTTAGCTAGAGCTATAAATTTTAAGTATTACTACTATTTGAAAAAACAAATTGAGGTTTTACTATAAAATTAAGGCTTTTTAGTCAAAATGGTCCCATAAATTTACTCATATAGCTCCACATGGATTAACCATAATTTTTTTTAAGATTTAAAACTCATATAGCTCCATAGTTTTTTTATACTTAATCCACATGACATTATATGATTGGATTTATGAGACCCACACGATTCCACATTGGCACACTAACGAAATAATTGACGAAATTTAAATGGAAGGACCACATTGATGTACGTTGGTCAAAGTCAGGAACCACATTTATCAATTTTTATTGTTAGGAACCAAACTGAGGAGTTATGCCAATGTCATGGACCATTTTGGCTAAAAAGCTATAAAACTAATTGTCTATATGAGAAGTAATCCAACTCTTTATAAGCACATGCAAAGTCTCCTAATTATCCGTTATGAACTTCACACTCTCAACTCGTCCTTATAAGCACATGAAAAAGTTTTTCCGACAACAAAATGCATTTTTTTGACAACATTAATCTTGCTGATAACAGTTCATGTTGTAGTGTCATTTAAGCATAAAACATGGACAACACAACCTGTTCTGATATCATGAAAAAAGTTGTGGTTGTATCATATAAATAATTGACAATATAAAGAGTATTCCAACTCAATATAACATGCAAAATTCCTTAATTTTCTAACGTGAATTTTACTCTCAACACCATTATTATTACCATCACCATCAACATCATGTATGTTATTTATGGAAAGTCATCCGACAAGAACTTCGAGATGGACCGAGCTTTTCAATAGTTGTGATGACAGTGTATCCTAAAGGATCTTTCTCAGTTGATGTTATAGTCAATGACGACCAAATATATCACTTGTTCATGGATGAAATAATTGCATAAAATTAGTGAAGCTGTTGCTTGTCCACCAATAATTTATATGTTACGAGAGTATCACTATGAGGTGGTGTGGTGCTTGAAGTTTATGATGGTATTACAAACTGTTGAAGTGAAACTAAGAATGTTGTATCATTTACTATAATTGAGTCGAACAAAACTTAGCCTAAATCATTTGGAATGAAATGTGCTTGTACAAATGGCTAGCTAAAAAGGAAATGATTTTTACTTTTTTTTTTTGCACACTTTTTTTTTATCTCTTGATTTTTCTTTGTTATATTCGATTTAAGATCAGAAATATACAAATTATTTCCCAACTATAAAAGTAAGATTCAGATAGAGTTAAATTTGCGACAAGGTCGTAGAACTATTGATATTTTTTTTAGCATACATGACATTTCACAATGGGTTAATGCACCCAGAACAAAGCTATGTACACAATATGATTAGTCTTAACTAGATATCGAACTCCTCACAAATATATATATCATATGTAGATTTATGTTAGTCGACACCTAATCCAACCAACTGTACGGATACTACCTCTAGACCAGGTAGTACGTATGTAGTGTATTGTACGTACTAAAACTTTGTTAACTACTTAGTAATTTTCCAAATTTTGATTTGATTTAACATAATCAGCGTTTATCACTACTAATTATCCACGATTTGTTAACAGGGATAATACAGTGGTAAAACAATTAGGCTTAAGTGAGATTATAAAAAGGAACTATCAGTTCTTTTAAGCATATGGAGCCACATCAAGGTAAAAAGCATGCAAAAGGTGGTGGACTTCCATCTTAATTATTTTAAATGCATGAATTATGTTTCTGAACCCTGCAACTGCAACTTATTAATTAGTTCGTTATGATTGACTACTGTGCCTGCTTCATATCAGAAGCTATAGAACAATAATTATCTATCGAAGTACCTTCAGAATTAGGACGGACGAAGGAAAAGTAGTTCTGTTTTTCATTAATATTATCTTCTCTTTGTGCAACGAAAAGTAATCCAACGACCAAACTTACCCAGAAATAAATAAATAAATTTAAGTACCACTCCATCTTTCTATCCCTCTCTCCATAAAATATCATTATCTTTATGTATGCAGTCTCAAATTGAAAATTCGAGTTTCTCATTTGAACCCAATAAAATTATTTGTCAAATTACTGGATATTACTTACAATGCCTGTTCATGAGGACTGTTATATAAAGTACTTATGCTCATAAATAGTTTTAGTCATTCTACTCTAATTAAGTAATCATGGGCAAACTTGATGTATTCTGTGTTTGAGTTGAAGTAATTTTACTGTGAAGTAGTAGAGAAGTGTGCCATTGGGCAGGTGCATGCCAGCAGAACAAATCGGGCAATAGAGGCCAAAATACTGGCAGAAAGCTAAGGCTGCCAAAAAATTTACCTTCCCCGTAACTTGCTGTGCATTGCATGATTTAAGCCTGTGAATCTGTGATCGATATATCCAAATTCCAATTTCACTCAAGAAAAGTAAAAAATTCCTCCAATGGAGAAAGGACTCGGCAGTACAACTAGCTAGTTCATGCACACCATGTTCAAACACCCCCAGCCTCCCATCGCATGAATTAAGCCTGCAAATAACCACTCAAATTACTAACCCTGCACCCCTACACACGTTATCTTATCTACAGTATATAGTGTACTACTTAATAGAATTATAACAAAAATTAGCTACTTTACTTACAAGTACTTAGTATTATCATGATCATACATGTTCATTTGATCTGCATAGACACCCGCTCTTACGTACATTTTTGAGTTTAGACGATTAGCAGTGTCTTTTTTCTTTTCTTTTTTTGTATCAATTATTGGTTCCTCGTGTTTCTCATTTTATATGTATGATATCTCTTTAAAATCAATTATTGTCTTCTTTGTTTTATGAGTAATGCTAGAAAGGCCAACTTTTTAAACCACATTTTGTAAACCACATCATGATATGATTGTTAATGGTTGATCTATATTTTTAAATTATTTAAATCATAAAATCTTATTTTATTACTAAATCATGTGATTTAGAAAATATAGCTTAAAAAAATCTGATTTCATTGAGAATGTATGAACTTGATTGCATATACAGTGTAGTAGAGAGATTAAATAGATCTCTTACATAACAACCACTCGTAACAGATTCTATAACCTTTCTTTCTGAAAAAACACTATTAACTAATCCGATGATCATGTGACACTTGGCGAGATCGTGATCATCTATTACTTCTAACATATCTATTTATGTAAGACAAACTTAAAACTTACCTAACGAAGCACAAACCATTGTTGCTGGGCCAACTAATCATGCGTAAAATCGATCTAAAACATGTAGTAAGTATGATCAAGGCGATCAAACATATAAGCAAGTGATGAAATGAGAAGTAAGAAAATGATCATGTATAACTGAACTCTACCTCTTCCAGTACGATAATCCCACATTCTCCGGTCAATTCTGACTGGACGTTCAAAGTCGACGGAAAAAAAGGGGACCCAATCCGGACAGCCCAACCGTGCACACTCACGTGCGCACCTGACTCTTATGTCGGCTATAGTGACATTTATGCTCCTTTGCTTTTCGCCTCGTTCTAAACCCTAGATCTGCACCGCAAATCTACTCCCAACTCATTACGTGGCGTCGTCTGGTCCCTTCTTTGCGCTTTCCTCGATGAGCGCGAGCCGTACGAGATTATTGTCGCGTCCCCATCACAAAGTTATTGGCATTTAGGCGGGCCCCAATAAGTCAAAATCCCGACTGTGGGTCCCACGGCCTCCCTCTCTCTTTCTAGCGGTGGTATTGGACTTTACGGACACTCGTGAGACATGTCATGTCGCGTTGAAGTAAGTAAAGTAACTGCAGTCTCTCTGCAAACACCGGATATTCTGCCTTTGTAAATTTTATTTGATTACACTGGGTTACAAGAACTTGAAAAATCTTTGAAGCTGAAATACCGTTGGAGCACAACTTCTCGTCGTGGGGAGAGACATACATCAAGCTAAATGCATACAACGAATGTATATATGTATTTTATCTTTCCAGTACGTGAAGAGTGTATGCGAGAAGATAGAGAATTCGGTGATGAAGCTAAAATTTTATGTTACATGTTCAAAACATATAAAGATTAACCAAAGTGTCGTATAGTTTGATTATATATATTTTTATTCATAAAATTACATAGTAACTGAGATAGAGAACAGTTAGCCTTTCTAACAATCTCTAACAATATTGAAAACTGGTTCTCTAAATCTCAGCTTTTCCTAACATGATATCATGTATGCATCACTAGATCACTATAGGGGGAATGCAATTTTGCTAAACCCTAAACCCTAAGATAGAAAGATAAAGATTAAAAACCATAATCACTATATCACTTAGTCTTACAAGAATTTGAGAGGATCTGTACAAATTAAGAACAATAATAAAGAATGATGGACTACAAGTTCAAACCAACAAAATAATAAAAGAAATGAAACAATGTTTGGCTGCTGAAAAATTAGAAACGTGGCACGCCCAAAGGATAACCCATGTGTTTTTCCTTTTTTGTTCCAAAAGTCCTTTTAACTATGGTTTAGTTTTTAACCCATGTAAATACTGTTTACACTGAAAAAATATCCATTGGGCCATAACTTAAGGTTTGGTAATGGGTTGGGCCTAAAAAAGAAAAGGCCAAATGTGGACCAACATAACTACATACAGGATTGCATAGTCCTAGGCAGAAACCGAAAGCTTGGTGCGTTTACCAAGGTCAGGGCAATCAATTGATAATGTGCTTTATGACCGCTTCTACGAGGTTGTTTGGGGATTGAACATGGGGAATTCAATGTTCAAAAACCCAAAATACATGCAATACGTATCGAAAAAGCTTCAATATAAACTCTCCAACATTATCCAGTCTTCTAGACTTTATGAGATAATTAGAATGGGGAGCCCTTAAGTTAAAATCGTTCAGGAGGTTAGCAGCGTTGTGTGTGTGGATGCAAATTTTCGCCGGTTGATGACAAGACAAATCTGCACCTGCAAAACAATAAAACACCTTCGAACAAGGCCAAGACCATGCACCCCACACAGGTGGGAGGGGTTGGCCAATGGATCTCTGATACCTAAGTTAGTTTCTCTAAAAATAGAGAGAGTTTAGGGTTTGATTGCATTGCAAAATCTTACCAAAATGTGGTGGAGATTGAGGTATTTATAGGAAGAGAGTGGCCGATCATGGGGTGTCGGATTACGCCATATATTGGCTTCAAGTTGGCCAGTGAATATTATCTATATGATGGATGGAGAGAAAATTGCCAAAGATATAATTAATAAAATAATATCTTGGAATTATCCCTGGAGAATCCTAATTAAATAGGATGTGGATTCCTTGAATAAAGGAATATGTCTTCATATGGGAAACTAAGGGAGAGAATTAAATAATTAATTCCTCCTTAATTTCCTCATAATTATCTCCGCTGTCAGCGGGCAACGGAGCTTAGAGAATTGTAGTCAGTAGCACAGGGAATCTTCATGAGTGAGCAACGCGTGTGGAGTTCACCATTTAATAAGGGTAGTCTCGCCAATAAAGAATATTTGTCCACGTGTCAATTCCACAATTTTTTGTATTATTTTTTACTCCACAAATGCCTCCACACTTGTTGTGCTGCTGTAGAAAGTGTTGTAGGTGTAGGAAACCTCAGTTGAGTGGGACTGCCAAGAATACTTTCTCTATCTGCTTAGATTCTGAGCTTTGTCTTAAAGAAAAAGTCTAGTGGGTGATGGAATCCAAAGGTAGCTAAGATTTTATTTTTCTGTATAAATAGAGGGTTAAATAAACCTAGAAGTACTTTGTATTTCCACACAAGAAAGAGAGAAAATCAAAGGATATTTTGTAGCCCATCCCCCAATTTTCTTCTTTGCTTGCCCCTTTGGAAAATCGTTCGTCGTATTCGTTTTCATCTTACGAAAGGTAAGAAAAAAGTTTGAAAACTTTTTCTTTTTTCTGTTACTGCCATGGGCAGCTAGGATCAAGTGGATGGGGGTCCATGTGGCGAGGAGGCTCAGCTTAGGGGAGCCGAGGTCTGGATGGTGCTGCTGAGAGCCGCAGAGCTAGGCTGCAGGGGCAGTTGGTGTGGCTGAAGGTGCTAAGGAGAAGGAGCAAGCTCGGGCCTGGTGTACTAGCGTGCTAAGCTACAACCTGGTGCACTGGGGCACTGAGCTGGGTTGCAGCCTAGCATATGTGGGTGACATGGCAGCAAGGGCTACATGCTGCCTACCAGTGGAGGTCTACGGCAGGGAGGCACGGAGTTGAGAGCCGTGAGGTGGCTAGCTTGAGCTGGCAGCTGGAGTGCTACTGCCCTCAGACCATTTGCTGCTAGCGTTTGCCATGTGTAGCTAGTGCACCACATGCTAGTCTTGTCGTTATATTTTAACTGTCTACTATTGACCACCATGTGTTGCCGGCATTTGCCATGTGCAACTAGTACGCCACATGGTGGTTGTCAACTTTATTGCTTGAGCAAAAGTCATAACATGATAACCTTTTTGTACGACTGAGGCGAGGTTCCATGTGTAGTGTAGACTGAGCTTACCCTATACGATGTCGAAGAATTTGTTTACCCTCTCGAGCTGGAGAGCATACTTAAATGAGTGTCGGTGAATTAGTTTACCCTCTCACACTGAAGAGCTACCCGTAAGGGTGTTAGGGAATTAGTTTACCCTTTCGCACTGGAGAGCTGCCCTTAAGGGTGTCGGGGAATTAGTTTACCCTCCCGCACTGAAGAGTTACCTAGTTTATCCTCTCGCTTAGAGAGCTACCCGTAAGGGTGCCGAGGAATTAGTTTATTTTTTAGCACTGTAGAGCTACCCGTAAGGGTGTCAGAGAATTAGTTTACCCTTTCGTACTGGAGAGCATGGAATTGAGCGTTAAATGTGCAGTTGAGCTAACTTCGTGGAAACATGGTTGCAAGACAGTTTGAATAATCCTTAACTAGTGAGGTCTTGTTCGTCGATCTGCTTCTAGTGAATGGACTACTTCTGTATGAATCAGTCTGGAAACAAGACCTGCCTCCGCTTTTTGGTAGTTGGAGGATCGGCATGCAAACGCTGAAAATCTCCTGCTAGTTAGGTTGGTGTATCCTCTTAGGCCTGCTTGCCCTAAGGGCGTCATCGGGCTAACCCGCTGCCTTCGTCTAAGTGGATAGATAAGTCCTCATGTACTCCTGGTTGTCAATTGGAGAATGTCTTGGGCATTGAGCCTTCCTTCGCTAGGGAATGGTTCTTGCTGCTTGTTCCCTGACTTGTTCTTGCTCATGATTAACTCATCGCACAACAGGTGCTTAGTAGGGAGCCCCCATCAGAATGCGGCCTTGACAGTTATGTTGTCGCAACCGAAGATCTTCACCTTGAGTCTCGATGCACTAGAAATTGCGTAGTCGCTTCGTAAGGAGCCTCTCCAATTGCTCATCAATCTGTCTCTACTGGGGCTGTTAAAGCATGCACGTGGGTTGCAAGCTGGGCTGTTGAAGCAGGCACGTGGGCTGCAGGCTGGGCCTCTGGAGCAGGCAGGTTGAGTCGTTAAAGCAGGCACGTGGGCCGCAAGCTGAGTTGTTGGAGCAGGCACATGGGTCGTAGGCTGGGCCGCTAAAGCAGGCTGGGCCACACATAGAAGCTGAGCTGGAACACACTAGGCTCGTGCCTGCTGAGCCTGCAGATGTTGGACTAGAGTGCTGGGGTGCTCGCCGTGGGCCTGAACTCCATGGGCTTTCTACCCTAGGGTTGGAGTTGCGTATGTTGCAGCCATGTGGGCCTGCTAACCTTGGGTCGTCACGCCTAGATTTTGTCCTTGAATTGTAGCAATAGTTGCAATGCTTGGATAGAGCTGAAATTTAGACATCTTGTAGTTCTCGATCAGACGAACAACTCTTGTGAAGAAACCATTTCGATCTGAGCTACAGAAAATGGGGTTTTGGTACCTCCAACACGGCTGTCTGTATCCCTGCGGAATTGAAAACAGTTTTGGAATTTTAAACATCTGAAATGATCGCACCGTTGGATCTTCCTGAAATTTGGATATATTGTAGATGTTGGGCAGATGAACAACTTTCATGAAGGAAGTTTGCTGATCTGAACTACAGAAGAGGGCAACTTCGTGAATTCAAGGCCATTTGTCGTGGTTTCATAATTTCTCGCCATATTTTCCAAGAACAAATCCAAGCACTTAAAAAGCCGAGGATTGTATGAGAAACTTCAAGAAACGTTACGAGAGGTTCGTAGAGATTTTAATTCAAACGCTCTCAATGAAAGCACCAATTTGTGGATGCAAATTTCTGCCAGTTGATAATCTGCTCCTGCAAAACACAGGTGGGGGTGGGGGGGGGGGGGGGGAAGTGGGGTTTGGCCATTGGATCTCTGATGCCTAAGTTAGTTTCTCTAAAAATAGAAAGAGTTTAGGGCTTGATTGCGTAGCAAAAGCTTACCAAAATGTGGTGGAGATTGAGGTATTTGTAGGAGGAGAGTGGCAGGCCATGGGGTGTGGGATTACACCACATGTTGGCTTCCAGTGAGCCAATGAATGTTATCCGTAAGATGGATGGAGAGATAATTGCCACAAATACATTTAATAAAATAATATCTTGAAATTATTCCTGGAAAATCCTAATTAAATAGGATTGGATTCCTTGAATAAAGGAATCAGTCTTCATACAGGAAACTAAGGGAGAGAATTTAATAATTAATTCCTCCTTAATTTTCTCATAATTATCTTCGCTGCCAGCGGGCAATAGAGCTTGGAGAATCCTAGTCAGCAGCGCAGAGTCTTCATAAGTGAGCAACACGTGTGGAGTTCGCCATTTAATAAAAGTAGTCTCACCAATAAATAATATTTGTCCACGTGTCAGCTCCACAATTTTCTGGATTATTTTTGGCTCCACATTGTGTGTGAACAAACATGTGACCATATTTACATGGTCCGCATTTTGGTTGGATTAGCCCACAACTATTCCTTTGAATCCACTGTGAAAAGAGGGTTATGTAGTAACTTTACTAGGGATGATATAGAAATCCAATTTCTCAAACGAGCAGGCTTGGCAAAGTGTGCTTGTAAGCATAAAATTCTTACTTCAGGTAAAGTGATGCGCTATGTAAAACGTTGCATCATGTTTCAACATGAATGTCCCAAACAGTCGTGACAAAGGAAGTAAACTGCTTGAATCACCCGACCCTAGGCCGGCATGTATGTGGCATGTCCCAGTTGGGAGGCAACCCATTGACCCCAAAACATAGCTTCAGGCTTCATATTTTGGAGGTGGTGCAAAGGTACTTCACTCAATTTTCTACAATGGTTTCATGACCATTGTTCTCTCGAATATCCTGAAAACTCAATAACAATATTTCGGAACAGAGATAATGTAAGGCCTCTTAATGGTAATTCAGTACCATTAATTCAACGAGGAGCTGTGCCAATACTCTTAATCAGGTTAGATAGACTTGAATTCGTTGCTAGAGGGGTTATTTAGGTATGAAGTTAGTGTGCATAGTAGAACATTTATCCAGACAACTAACTTTCCCACATTTATACCTAATCACATGTTAATTGAATTCGGTCACATATATAATAAACATGATTCAATTAACTCACATTCAAGGACAATATCCATAATTAAAACAAACACCAAACTTGAATCCGAGAACATAGGAAATTGTTCACAAAGTAAACCAAATTTGGATAGGGGGTTTGGCCAACATGGCCTCCCATGTCAAAATTCTGCTTTTCTAGATGTGTTAGGTTGAGCAAAATTAGTCTCACAGATTGACTATGGGAATGGTACTCCTCAACAACATTGGTAGGGGCACAAACAAGCGCATAACCAATGATCTATTCTATTAAAGAGGAAGTAGATGTTGCACAGTTGAGGTTCGGGAATACTGTCCCTTATTCTTGAAGTTTTGGGTCTTAAGTGCCAAGGGATCACGTGTTTGGTCGTGATGCCACCCCCTTGGTAGACCCTGATTCTACCACTATTCAGTACTCTCCAACCGAAGATGGATGAGCAAATTTGGTAGGCATCTGTCGAAACAGAGCCTTTTGTTTGGTACACCTCTGCCGAAGCAAAGTGTGACCATTGGTACATCTTTGTCGAAGCATGGCTTGTACTTCGGTAAACTCCAACCGAAGCTGGGTTTATACCGTTCGATACCTCCCAGCTGAATCACTTGGGTACCTCTTTCACTGTTGTGTTTTTCAGTGAGCAATGTGGTAGTAATCAGATCCGAAAATTTAGTGAACCTCCGCTCTCTACAGTGCTTCTTTAGGAGCATGATAAGAAGCATGGAAGAACGAGAAAAATCTTCTCCAGTCAAAATTCGATCGGATTCTATAAACTTCAAAATTGTACCTATTCACAGATGGGTTTCAATCATGTCTTGCGTCAGGCAAGATATGTCTTGCTTCAGGCAAGATATGTCTTGCTTCAGGCAAGATATGTCTTGCTTCAGGCAAGATATGTCTTGCTTCAGGCAAAATCATCTTTTCATGATTGGAACGGTTCGTAAAGTGAGTCAAAGAGCCATGGAATCCTCTTTATCGAGGTACGTTCATTTGTAATGCTTCAGGCATAAGTCTTAGAATGAAGATAATGGAGGAGGCTTATTTAGCTCTAAGCACGCCATTGTTGGCATTAATGTTTCTCAGCTTCTCGGTAGTCAAGTGGAACTTCACAACTCGTGCCCACATAAAGTAGTTTCTATCAAAAACTTCCATGTCAGTAAATCAAACTTGTTACGGTTCGAATATCCACTAGATGAAGGGAATAAGATTGTGGTTGGTGCTTATGGGTAATAAATTCTCCATAAGCATCAAAGTTAGAATATTCGGGTTCTAAGACATGGTTTGGTTTAGTGGATTAATCATGGAGAACTTCGAGTCTCTACATGAGTGGTGAGTTTTAGGAAACATAAAAATGTTTCTATGGCACACTTGAAACTTCCGGTTCGAGACTTGAATATTCATGCATTCTCAATAGCAATACAAATAGATGAATACATATGTGCAATTCAATTGACGAATATAAACAATAAAATTGCAAGACATAATCCCCAGTTCAATTCATTAATTTAACTAAGTAGATAAGTTAAGATGCTTTGGTGTGTGTCTGCTGGACTGCGGGTCAAAGTTTTGAAACGAGATGGGGTTAGGAACTTTTGAGCCCAATCTCTGCATCCGAAAGAGCCCAAACTGGAGCTGCTGCAGGTAGTGGGCTAGCGTTGCTAGGCCCATCTCACGAATGAGAGAGCATAGTCTGCTGGGCTGCAAGGATTAGGTCCATACATGGGTTCGGTGCTCATTCACCGAAAACAACCATGAACTTCGATTTCTGTCTGCCGAATTGCAAAGCATCAATGATGACAGCTTCCACGATACACGGGGTTGAGTTAATGACTCCAAACCGCCGTCTCGATCTTGGATTCAGCCAAGAGAGGTGAAGGCGATGACACGTAAACTTGAGTGCGCACACCAACAAAGCTGGGTGCCTTTTTCTAGCCAGAAAAATGTAGACTTGCCCCTGCAGTCGGCTTCTAGGGTCTCAATACTAGTCGGATTCTTCATGAATCCGTTGGGTTTTGGTCACTGGAGACGCTGTTCTCCGTCATGTGATGACTACATGTCATCAATCACACCGGGAAACGGTGAGGCGGCGAGATGTTTACAATGGACGTCGGAAGGACGTTATCATTGAGGGAGATGGGCATGGAGCTTCTTGCTCCAGTTATGTGTGCCCAGATCCGGCATGGTTCGAAAAGGGATTGCGTTTCGTCGTCGGGGAGGATGGCAGCGTCATGGTGATGATAATTGCAAGCTGGAGACCACAGCTACGATCATTAATTCACAATATATAGCAAATATATGAATTTAAATGCGAATACAATTATAAGTATAATATTATAATTCGTTTACAAGTGTAAAAATTGGGTTCATGCATCATGGTAAAAGTTCATACAATCAAAGCTGAAAAAATAAAGAAATTGAAACCGTGTTTTAGAAGTACTTGGATTGCGTGATGAGGATTGTGAATTGGTTTGTAGAAGAATTGCCTTCAACTCTGGATTTTCATCTTTGATGCTTTGAATCTTGTTCAACATAAAATAACAAGGATAAAATTGAATTAATAGCAAATATATTAATTCAATAAAAAAATAAATTAAAATAAGAATTATTAAAATGTAATACTCCCATGATTAAAGATGGCTAAAACTCCAGTATAATTTTTTTTAGCACAATGTAAAGAGCATGATGATAACGTATTGTGACCTATATTTAGAGAGAGAAAAGAGAGGGGTGCGGCAAAGAGAGAAGAGAGAAAGAAAAAAGGGCTTGAAGAACTGTAGTATATATTTCTCATGCCTAGTATATTTATTTAGAGTAAACTACAATGAGAGATAAACTTGATATATCTTAATCCATATATTTACCTAGGGTTTACATAATCACACTATGTCAATATTAATTGTAACATCTCTAGCATTTTTCATATAATTATGTGCATTGGCTTAAGATTTTATAAAGATTTTGACATTGACTTGGTCAACGATACATTTAGTGCATTTGATCAAATCATTTGCTGCATTAATAAATAAGAAGTTGTGGAGATGCGTTGAGAGAGAGGGGGCCCGTCCTCTATATGCTTCGTATAGTTTCTTTTTGTTGAAAATCGCTGCGATGAAGCTGTGAACTGTGAACCCACACACAGCTCTGCTCTGGTGCTTTAGCTTCAATCCGTTGCCATCGTACTAGTTTTTCAACAAAAGCTTGAATTTAAAGAAACGTATTTATGTTTTGAATAAAAAGAATTTCATTGCGTTAAAATTATTTCTTTTTTCGGGGACAAATGATTTATCCTTAAAAAGTTTGGGTGCTTTGGTTTGATGGGAGGAAACGAATTTTCTTGTATCAAGACTTTGTACTACAACAACCTTTCACACATAAAGTATTACCCTATGAGCTTTTGGACTTTACTTGAGCTAGGGAAATTAAGCTATATTAGTCAATGCACTTTGTACATGAAATTACGTTGAAAAACAAAGTTCCAAGACTATACTCATCATTATTTTTATGGAGCTGTTATGCACTTATTTCCAATGAAAAAAATAAGGAAAGTTTAAACGTATGATTATTATTTTAAAGTAATAATCGAAAAAAATTGAGGTTCCACTATAAAACCAATTATCAATATGAGGAGAAGTCCAACTCCTTATAAGAAGATGTAAGGTTTGGTAAACTTTCGATGTAAGATAAATTCTTCACATCCTCACAATATATAACAATTTCTTATTTAAACTGAAATAACTAATTCTTTATTTCGATGCATGGACTGAATAGTATTAAGATATAAGAAAATGAGTTACTGATTTTCACTCACTCATTTTCTTCTTCTGTACTTTTTTTATTTTTGTCCATTGATTCCTTTTGAATTATGCAATACTCGAAGGCTATACAAGAAATATAATAAGAGAGTAATGATAAAATGACCTCAGCTTCTCATCCTTTTTGTTAACTATATAGTCATCCCAAGTGTAAAAATAAGATACGTTTAGTTTTACAGAGGTTTATACTGGACCACCATGCATCCATTCCATGATCGAACCCTACCTAACTATTAATTTGGTCTTCATGCAGAGATCTAGTTTGACGAAAGGACACCATGCATGCATAGTCAATATATTTTTAAGTTTCATCTCTGTCGCATAGAGAGGTATAGTTCGTAGCTAGCTAGTAGCTAGACCCATCAGAAAGAGATTATTTAGATCACGTTGGAATTAAGACTCTCGCATCCTCTGCTATATAGTACTGTTCATCTTATATGTGCAATGAATGGTGTCCGTCTGTCGAGAGGATTTAAGTCAGGATTTTCTAAGGTAAGTATGAGATATTTCAAAGGTTTTAACAGTTAATTTTAATTTAAAAATATAAAAAATAAGATATAACATTTAAAATACTTGAAAAATGAGATACTCTGTAACACTCTAGAATATCTGCCGCTGGACCTCAAACCTCAATGACATATAACGTTTAAAACAATCAGAACAATGGCATATAAGGTAAAAATGATCAAACTTCAAACCCCATTATAGTTTGTTACTTTGCTGCTGGACCGCATCTTTTAATGGTTTATCAGGACACCGCATGCATGCATGCATGTGGATGTACGTGGCTTAGGTTTTAAAAGACGCCCTATAAATTAAGAGATTTGGCATACTTATAGGCTTATGGCTAACTAATTAGCTAAAGCCCTTTTTTAAGATCGATCGTTTCATAGATTAATTAATGTAGGAAACTCAATTAACGTATGGTCCTGGTCCGGTAGGGATGGCAAAGAGGCAGGGCGGGGACAGGGGTGCTCTCTCTTTCCCCTGTCTTTGCAGTGGCGAAGCTACGTAGGAGCGAAGGGGGACGGCCGCCCCTCCGCTCACCGAAAAAAGAAGGCCGAGCGACCCTTGAACCCCCCTAGTTTGGCTGGAGCGGTGCTGCCGTTTGCTATGTCGAAGAAGTGGTTTCAGACAAAGCTCGTCTCCGGCGAACAACTTCCGCGTCGCTCGTAGCAAAGTTTTGTACGCGTTCAGTACTTCTACTCTCACCATCTCAGACTCTCAACTCCGCCCCTCTCAGTCCCCTCTCTCTCTCTCTGCCTTCGGGCCGTCTTTTGCCTTAAGCTACCAACTATTACTTGCTCCAAAGACGATGTCATTTTGTCAATTTTTACATTTTTTTTTTCTTTCCCAAATTTAATTAATATGATGGGCTATTTCAGTGAAGTGTGCCGGCCAGCAAGTGTTAGTATGTAGTCCAGTTTCTATTTTTATTTTATTTTTTAATGACATACTAATTCTTCTTTTCATGGAATTCACCACATGAGGCGATATTCGACATTTGACTTCTGGATCAAACGGATATGCCAAAATAGAGTCAGTGACTCTAAACAATACATCTGTAAAAGTTTCAACTCGCGCTGAGAGTTATGAACCCTTGCTCGCTTTTCACTAGACGAACCTCTTGGGGTTTGGAGAGCAATATCTCTATTATATGTGTGCTTCATTTCCAGATTACAAATAGATAGCACATATTCATGGAGGAACTACCCAAACGCAATATAATCAAGAAATGCTAGTTTCTTTCTTAATTACTTTCAACCCCCGTCACCCTGTACGCATGTTGCCATTTTTCTTTAACCTTGCATTCTTTTAAGTTCGCCCCTCCTTCTGAGAAATCCTGGCTTCGCCACTGTGTCTCTGATAGTGATTTTTCTCCCCAATACCCGCATCCATAACTATATTTTTTAATCGGGGATTCCCCACCCCGCCTCTGTGAGAGATATCTCTAAACCCGCACCCGCCAACCTCATGTCATAATTTTTTTATTTAATTAATGTTTTTTCACTATTATTTAAGCGTTAACCGGTTAGTAAGTTAATATAGCGATAACCGCTCATTTGGGACCACTCCTCAACAAAATCTCATCATCTGAACCGTTCATTTTAGATATCATCATTCGAATATCATCTTTGCAAAAAATTAGTCAAGTTGGCAATCGTTTCACCGTTTGATTGTTCTTGTGAAATTTTTCATTAGTTATAGGGAATATTCTATTCGTCCATTTGTTTGATTATAGTTACATGACTAAATGTTGTTTGATTTGGCTGATTTTTTGCAAGGATGATCTTTAAATGAAGTAATCAACTATAGTATAAGTATGCAAACAAGAAAAGCCAATGTTCTAAAAATCGTGGTGGAGGAACGATACGATTTAGGCCAAAACAGGGAGAAAAATCAGGTAGGGGCTAGGCGATTTCATGGTTTTTAATTTTTTTTTAATTTAATTAATTTTTTTTGTTCTTTTTAGATTTTAATCTTTAATTTTCTTCATAGTGCAATTGAATGGTGTATAATTTTAGATGCATGATCCCATTTACATATATTGATTCATTGAATCATTAATTAATATGTGATGAAAGATTATGTGAATTTTAGATTGTAAATTATTGAATTTTATTTTCGAAATTGGTTTTGGGTTTTTCTTATTTTTGTTACCATGAAATAAGTTGCTGCATTAGTCTGAGACTTTGAGTTGATTGTAGTACTTTATAAGTTTATGTATTCTTCTATTTTGCATTTTATCTTCTCCTAAATTCCCAATATAAGTATTGTTTTTTGTTTTTTTTTTTCAAAGTGTAAATAAAGATACTTATTTATATGAAATATAATAAATATTTACTTAAATCCGCCTAGGCCCCTAAGCGCTATGCCCCCGTACGCCGCCCGACTAGAGCCTAAAACCTTGAGAAAGGCTAATACAATAGTAAATAACATTAAAAAATAATTCACACAATTGTAATAGCATAGCAACCTTCAATCCGTTGAATGTTTATCATTCCATGTTATAGCATAGAAACCTCCAATCAAGTTGGATTCAAGTCGGATGGTAATACCATCACCGCTCCATATCCGACTTGAGTTTTTTAAAAAATCCCTAAATCTGCCCCATATCCGTTTACAATCCTCCATAACCGCTCTATTAGGATTGGGTACCCGCGGGAACCAAACCAGTAAGGCTTTTTGCCATCCTATGGTCCTGTCCTTTTCAAAATCTTTATTTCCGGTAAGGCCTCAGTTTGTTAGAACTTATTAAGGCTGCAAGTGATAAACTTGTTCGATTCCAACAAGTGGTCTCAGCCACAAGTTGATTTGATAAAGCTGGGTATAACTTCAATCTCCTCTGTAAAGGCATAGAGGCTTTGGACTAGACTGCTACCTCACTTGAATTTTTTATCTGCATATATAGCTCGTCAACCGGGAATTCATTCAGTCAATCATGATCTCGTATTTCATTGTTTGGGGAATTTAGTAGCACCAAATAACTTATGATCTACACTTTATAGTTTATATACTTTTGTGTTCTCTTTTTAATTAATTTTCTTGAAATTTCAATCCTATCTCTAAATCTACCGAAAAAGTTAAAAACAAGCTTTTGAGATTAGTTTAAGTGGTGAGGGAGGGTGAGCCAATGAACAACCATGTTCGATTCTGAAACATCCCAAGATAATAAACAACCACGTTGAACCAAGTGATGAATTCATTTTTTGTTTCTTCACTTGCATTTAAAACCTTACAGTAAATCAGGACCGGCTTTGAGAATTTGAGAGCTTTGTGCAAAATTTTAATTGAGACAATCACCAAGAAAAAAATTTACCATGAATTAATGTTATAGTTTATAAATTAATTTTTCAGTTTTTGTTCAAATAAAATTTGTTCCATGCATTAAATGGAATTAGATGCAGTTGCTTATGCATCTCCTATCCCTCTAAGATGGCTTGGGTTCGACATTTTTCTGAGACGATTTTGAATTTTTTTTATTCCCTCACAAATAAATATGCATAAAAAAGAATGCACACTAACCGCTTCAAACCCATAACCCAACACAAAAGTTGCAATAGAAAGATAGCATTGGCGCTAACCACAAATTATATCGTCTTCTTGCACAAAATTGTATATATATAATCTTACACTCATACATATATTATACACAATAAAAATTTGGGAATCCTTCGAAATTGGGGGTCCTGTGCGGGTGCACCACCTGGACTCCCCAATAACCATGGATTATTCTAATGTGAGGGATATAGCAAAGTGATGCATGCAATGGGCCTTAAATACAACAATATCTAAAGAAAGGATTGTCTCTTCCCCATCCCTTGTTTTGATTCTACCTTCTCCCGTCTTTTGTGGTGGCCTCTTCGTCCTCAGTGGTGGCCTCAGCCCGTTGTGGCGTGTTACCGACTCTGCCTCCTCAATCAAAATTCTCATATCCTTTAGCCAAAGATTTTATGCTCATTGTGTTGGCCCTCCATCCCCCACTGGCTCCGGCTTCCGCGACCCCATACTTGCCAACGTACGCGTGATTATGTCCCCATTTTCGCATGAAC
The DNA here is from genome assembly GCA_018257905.1 of Gillenia trifoliata. Classification (NCBI taxonomy): domain Eukaryota; kingdom Viridiplantae; phylum Streptophyta; class Magnoliopsida; order Rosales; family Rosaceae; genus Gillenia; species Gillenia trifoliata. The sequence continues at coordinate 32,997,990 of CM031080.1, read as the reverse complement.
TATTATGACCTTGTCTTTTGACTTGTTTCTATTTGTTTCTATGGCGGCGGCGTCTTTTGCAGCGGCGATGACGGCTGTATGGGGGTTTGGCGTAATTTGGGGTTGTTTTACTTTTCGGCTTTAGCATTCTGTTTGGGCTCATGTGTCTGTTCATTTTAGTTATTGGGTCAATTTTGAGGACTGGCCTTTTTTGGATTGTTAAATGAAATGCACTCTTATTGCCACCAACAAAAATGAAGAAAAGGATTGTCTTGTACTTGGTGTATCGGATTAGATCACATTGGGCCTCATATTGTGAAAAGCCCACCCAATATGGGACCAGAAAATTTGAACGAGGGGCCTTGTTGGAAACTTCAATTTGGTTTTAATGGCCGGTCCAAGAGCCGAATCAAAACTAAGCTTAAGCCCAAAATTTCACACCCATTGAAAGTAGATATTCTTCCCCAAATCATTTATTGATTCTGGTTTTAATGGACGGACCAGGATGAAATTGACATGAAAATGATTGATTGATTTATTCAGATTCCAGCGCCACCGACACCAGGCGTAGATCTTCCCCCCCCCCCCCCCCCCGGCTCTCTCTCTCTCAAGCAGAGCAGTGCAGAAATCATCAATCATGGGCTCTCTGCCACCTTCTTCCTCAGACTTCATCAATCCGCATTCTCCTCCCAATACCAAAACCACCACCACCACAACCCAATCGTCCTCCTGCATTGACGAAACTACCCTCCTAAACCTGTTCAAATCCCAACAGAGCCACCTCAACTTCTTCTTCCAGCACCTGGACCTGCCCCAGACACTGGCTTTCACCCGCACCCTTCTTCTCCAATCCTCCGCTGGCGCCACTGTATTTTTCTCCGGTGTCGGCAAGTCCGGTTTCGTCGCCCACAAGATTTCCCAGACCCTCGTCTCCCTCGGCATCCGCTCCGGCTTCCTCTCCCCTCTCGACGCCCTCCACGGCGACATCGGCGCCCTCTCCAAAACCGACGTTTTGGTCCTCTTCAGCAAGTCCGGCACCACCGAGGAGCTCCTCCGCCTCGTCCCTTGCGCCAAGGCCAAAGGTGCCTACCTCATCTCCGTCACCTCCGTCGACGGCAATGCCCTCGCCTCCGTCTGCGACATGAACGTGCATTTGCCATTGGAGCGAGAGCTCTGCCCCTTCGATTTGGCTCCGGTCACCTCCACCGCCATCCAAATGGTCTTCGGCGACACCGTCGCGATCGCGCTCATGGGCGCCAAAAATCTCACCAAAGAACAATACGCCGCCAATCACCCCGCCGGCAGGATCGGCAAATCGCTCATCTTCAAGGTCCGATCTTGTTTTTTCCCCAATTTAAATCATCTTCAATCCAATTCTAGGGTTTTTCTTTTCTCCTAATTTTCTGGAATTGCAGGTGAAAGATGTGATGAAGAAGGAAGACGAGCTTCCGGTCTGCAAGGAAGGGGACCTGATAATGGAGCAACTGGTGGAGCTGACGAGCAAGGGATGCGGTTGCCTGCTTGTGATCGACGGCGAGCACCGCCTGATCGGCACGTTCACCGACGGAGATCTGCGGCGGACTCTCAAGGCCAGTGGGGAAGCTATCTTCAAGCTCACGGTTGGGGAAATGTGCAACAGGCACCCCAGAACAATTGGTCCCGACGCTATGGCGGTCGACGCCATGCAGAAGATGGAAGCGCCGCCGTCGCCGGTTCAGTTCTTGCCCGTCATCAATGATCAGAATCAAGTGATTGGGATCGTCACTTTGCATGGATTGGTTTCAGCTGGCCTCTGAAAGATGTGATTTTTTTTTTTTTTTTGGATTTTTTGTTGCATACGCATAATTTTATAATTCTTTGTATACTGCATTTGTACTACGATTTAATACTACGATTATCGGTTCTTCTCTGGACATGACGCCTGTTCTTCGTTGCAAAACAGAATGTTAATATGGTATCGATAAAGTGTATCATTGTCGATAACATATTAACAAAAAAAAACGCACCGACATGTTATCAAATACAAAATACAATAAACAATTCCAGCAGCATTACATAACAACTAACCATCGCTGTCATCACTAATAAGAATTGGACTCTGAGAGCATGGTTGTCTTGGGATTTGATTCTTAGAAGCCAAATGGCGCGAAGAAGATGCCTTGCGATTGTTGGCCGGACGACCACCATTTGGAAGCTTCTGAGGAACATTGCGTTTCACCGGAGGGGAGGGAACTTTTTGTCTTCCGCGCAGAAGAATGTCAAGATCTGGTATTATGTCGTCGGAGTCTGAGGAGCTTGTTTCACTTGTACTTACAGATGAAACATCGGATGCCCCCTCCATCAAGTCTATCGCCTCATTCGGTACAAGAGAAGCATTACTCGTCGTTCCCCCTACTGCCACTTTCGGCAAAAGAGTAGCATTGCTTCCTGTTGTGTTTGTGATGATGGTAGGTCCTACTATATTCTCCTTTGCTTTCAGTTCATTGAAGATTGTTGATCGGAGTGCATGCGCCTTCACCTTTTCCATGATGCTAAGGGATCCCGTTGGGTGATCATTTGAGTTTGATTTGTTTGAGGTCGTAGATTGCAGAATCCGTGCCTTCACTTCTTCCCTAATTCGAGAAATGGACTCTTTCTGTTTATCGGTGTCAGAGGTACCCTCTACATGCCCCGGTGAATTTTGACTGTTCTTGGGAATATGCACGTGCAGCATCAATCCGAGATCATCTTTGCCCCATTTGTAGACTGCGTCGAACTTTCCTTCCAAAGCTTCAAGAAGTAGCTGTAAATCACCAATCTCGTGACGGTAGAGGAAAATCTTGTCACTCCAAGCACAAGAACAGAGCAGCTTTGCGTGTAGCAGACACGAATATCTGTCTTCACAGCAAGAACAAACTACTGCAGAAAAATGCAGATCACAGAGACAAATGCTGCATTCCCTTTTGCTTGTAACATTAAAATTTGATTTCATCCTATGTGATTTTGAAGAGCTGCAGAGATATTTCCTTCTGATGTCTTCAGACTTGAGGCGCGACTACAGACAAAACAAAGGTGGAAAAAAAAAATGACAAAATCAGGCCATCAACTCAAGTTCGGAGATGCATAACGTGTCTCACTAAGTGCAAAATATAAACCAGAGAAAGAAAAGGAAAAATAGCAGACCTAAAATAAAATCCCTTTAATCGAAAAACAAAACTGATGTATGATTGTATAATGTCAGTCCGAGAATGCTCAAAATCATGTAGGATACAAACAGGATCAGCAGTTGACTATAATATGATGCGATGGAATCTGAGGAATTACCTTGAATGCATGTGTTAAGATCCCATCCTTTCCATAGACATCTTTCCAGAATATATTATCTGCAGCGTTCTTCCTAAACAGTGAATTCCATTGTGTCCTCACAGCCTCTCTAGCTGCTCCGAGCAGCAGCTTATCATGTGATATAGATGTTCTCCTCCCCTGTTCACAGTAAAATTCAACGGCATCCTGTCCATGAGGCAACCACTCCAGGGGAGCAACACATGCTGTCTCGGAAAAATTAAAGCCAGAATCAAATCCTGAATGATAAGCCCCTGGAAGGAAAAGAACAAACTCCCCGGGAGACTGAATGCAACGGAAGACTGGTACGCCCTGTGATTTCAATGCGGACGGGGATATTTGTTTAACCTGTACCAAAAATTACATGACATGAAATAGAAGACAATGGAGAAGTTAACATCTCTTGTAAAATACTGGACTTCAAATGTTGAACTTTGACAAAAATGAGAGGGGGGGAATCATAATCTCAGTAGCTCACCAGCCTATGATGCAATTCAGGGTGTTCTTGTTTGGATGAATCTGGAAAGGAGCTCCTCACGGCTGCCTCGAAATTAACATAGTATTTACCAGGGACACCATACCAAATTTTAGGAGCACCCAGATGCAAGTAAGACAGCGAGTACAAGTGGTGCTCTTCAACTTTCTGTTTAAAAATTCATCGATAATATATCAAAACATGATCAACAAACTAAAAATGACACAAGGCAACCACATACGTTATCTATGGAGAAGTGTACATTAATTACCATATACAAAATTCCAAATGAATACTTTATCCAACTTTCTAAAACACAGACAACATTTTCAGCTTCAGATGCAACATGAGAGCCATGGAAATTATTAAATCTTACCCAATGAAAAGATGAAAAGCACATTCCTACATGAGTCCGAGGCGCCAAAATATGGCAAGTGTCATAGCTTTCAAAAGAAAGAAGAGAACCGGGCAATCTGGGTAGATTATTTAGGTTCCAACCTGATGCTAAATATTCAGGGTAATCTGACTTTTCTGAAGGACTGGAATCACTAAATATTGTTGGAAATCCGCTTCCAAGCGCTTTAGTCTCCAAATTATCACCACAAAGCACCTTCAAAGTACACCAAGCTGACAATTAACAACAAGCTTCCACAATATAACAGCAGAAGGTAACTAAATGATCGTCCCAAAACGCACCTCAATTTCTTCAGTTGGGTTTTCAGCTATACGTTTATATTCAGCGTCAATATTCTCTAACGATGGCACCCACTTCTCTAGACCACCAGTGACTTCACTTTTGCGGAAATACTGACGCTTGAAATCAGCTGCATAACTCTTAAAATTCTCGAGAGTGAATTCTCGTCCAGGTTCTGGTTCAAAACCTTTGATATAAGAATGTTCAGTTTCACCTGGACTTGAGGTAGATCCACAGTCCAATCCCACTCTCAAGATTCTTCTCCTCTTCTTTTTTGGGCTTTCATTTAAGCCAACCATTTTACTCTCTGAATACTGATTCCGTATCCCATCAATTCGCTGAATATGGGTAGAAAATGTAGAACTTTTCCATATTTTGTTTCCTTTAATAAGGCATGGAGGTTTCCAGGAAGGAGGAGGAATAATACGACAGATACCATATTGCTCTGCTCTTGCACGTATATTTGCAACATACTTAAGAGTGTCTTTAAATTCCTGCAGGAAAAATTCTCACTCCTTTAGAAATTGAAGGATTGAAATTTTATAAGCAAACAATTGAGTATTAAAAACAAAGGATTCAGCGAAGATGTCTGTCCCGGAACAAATGAAAATGTCGTAAAAGTCAGAAAAAGGATCACCTCTTCTGTTGGGTAGAAAAGAGGTGCTTCTTCAAGGACATCTGTTCTTGCATCTTCAGGATGCCACCTTCCTGTCACCTATTTCAAGAATTCACAAACATTATGTGAAAGAGCGAACTGGACACAGTAATGATTTTTGAAAATCAAAGACGAATGCAAAGGTTGAAACCAGTACCTAATTAATAACTATACAATTCAAAGGGAAGAGAATCAACTTAGTGAATGAAAATCAACCTTCAGGCAACCACTGCAATCTGGACATCCGTGAGTAACACCTTTCGGAAGGCAAGATTTTGAAGGGGGTTCCTGAAAAAAAAAATGTATATAACTTCAGGAAATTATTAGAAAAAACACTGTAGTGAAATTTTCATACAGTAGCTCTCAACATTTTCCCTTTTGACAATTGATAAGAACACAATACATGCACCAGCAGGGGATTGAGCACTGAATCTCACCCTTCACCATTATTCCTAAACGAGAAGGAGGTTATGAGGCTCAAAGACCTTGATATTTTCAAGTACATATTTGAAAATATTGATTACCCATTTAAAAATGTTAGCCATAAACTTAAACCTACTCAACAGTATAAGAACAAATACTACGAAGATACATACAACTTCTCCACTTAGATAATATTCCGTTTTCTCTAAGCACTAAATCTCGGCATCCTTTTTTTATTCCCAAAAGAAAGTCTCAGTATCGTCCTACAAAGCATAATTAATACTCTTTTCTGTAGTTAAGATGGTAATGAACCATGCAACCTGGAGTTATTCCTCTCTAGACATATACACAAGCTCCTAATCAGCAGCGTATTTGCAGCATACATAACCAAGTTAAGACTCAAGTGTGAGGTAGTAATGTTTTCTAACAGCAGCAAATAAATATTCACACACACAAAAGGAAGAAGAGAGGAATAGACCGTATTAAACTGTTCACAGTCAGATTCCTCTGAGTTGAGATCACTTTGGTCGAAAAGTATCCATGGCCTTTGTCTTTTCAACTTGTCCATGTCAGTCAGGTCAGACGTGGTATCCATCAGGACTGGCTCTTCATTAGAAGCATCAACAAAGGCATTCTTGGTTTCTTCAACAGTTTTTACCCTCTTCAGCATGAAGGATGTACGAGACACAAAACCAGGCGGAACTGAATTATGTGCCATATTCTCACAATGTAGATAAGTCGTTACTGCGTTCCACAACCAACGGTACTGCAAAGGAAAAGTGAAAAATGAAAAAACACTTGAAACCAAAACACACACCAATGAAAATGATTGATGAATACATTTATTCACAATCTAAAATAGCGTATTGAGAAAACATCGAAGTGGTAACCATTGTTCAACAGTTCACACAAGCTGCTCATGTTCTAACGGATAACTAACTAACAAGAACATATTATCTAAAGAAAGCCAACAAGAAATAAAAGAAACACAAGGACGAAAACCGAAAACCGAAAACCGGCATTGATTCCAAACATACAAATAAGGAGACTGGGGTTTACAATTACAAATTTACAACCTGTGATTATATCTAAATTGAATGTTATCTAGTTCAGTAATATACACAAGTGCGGCGGGAAAATTTTAAAAATATACAAATAGTAAGGAAAAATAGATAATAGAACCAAAAAAAAAATGTAATTAGACTGAATATCAAACAATTCAGAATCATCAATCCCGACCATGCAAACAAATCTTCCCCACCCATGAAACCACTCAGAAAAAAATAAAATGGGTTCATCCCAATTTGATTAAAACTAAAAACCCAGAAGTTTAAAGAATCACTTGGCCCCACCCAGCAGTTCGTCATCAGTATCAGTCCCAAAATACACCCAAAAAAAATTTATAAAAAACCAGGACTCCTAATTTTTTGCAGGGGATTGAAATACATGCTTACCCAGAAGCTGAAAATGGCGGGATTTGTTCGTCCTTCAGTTGAAATCCAGGTTCTTTTTATTGGTGGGCAAATGAACACGAAAGGAAGAAGACGACCATGGAAAAGGAGAAGGGAAAATGTTCAGGGACTCTGTAATTAGAAAGAAAACATTTCCGAATCCGAATGGCTGGCGGATCTTGAATAAGTTGAATTGGATCACACAATACGGGTTCTTGTACCTCCACGAGATTGAATTCGGCTTCAATGGGCTTTTCATCATTTTAGTGCACCATGTTTAACTCTTTGGAGGCCCAAATAAAGACTGATGGGCCTGTGTGCAGTTTGTTCACTTCGGCTTGTTTAATTTTATCTATAAATTATTTTAACAAATCAATATTCTAAAGGGAACAAAGGTTTAGTAGTATTCCTCTACACTTGTAAGTGAGAGGTCTTAGGCTCGATTCTCTACAAACACGAATTTGAACCAAATTATTATGACTAGGCCATTGTGAGATTTAACCCACTCCCCTTACCCCCCCCCCCATTTAGTGTAGATAATATCGAATGTATTAAAAAAATAAAAAACACTCTTAGTCCAACCTAAATTTTAACATAGGGTTGTATGAGAGTCTTGTACTGTCAAGTTTTCTAATAGGCTTGTACGTAATGTAGATTCAGCTCAACGGAATTTGAAGTCATGGGCCTTTGCTAAACTATTCTAATCTTCATATAGGGAATTCAAATTTGGGTGTAAGAGAACGGACATTGTCCTAACCAACTAACCTAACATATGTATGCTTTTTATAAATTTTGATACAACCTTCTTTGACTTTATTTGCTAGGGTTAGTCGCACTTGGGACTATGTATAACTCATTCTTGATTGTTGATGGATGTGAGTCTTATTCATGATCGCAAGTGAACGCCTAATCATATCAACCTTCTTGACATTATATGGAGGATGAAAGCAAAAAGAAAATAAAACTAAATACGTATATGTAACTAAATATGACGATTGATGAAGGGCTAAACAAGATGTTCTATCATCTATAATTATTTGTTGGTGTGTACATGTTGAATATATATATGTATGTTAATCTGAACTCTCTTGAGGGTTTAACAAACATGGTTTGGAAGTTAATCATGTGATTAATCCCCCTTGTCATATCGGACATTAGGAGTTTTTGTCATTTGCCATCATCTTCAATCTAGTTTTCTTCTTTCTATATATTTACGTGTAAGCAGATTCATTATTATTCTTAATAATATTGTCATTTTCATATTGTGTACATATAATTGAATAATGTCTATGTAATTTTACTAAAACGATAGACAAATAATATCTCAAGCACTAAGCACCAAGGAAAAAACAGTACCAAACTAGAAGAAACAATATATTAGATTTCAAGGTTAGATATATTCATGCATGAATTCAAGTATATATTTTGAATAAAATGTATTAATTCATCGTCCTACCACTTATCTGTTTCATATTTTTCGTATAAACCTTTCATTGTGTAGGCTACACTCATGATAGTCGTGTCAAAATCAATAGAACAAAGAAGGAAATTGTTTTAAGTTTTCAAACAATAATTATAAACAGACAATCCAGCTATGGTCCATGGTGCCAGAAATTAAGAATAATATACTGCTGCATACAGCAAACCAAAACTGTCGACTGATGAAGATATATGGTTTCAATATTACGTGTTATTAGAGAATGTTGAGAATGTAAATTCTACGTCAGTGAATTAAGGGACCTAGCTTGCACATAGAAGTTTGGTTGCTTTTCATATTATCATTTAGTTTTATGGTGTGGAATGTCAACTTTTTTCAAAGAATTGACGAACAATATATATTTGCATGACACTAAATAAAGAATTTATATTATTGTTGAAATTTATACAAATGCCAGGGCTGTATACAAGAGGAAAAGAAAGAAAAATAACCCTAAACATATATAGACTAAGCATGCATAAACCTTTAATCTTTTTCCAATCAAGCCAAATATATATATATATATATATATATATAGACCACAAACATAAATATATGTCACAAATCAACAAATTGGGTATCTGTCTAATATGAGGTATGGAATATGTGTGGTTTCTTCATTTAGAGCAAAACCATGCTGTTCTCATCCACCTCAAATCTCATCTCGTCCAAATTTGGAGCCACCCCATTGTCGAAGCTGCCGTCTTCTAAATTCATGTCCCATAGAAACCCATATTCATCGTCGTTTTTCGCGTTTAATTCGGGGATGGAGGAGTTGGTGTATTTTTCCTGATGAGAAAGTTGTAGGAGATTCAGGAAAGAGTTGCTTTGGTTGTGATTTTGGTTGTACACACAAGGCATTGTTTGGTCATGAGTTGGAGGAGATGGAACTAAATTTAAAGGAACAGTGCATGGTGTGATCTCCAACATAAAATCATGGGGGCTGAGTTTAGTGCTGTTCTCTGCTCCCTTGCCTTTGTGGAAAACTCTGCACAAAACCCAGTCTTCCTGTGAAACAAAAGAACAATATAGTGAGCTTAATTAGAAAAAAAATGCACTTAAAAAATTAAACATGTAAAAACATAATTAAAAAAAATTATATGATTACAATATATAGTTGTGATGTGAATGATTATAACATAATTTTGTTAATTAGTATATGTAGAAACGATATAATTTGAGTAAATTGATGCATCATATTAACATGTAACGTAGTGTATTAAATGTATGCACGAAATAATTTATCGTATACCATGTGAATGTTGCTGTGATGAGTTCTAGATACACGATACATCAACTCATACTTTCCCTCCAAATTTTGGACTGTTCCAAAATTTTCCATGCATGATGCATGAAACCCATACTGTCCTGCCAGTTTCCTGTGATTGACGATCTCTCACACATCAAAGACAGTTCACTGGAGTGGCTGTTGCATTGGTGTAACAATAAAATGATGGGGGTGTTCTCACGTGCAGATTTGAATTTCACGTGACTGAATATTAAACTTTATATCTTAAGGTGAAGAATTTTTGTGGCGTGTGCATGTAAGATATAATATTAATAATATAAGGAAATTAGATGATATGAACAGTATTAGGAATATTAACGAAATTACCTTAGGAGGCATATGTGGGGTCTCCAGCCGGAACTCATGCATAATCCAACCGGTTTTGATTCCATTAGGAGCTCTATTCCGATAGAACACCAAAGTCTTTCTCATCCCTACGATCTCCCCAGTTCCTGGCTCCATCACCAACCGATCTTTCCCCGTGGCTTTCCAGTACCCAGATGTCGTCGCCCGATTGGTCCGGAACCCCGTCGCATACTTACGGTCACGGAAGCTGAAAAAGTACCACTCATTGGCATTCAGCTTTGCCACCTCTGCAGTAACCAAAATACAATTACAAAAGTTTCAGTAATCACCATTTTCGTTATACTATTTGGTATATATGGATGCAATGCTAATTAACTAATTAGGTTAGTTATATAGCACTATCAGTATTTTTGTCATTAAAATCAACTTATGGCCAACACAAAAAGTACTAAGAAAAGTCCTATCAAAGAATAGTAGGTCTAGGGCCTGAAAATTGGTCAAAAGTAAGAAAAGTGACATTTGTTATGTAAGCTTTCATTTTATCTTATTTTTCACATAAAAGATCAAAAAATAAGGTCGGATTTTTCTTGTTTTGAGTTACCAAATGTGTTGGCAAGTCAAGATCATCTTCATATATAGCTATGAGTTATGTCTAAGGAAATTAAGCTAAGACTATAAGAGATGAGTGGTAGGTGTCACGTACAATTATTTAAGGAAACATGATGCTCTAATTAAGGACCATAACCATTAGGGTTCAAAGGCAAAAACCACTCTGATTATCTGAACATGGAAACTTTAATGATATTTTTTATGAACAGTTGTGTGTTGAAGTGATGCATGCCTTGTAAAAAAATGGGGTTAATTTGGAAGTACTATATAATATACGCCACATGTCATATTTTACGAGAGTAACCATTTAGTTTATATTAAAAAAAAAAACAAAAACAAAAGAGAATAAAAGTAACCTAGTTTTTCTTTTACTTTGTGGCTTGAGAATTGAGAAATTTCTACTTAATTCCGGCTCTATATTTATTTGTGTCTATCATTACAAAGTAGAATTCCTCTCATAAGAATAACCTAAATTTTCTATTTAATTCCTTCTTATCTGATACTTGCCCAAGAAGATCAAGAAAACAAGAAAGCAAATTACTATTCAAGGCATCTCACAATTAATACATAATTTAGAAGACCCTGTCATATCAGGCCAAGGAAACTATATGATAATTGGGACGTACGGATGCTAGGTAGATGATTCCTATTTGAAATAACAAGGATAAGGATAATTATAAATTAGTAGCTATAAATGATACACTAAGCACAGAAGATCGATCACATCTAGCTTGCTAGTCATGAACACATCTGGGCCGTTTATAAACTAAGCAAAGGTCCCACTTCAAATGGACGGTTTCGATATGTTTGGGCAACTAGAGACGATTTTTGCACATGACAGCAGGCATCAAATGATCGAATTATAGCCACATGATTTGCATGAACACAGCTGTGTGTATACGAGAGAGAGAGAGAGGATATACGGAATACTTTCGTATATGGATACTATATCTGCTATTTTTGTAATAAAAACTTGTATTATAGTAAACCAAAGATAATGAAACAAGCATGCATAGTGCTTACTGTTTGTGGCAAATCAAAGAGATGTAAATAAACGTATTAATTGATTAATTAATTATTCTCTTGGTTGAAAAAGTAGGAATCCTTAGTTCGTATGAATTCTGGTCTAGCTAGAGATTCCATACATATTTTAGAAGTCATTCTTCCTCAAAAGTTTGCATCTACCCAACCATGGCGTGACACACACACACACAATATATATATACAAATTTGTATTTTATACATATTATTTGTATAAAACTATGAATATACACAGGTAAACGCCTTAATTGAGAACTCTAATTTAGTCTCAACTGAAAAAATCTTACTTGAGTAAAACCACATGGTATGTGCTGAAGTTTGGAGCTAAAAATATTATGATTCAAGTCTCCTATTTTTTGCAATTCTATATAATTAATAACGAATTGAAGGCCATGTTGTGGAAAAGAAGTTGGCTATACATATCATATGTATATAGAATGAAATCAATACAAATAATTGAAGGAAATACAAATAAAGAAAGAAACTGCCGTTTTCTCTTTCTCTCTGATCCTTTTCGAAACTCAGTCATCAACTTTCTGTTTATCTGTGCATCCACCACGACTCAAAAACACCACAACATAAATAAATCTTTGTAATTTCCAACTGGGAAAAGAAAACAAATCTTTGTCTTGGAATAAAAGATTAATTTCATCAATATTTTAAATGGTCAATGTTATTTTCCTGAAAAGTACTAAAAAAACCATGACCATCTTCATCAACTTGAATATTGATGGTGCAAAAGATAAAGAAGGAAAAGTGAAAAAGATTCAAGAAACGAAGAAGAAAGAACCGAGGAGATTAGTAAAGTGATTATATATAGAGGATAGTAATTAATTAACGCAATAAGTACATACCAGGAAGCTGCCATGGCTCGCAGGTATGCAAGTCAATTTCAACCAAAGTACCCTTCAAAGCTTCTTCATTCGTGATCTTTTTGTACAAATAATGGCATACCAGCTCCTCATCGCTGGGGTAAAACCGAAATCCAGGAGGCAGTGTGGCTCCAATGTCTCTCAGCCCCATATTAATTAAAATTAATCTTCTTTAATTAATAAGGAGAAAGCTCAAATCTGTAGATAAAGGATAATTTGGGTTGGTAACTAGCAACAGAAAAGAAGCACTGGTTGTTCTCTGAAATATTGAAGTATACTTGGATCTTTGGAAGAAAAATTTAGGTTATGTGTGGTGGGGAGATGGAATGTAGCTGAATTTAAAAGAGGCTTTTGATTCCTTTGTTGGAAATATTTAATTTATAGAGGGCCAAAGGTTGGCTAAATATTTATATGGTTAATTAGGATGACAATGTCTTTGTTGCCAGTTAGAATTTCTTATTACAATATCATTCTATATAGCAAAGGTCATGCTTCTGTAACTAGTTAGTTATAGTAGGAAGTTTCAAGAAAAACCAAAGTTGCAAGAAATCTTGTTATGGGGGGGGTCAAGGGTACTATAGCAATGATGCCAGATATATGGATAAAGAGCCAAACAATTTCATTTGAAACCCTCCAAAATCTCCCTTTTTATTTATATTATAAAATGGGGTTGATTGTCTAAATATTTGTCTAAAAGAACATTGTAATTAACTTTTTAGTTAACATAAAACACAAGCTTTACTGCAAGCTTGATAATCGTTAGAGATGTGGTCTATAACATGTAATGATGAGTATGTGATTGTCTTCATTTGAAAATTAATGTTAAATTTTGGATAACTGAGTTTTTTTTTTTTCCAAAGGATCTTTTTTTTTTGTCAAGTTTTCCAAAGGATAATTGAGTAATTCAATTAGTAGGAAATTCAAGCACTTCTAAGGCCCCGTTTGGTATTGTTTTTCTTCACTAAAAACTACTTCACTTTAAAGTTAAGCAGATAAAAAGTGTTTGGTAAAAATGAAATCTACTACTTATTTTAAAAGTTATGGCATTAAAACAGAAACTTTTAAAAGCAGCATGGAGGTTGTTTTTAAAAATTGCTTTTATAAGCAGTTTTTTTAAAAAACACAACAACTCCAAACTGACCTTAAGACTTGAAGTTCAAGAGCATTTAATTAGTGGCTGCATGCCTCCTTAGTAACAATCATATAAATGAAGCTTTTCTGCATTGTCTTATGCTAATGACGTTTGTCGATAACATGACTTGCTATAATTGAAATATCATTAACTATTAATAATCTTATGAAACAAGTATTTGATAATAATGGTAATTAATATTAATTAATTGGTCCGGCCATGCAAACTAGGATTTATACCTATTTTTGATACGAAAATTATGTGACATATAAAATCCGCTAAACCCCAACCGAATTACCAAAGGCACGTGAACAATGTCATTCATAAGGGATCGAAAACAGACATATCAAGAGAAAAATATTATTAATTAACTACTGAAAAAAAAATGAATTATATTGTAATACATGAATCATGAACTCATAAGAGTTCCATCTGTTCAATTTTCGATCACAGAAGAATATTTTTGGATGGGTGCGATTGTAGGGTCACAAGATTGTCCTTGATGTGGGACCCACCAAATGATCTACGACGGACATAGGCCCATTAGACACACTGTTATGCTTATCTAAATTAATTAATATGATTTGTTATTTTTGTTTTTTGGGTGAGTAGTGTATAAAAGGCCAATAATAATTTAAGTGTGGACAAAATGGTATTTGTCACAACACGTATCATTCTAATGATAATTGTTATGCTAATAATATTGAAGATGATGACTGGACTGGGGTCACCAATCAGCACATATATATGGTTTTTGCCAGCACAACATCGGAATAAAAATAATGGAACACCTTAGGATCAAACATTTATGTTCATTAAAAGGACAATTATACCCTTGAAAATCCATAGCAGCAAAATATTGCTTGTGAAAATGGGACCTCTTCGGGTGATATGTCATATTCTACCTATATATGTGGCATGGAAGCACAAACGATGCTGACAGTCACCATAATGGTGGTTTAATTTGTGATCCTGTCGGGGAAAATAGTGATTAATTACAATAAAATTTTTTAAACACACAAAATTTACACGTTTGTTGAAATACTATTTAATACGAATGTGGTCATATAATTTGTTTGTGAACTCATCTATATTAGAGAGTGCATTATTCTTATCTGTCTAAATAACATCACCCGGTTACTAAAACCCATATTCAACATAATAGAAAATAATCAGAGATACTAATTTTGAGTTTTAATTTGTTGTGTTATATTTATTTGATCAAAGAAGGGGTTAATTTTGGAAAATTTATTATATATAAAGGGGATCAATATTTCTAAAACAAAACACAAAAAAAAAAGGTAATGATGGGTCAAGCTGGGTCCCTGACATTTCTTGCTCAATACGTAGACTGAATGGAATGAATTGGTTAAATCCTAAATATTGAGTGCAAAATCATATGTTAATTTTTAATCATGATCATAGACCGAAATTAACGGGAGAATCCGGGAGACATGTGAAATTACATACTACAGGTACACGTCATGATGAGGGTGACGTGTAAGATTATTTCAAAGAATTATATATGAATATCCATCCAAAAAACCAAGGAAAGATAATACAAATGATTGTGAATTCTAGAGTTAGGGTTTATTGCCAATGAGGGAATTTTGTTAGGTGAGGATGATGTTGGAGAATGAGTGACGGCTTGATATTCCTCTTTTTGGCCCCCAATACTTTCTTGCCCCCTCTTTCATAGTGTCTTTTTACTCAGATTTACTTCCATAAGTTATTGGCTCCTTTAAGATATTTCAAAGAATTATTTAACACTGTTTTTTCTGCCACTTAGTATTATAATTTAGTAGTATTTATTTTCACTTGTAAGTGAGAGATCTTATGTAGTCGAATAGTTCAAATCCCTCTTTTTCCGTACTCTTCACCTAATTCACCAATGTTATTGACTGCAATGCATCAAATAAAGAATGTGTACTCCAACAGTTAGACCTTTCTTTTCTTTGATATCAATTATGTATTCCTAATCCGAATTTTTGTGGTACGAAAAACAAGGAATGGAAAAGAGAAGAATTTTGAAGTATATCACTTTTATGTACCATACTAGTTAATAATGTTAAGTAGGCAATTTTTTTTCTTAGGAAGGAAGAAAATGTCACATATTAACGTGACTTTATCAATACAATTATACAACATAAATAATGCTACAGAAATCAACTTTAATGTTTAACTTCGATTAGAGTGGAATGTGTTTCTTTTTCTTTAAAAAAGAGACTAGCTTGTGGCCAAGTCACGGCAGTCCATCCTTTCGGGGGTCAAGAAGACTCACAGTGACATTTCAGCCTTTCCTGGCCACCATCATGTGATTCACTAGTACTAGAAATCAAATTAAGCCGTATGAAATACGGGAACAATACTAAGTTCTACCTCTTGCGAAAGAGTGGGATTTTTTAATTTCAAAGCATACTTTTTTTCGATAGATTACATCACAGTAATTGATGTGATAAGTGTAGAACTATCATATAATATAAGAAATTTCTCATGGAGAAGAGAATGATGGTTATTGAAGAGGAAGAGAGTAAGGGCGGAGGCAATGAAGGCTCAGGGTAATCAGCTGACCTTTACAAAGTTAACAGATGTTGTATTTGTATATGTTCAAATTTGATTTTGTACATAGAGAAATGCTAGCAATGCCTTTGCATTGACGTCTGCATTTGGACTTTTTCACTTTATCAAACGTCATTTGTCATTTTTTTACACAAGAAAACAAGACATTTAATGCTTTTGAAATTATATTTTATGCTTTTCATTTTTAATTCCTAACTAAAAGCATTAAAAGATCTTGTTGTTTATGTACAAAATAGCACATGTCATTTGATAAAGTGAAAATGTCCAAATGCAAAGGTTACTAGCACTCTCCTTGTATATTAATATTCTCAAGGCATGACCCTTCTCACCGACTGAACCCTCAATGAAATAAAAGCTGACATTTATTACCAAATATGCAGAGTTTGAGTCGTTGGCTCGTATGTTATGCCTTAATTTTTATTATTTTAGGTTGACCTTTCTTAGTTGATTTTTTGGCTCCGCCATTAAAAAGAGTGCTTTTCTGGCTCCGCCATTAAAAAGAGTGGTGAGAAAATTGCATGTGTATTTTTTTTTATATTGAAAACAAAGTATAATAACTTGTTTAACTTCGTTACGTTTGTCTTTCTATTCTTTTAACAATGGTAAGATTGGTAAAATAGGTATTTTTACAAATGAGTTGGCCACATGAATTTCTACAAGTTGTTTCTCCTCCTTCACAGGTTAGAACTCATGGCGTTATTCCGAGTAAGTAGGACGGGCTTCCAAGGGAAAGCCTAAAGATGAATGTAGACGGAGCTTGGAATCAAGTTGAGAGAATTGGTGGTGTTGGCGTTGTGATCCGCAGTTATATTCTGAGGGCCGGATTTTGGCTGGTTTAGTGTGAAGATCCGATCACATGTTCTCTCAATTTTACGCAAAAGTTATGACAACTAGAGAGGAATTAGCCTCGGTGACGGTGATAGATGATCAACTAATTGATTAGTGTAATGAAAAATTATAATCCAGATACAAAATTTACAAATGCCAGAACTCCCTTTGTTTGCACATTGAAAAGTGGGCCTTACATCCAGTCTATAGTTTTCCATTCATCACATCCTTTCCGAATCAGTTTCAACTTTCAAGTGTGCATTGATGCACTGATGAATAATTCGATACATATTACTAATCAGTAATCAATATCATTTCATTTCACTGCCCTACAATGTAACATTTTAGGGTTATTTATAACAAGAACATTGTTAGAACATAACAGTCTTCGATCTCTTCCCTTCTTCATCCAAAATTTAATTTAATTTAATTTATTATATAACATATAATTATCTACTTGTACTTTAAAAAATACGTACTTTTTTTTTTGGTCCAAAGTGATAGTATTGAAAAAACCCAACTGGGCCAGCAAGTACAAGAAAGGGCATATCATACGTACCCAAATGACAGAAAAAAAGACAGAGAGCAGTAGTAGATATACTCTACTAGCACCCTAACGGTGACCAAAAGAGATGTGAGGCTGATACAACTGAGAGACTATCATACCTCGATTATAAAACTGCCGGTGGGCATGACAACCCGTCATGATAAAGTACCATAACTAGTGAGGGAGGAGGCATTGATGCCCATGAAAAGTTGCTCACCCTCGAGTTGGATAGAGATAGGAAACATAAATTGCAAAATATAATGATATATAAAGTATGGGTAATTACACATAAATCTAAATTATAATTCTATATTTTGAAGAGAGACCAAAATTTTTATTTATTTTATAGAGAGACAAAATTTATTCATGTGACGAGTAATGTTTTGTATTTTTAATTGCTTTTGCATTTACATTTTGCCCCTATGTCTTTTTTTGTTCTCTCTCTTCTCTCCCATTCTTTTCGTAATACTGTTCTCTCTCTCTCTCTTATCCGTACTAATTCGCGTGACAGCTTTTGCTCTTTATACTCAACCTCTTCTTTCTTGTCCTCTCCATTCGCCATAGATTCCATTATTTGTTTCTTGATTGAACTTTTTTCATCCTTTCTTTTATTTAATTTTGCTGCCGTTTGACATCTGCAATTTGGCTTCTACCATTTATTTCTACAATCTGATTTCTAAAAAGAGGATTAATATTGTTTGAAAACTAAAAAAATTGCAAAAAAAAGGGATTTGTTTTTCATCCAATAAGAACTTCGTAATTCCTGATTTGTATTATTTTTTCATATAATACGTCATCGAATTGATATGACTAAATGAGCCCTTATGTGCTTGCTACGAGAAAACCCATTTTTAGGGAGCTTTGAAATGATCGTTTTAGCAATGGGTCGTCTTTTTTCTTTGTGTAGATTTATGGTTTTGTAATTTTTTTTATAATAATTGGAATTTTCGGTGTGTTAATTTATGAGTTTTTAATTTTATTATATTAATAAGATTTTTTAGTCGAAATGGTTTCTGAGATTGACTTAACTTCTCACTTAACAATGAATCGATAAATGTGGTTCCTGACATTGACCACCGCACATCAATATAGTCTTTTCGATTAGAAATCTATCAAATTTTATGTTAGTGTGTTGATATGGCACACACAAGGTCTTACAAATCCAATAATATAATGTCACGTGAATTATACAAAAATAATTAATCATTTAAATTCTAAAATACATAAAACAAAATGAAAAAAAAAACCCCGTAAAACTCATTCAACTCCTCCCCTACTTCTGAAAAAAAGAAAAAGAAAATTCATCCCAACCACTCTCTCAACCCCAAGCCCTGGCCCTCTCCTCCCTCACCGCTGCAAACCCAATTTTCTTCCCCCTCATAGTCCCCGCCGTCCTCCAATATAATGGGAACCCCCAATCGTCCAGCGACACCCCCACGTCGTCGTCATCACCCTCCGGACAAAAGTGTAAAATTTATGCATAGAAGCGGGTGGCGCCGGGGTTGAAGTGCGTATCATCTCCAATATCGGCGACAGTGGCTATGAATTTCCGCCTTAAATGTCAACGAAAATAGCCCAGAATCCTAAATTTTAGCCCTAACTGGCGATTTGTAATCGAAACAGCCCATAAAATTAGCATCATGAAGTTAAAAGGATCATAATCAATCGATGACCATACCAGAAGCAAAAGTCTGAGTCACCACTTGCAAAAGAGACGGGAAGAGAGATAGGGAACAAGGGGACTTTTTTGTATGATCCGGAGTACTCGTCACTCTGGATGTTTTAATCGTTAAATTTTTGTTTAAAATTATAAAATTAAAAATTTAATAATTAAAACACTCAAAGTAGCTGGAGCCTTAAAGAATTTTTTAGGAAAGAGAGACTTACCCAAGGGGAAGGACATTGGGACGGAGAGACAAATTGGTGTTGTCACAGGTGTTTATTCTCTTCTTTTTATTTTTTTTTATTTTTTATGGACTTTAAAATTTAAATGTAATTATTTTTTGTCAATAATCAAACGTAATTAATTATTTTGAGTATAATCCATGTGGCACTATATTATTGAACTTGTGGGACCTTATGTGTGCCACATCAGCACACTAACAGAAAATTTGATGAATTTTTAACGGAATGACCACATTGATGTGTTGTAGTCAAAGTCAAGTACCACATTTATCGATTTTCATTGTTAAGCTGAAAAGCCAACTAATAAAGTATACAAAACTGATTATACAAAAAGTATACAAACTGATTCTATATAAGTATACAAACTGATTCTATATAAGTTTAGGCACCATTTCTTATTTTTAAACTCCTAGTAATTAATTGTGGCAGAGCACTATATATGTATATTGTTGTAGTACAAAATAGGAAAAAAACTATCTATATAAAAGAGAATTTTATAGCCTGTAGGAGGAAAAAGTCTTAGGTCCGACATCTGAACAACGTGTTCATACATACCTTAGACACAAAAATCCCTTTTCATGCCCACTATTTCTTATTTTGAGATCCACCGCTATCACATATAATAACCTCACCTCCTCTCACACTGCCTCATAATCCACCACCTCCATATTATTGACACAAGAATCTTTCTTGTAGGAGTGGAGCTGCGCAATGCTTCCGTAGCTGTAGCAGAAAGTCGCTGTCTATGGCAAGATGGTCAATGCAAAGTCATGCTCAATTTGAGAAAATTGATTCTTCGACAACTTTTACCTTTAATAAAATTTTCAAAACTTTTGTTCTTAGATTCCAGAACTACCTTTTAGAAAGATAAGTATCCAAAACTTTTTCGACCAAAAAAGAAAGACAGATAAGTATCCGGTATCCCCCCTTCACTTTTACTTTAGAAAAATTGCAGCCTGCGATGAGACCTGATGGTGCTATAACTAAAGCGTCTCACGTAAAAATTTTGCTTTTGGAATAAATATATGTAATAACATAACTCAAGAAAGAGGCCCCATCAATTGAAAACAGTCATTTAGAAACCAAGTAACGGTTCCAGTTATTTCAGTTTTTTTTAGGATATTTTAGGATAAAGTACTGTTGTGTTGTTAACAATTCAAAGAAACTTTGAGAAAAATTTTGGGTGATACGTACTATTGAATGATACAGTCATTGAATAGTCCATATTAATTTGATGTAGGTCCCAAATGAATCTTAAATCATTCAACAGTACGTACTATTCAATTGTACATACAATTAAAGTTTGATCGGAAACTTTGACCCAAAAAAAAAGAATTTAAAGAAACATATAATAAAAAAAAGAGTACAAATTGTCAAGAAGGCTATATAACTTCATTAACCTACTGATTTCCACAATTAAAAATTTTAAAAACCTAAACCCTAGAAAACCCTAACTCATAAAATACCAAAACTACCCAATCATAAAATAAACCTACTGCTAACATTCCAACATTTTCCCCTTAAGTTTTATAGGAGTGTCAATTTGAGGTAGGAACTTTTTTTCTGGCCAATTTAGGCTACGAGCTTTTTTAAAATAGGCCAATAAAAAACCTGCAGTCAATTTGAGGATTTCATCCGAATGTCGGCCTAAAATTGGAATGTACGTGTGGAGCATTTTTCAGGTTAATTTACAGATAAAAAATTGTGGTTAGTTTAGATTTAAAATCTTTGAAGGTTGATTTATGTAATTAATATTGAAAGGGTCATATTGTCCTCACGCGCATTATTGGAATTGAGGATGTTACACTTACACAAATTCAGAATCAAAATTTAATCAAAAGTATTATTAATATTTAGCTTGGAAAATTTTCTTTTATTTCTAACCCCAAAGGCTAGGGCTTTACCCCTTATTGTAAAAAGTGCTTTCTCAAGAGCTTTCGTATGGAATTGCATGTTAGTCTAATTATCATTAAGTACATGATTTAACACAGGCTTCGACAACAAGATAAATTCTAACTTTGCTCTTTGTCAAAAAAGTTAGCTAGCTAGCTATATCTAGCTATATATTAATGTAGTCCTGTATATGAATATGATCTGGAATAACATGGCAGTCTCAAAGGTTTATGCGATTAGAGTGTCAGATACACCCAATTAACACTTTATGTCTTTATCATACAAAACTTTAAATTTTTTGTAAAAATGGAACCAAATCGAAAAGATTCTGATGATAGCTTGAAAACGCGGGAAATTGTTTTCTACAAGTATAAGCATCGTTTCACGCATAGCTCGATGTGATTGGGAATTAATCATATTTAAAGAAATTACATTCGGATCGATCGGACACAGTTAATCTTGTTTTGACACTAGATAGGATAATTACACAAGATTAATTTATGGAGGGAGTTCGAACTTAATTAGATATAGAGGTGAGACATATTGTTCTAGCCAATTTGATTAAATGTAAGTTTGTGATCAAACTCGGTTAGTCTAAAACTAATAAAGATGCGAAAATAATATATTGAAGATTACTTGTGATGATGATATGGAATACTTAGTTACGATTAAACATGACTTGTATAAATGACCTTTACTGTTATAGATGAGGTTTTAAGTTCGAATTCTCTATATTCCTCATAAAAAAAAAAACAAATACTTTAGTGCATGTTTCATGTGTCTTTGGCCCTGAGATGGGGTAGCCTGTTTTCCCCCTCAACTTTTTTTTAACCAAAAAAAAAAATTATAGTTAAGGTATTTATTTATTTATTTTATAATTAGTGTTTTCTAGTAGGATAAGGATTATATTACTTTCCAAATTGTTATTAGGGTTTTAGATTGCTCTCCAGTTTGTTTCATTAGATCTTTATAAGTACACCATTAGCTTAATAGAAATATTAAGTCTTAGGAAGATGTAGTCTCGTGATAAAATCTTCTTGATAATTTTGTAGTATTTCTTATTGGTGTATATGGAATAAGATTCAAAGTTTTGAAATCAGTTTGCCTTCTATTTCGTAAACTAACTCACCATTTGATGATTCATATATAGTTTAGAACGCAAACTAACTCACCATTTGATCCAGGTTTTGAGTTGGTTTTCATGGCTTCTCTTCTATCACAGTTTCAGCATCGTGAGTTCTGCAATAGTGTGTGTGCCAACTAAGTCGGCGAGAAAGATGACAACAACAACACCAATATAAATTTGTTAACTTATTATTATTAATGTAATTATTTATTGTGGGCAAAACTGTGGAGACACAAAAATAATTGTGCTTCTTTGGATGTGACTCAGCACGCAACTTCTAGCAACAGGTGGCAATTGAGATTTCTGATTTGTATAGAGAAAGAGAGAGCAGAAAGCGTGTGTGAGGAGGTTGAAATTTGAGGTGGAATGTATCACATTTCATATATCATGATCCAATTCAATTCTATATTCCCGTTATTGATTAGCGCCGCCAAGTACAAGTGAGCCCACGTATATATAGACAGAGAGCTATTGGAAGAGAAACAAAGCCATCCATAACTATCACATGAGGCAATACTTTTGAAACAGAATTATTTAGGGCAATCATCTACCGAATACTAATCTTACAGAATTTCATATATTCTCGATATTTGATCAACAAAGTATCTACCAAAGATCTCACATATATTGAGAGTAGTATATCAACAAAATCTTACACAATATATATTAACGATATATCAGATACTACTGTAAACACCAACCATTTAAGATGCGCATTATCTTGTCAATAATATGTAAATCAAGTATCACACCCAAGCCACACAGCTTGTGATCGTCTAAGTACGTGGATGCTGATTGCTCCATGCATTATTTGCTTGGAAATCCAGATTTTCGGAGCTGCTTTGAAGTAGTGCAGATCGTTCTTTTCCTTGTGTTTAGAAATTGATCTTTGAAAACCTGACAAAGTAATCTTGAACTTGGCCTTACTGATTACGCATTGTTTGTTTCTCATTTTCCCCTCTTCACTCACCTTCCAATAATAGAGAGAAAGCAAAACCAGTTGCTGTCACCGTGATATCGATCCCTAGCTAGAGTCCGTGATCTTTAAGCTAAAAGCAGGCATTCGACGGCTTAGAGAGATCCCATATATATAAGCCAATGTCCGTCCCAGTACTGTTTGTTTTTGGAGCAAATGATAAACTTTTGTTTGTGCTACCAGAGTAATTAAGCGTTATTCTACATTAAATTTATTTAAACTACTAAAAACGAGATTCAAGCTTGGGTGCAGAGAAAAAATGCTCAACTCTGCTCAAGTTTGCGTTCATTATGATTAAGTTAGACAAACAATATGAAGAGAAACAATTCCATGTTAATTTTTGTGAGACAAAAAGACGCGTGTCTGGCAATCTTTGGCTGTCATCAATGAAAAATGTGATTAACAGATTAAAATTTAATGTGTCGCGTATGCTTTTATATTAATAGTCAATCATGTTCATGTATTTCTCTATCAATATTCTGAGATTCTATGTTTGACGGGTTCCACCCTCGTCCACATCAGTTGTGCAGATAATAATTAATGAGTGCATATACTTGGGATGAAGTTCTAGAGTACTTGCCTGCCAATCGGCTCATAATTATTAACCAGGATTGGGGTTGGGGTTGGCACGTTGGCTGGTTGGGGAGCCACGTATATCATACACGCCTCAATTTTTTTTGAGAAATTTTCAGCGTGCTACGTAGTGTTATTAATTTACTTATATTGTAATGTATATATTATTATTTGTTAATATTATACATTAAATTTATAAATATTAGTATTGTGTCGTCCACTTACACTAAAACACGTATATTAATAACAAATCATGAGGATACGATCGACCCACACGCCAATTTGTTTTCATGCCATCAGAATGTTACGTTTATGTGGCTGCTAAACTAGTGCTAAATCGAGCACTTGCGTCGCTATCAAGGTCGTGACAACTGATGATGATTAATTAACTATATTCATTATTGTTGTGTTAGGGATTTCTTCAATTTTATGTATTAAAAAATAAAAATGCAACTCCCTTTTTACAAAGCTAATGGTATTATGTATATGTGTAACGGTACGATCACGTGACATAATAATAAAATTAGAGGCTTCGGAAATTTGAGAGCCTCATAAATCGGGGTTTGTGTGGTAGTGCCATTTTCATTCCGAGGGTTGGCCCTAAGCAGGGCAGGCCTTGAAGGTGGACACGGAGTGTGTCGTCCTAGGGCCCTGACTTGGAGGGGCCCCAAAATTTTTTTTTATATGTAAAAAAAAAAAAAAAATATATATATATATATATATATATATAAGTTATTCATTAAAGCAAATGGTAAGAAAAAAAAAAAGTTGGAATTTTAAAAGCGGTATAATACACATTAAAAACACGTATGAGTTATACGACTTCCCACTTCTTCTCTCTCAGACTCTCACGTTTCCATCTAATCAATCAATTCATAAGAAAGGTAGGGTGATTTTTTGCTTTTTTTTCCTTTTGTCTTTAATTTTTCTAAAATCTTTATCAAACCTTCATAAAAAATTTGAGGATCATAAAAAATCAAACCTTCACAATCACATGCTCACATTACATGGAGAAGAGAAGTTTTTTGCTTGGTGCTTGCCTGTTGGTAAAACCCTAATCTTCTTCCTTCCTTCGAATCTTGTTGAATTTTGATGCTAAGTAGGAGATGTAAATGTGTATTTGATTATGTCTCTTTAAAATTTTCTTTTAATAAAGTTGTTTATAATTTTTTTTATCTGATTTAAGGTAATTGTTCAATCTCAAAGCATCAAGTTTGTGAACTATGAGCTGTTACATCCCGGACCGGCTTCGCTGTAGGACGATATTGTCCGCTTTGGGCCACGCCCTCACTATTTTGTTTCTAAGAATTCATGAGCAACTTCCCAGAGCGTCACCCATCCTGGGATTGCTCTAACCCAAACTCGCTTAACTTCGGAGTTCCAATGGAATCCGAAGCCAGTGAGCTCTCAAAATGTCTCTTATTAAATGGAGGTGGACATGTACATATAAGACACATCACCCCCTCTCCGTTAGTCGATGTGGGATGTCACATGAACTATGGATTTTTGATATCAACATCAGATATAAGCATCAATTTAGGTTTTATTGCCCTTTTTTTATGTTTAAGTTTCCTTGAATTATTGTTTGTGTTGTGTGCTTTAAGTATAAATATGTTTCCTAGAAAACGTGAGTTTGATAGTCAAAAAAGAAACAAAAGAAAAAAATTAGAACAAATAACTTAATCCCAAAAAGGAGCCCTTGATAAGTTTATTATAAGCAAAAAGGTATGTCCAACTGAAAATTTGGTGTATTGGTAGCTATGGTGCTATTCTTTTATTCTGTAAATGGATTTTACTGGCTGCTTATTATTTTGGAAGAGGTTATCATATTTTGGTATATGACAAGCTGCTTGCTAGAGGAAATTATGTGTGCTTGCTGGTGCCCAAGTAGATGCAACTGTGATGCAGTCATAATTTGCTTCATGGAATTGATTAGGGAGAAATGGTTGTTTAGACGGGCTTAGGCTGGGCCTTTTCGAACACTAAAATTAGTTACATTGTAATAATTTTTATCTTTGAGTTGTATGATCGTCTAGTTCTTTGTTGAATTGATGACATGGTGAGTATAAAACTCGTTTATGGGCTAACAACACTCATTGCGGAGCTTCGGCTTCTCCTCGTTGATTATAGACTCACCTTAGTTTGTAGCTAGAAGTTTGTTATAACAGTAGCTAGTCAGTTGTAATAGTTAGTTAATTTGTTAAGCTTTTGCTCAGTCACTAAAAAAGCTCTATGAGCAGTATAAACTGATTGTATCATCTACTGTATTCACTTAATGAAATCTAAAAGCTCTCAACTACATTTCTCTCTGCT
This sequence comes from Gillenia trifoliata, assembly GCA_018257905.1. NCBI lineage: Eukaryota > Viridiplantae > Streptophyta > Magnoliopsida > Rosales > Rosaceae > Gillenia > Gillenia trifoliata. The sequence continues at coordinate 32,971,526 of CM031080.1, read as the reverse complement.
TCTTCTCTTTCAGTTCTTTTGCAAATATCGCTTTTCTGTTTTCTTCATTTCATTAACACTCCTAAGTCGATACTTTGTGTCACAAAACAACAACCAATGGCACAATTTGATCCAAAATGTGCATGCAAGTGTGGTTTATACAATCAGCATAGAAACACGTCTCTGTGACACAGCCCGTACCGGAGAATAATATTATTTTATTCCCGGAGGTGCAAAATGACGATTTTGCCCTTGGTTGACCTTTCGGTTGACTTTTGCGTCGTAACTCGTACGACGCATTCACTTGTACTTTCTCGACGTGCTCATCGCTACGAACGCGTAGACGCGAGCAGAACGCCATTCGGAGTTCGAATGAGTGTTCTACGGACGTTAATCTAGTTGCGTTTCGTATTTGGGCCTTAGGCCCAGTAATTTCTGTGGGCCCAGCCCACTGTGTCTCTCTGTCACTCCTGTTTCCCTCACCCTCTGTATGCTGTCTCTCTCTCCCTCACACCCCGACTTCACTCCCCTGCAAACAGACACCTACTCTTTCTCCTAAAGTACTAACCACACCCGTGGAGGTGGTGCCTCCTCCCCGAGCCATCTTCCTTTTTGGCCACCATCATACTTGCAGATTTTCTTCACTGCACAACCTAGCTCTCCCAGCTCGAACCCAGAAAACTGAAGAGTTGAGAACCCAGAAATCCACTCTGGACACCCATGCCTTTCCTTGAGCTGCATGGTGGCTTAGCCACCTTTCTCTCACCAACCTTCAACATCATCACCTTCATCACACTCTGAGCAAACCCAGTTGTGTGAACTCGAGCTCTGCAATTCGAATCAGAGAAACCCAGAAATTCTAATGGCACCCGAGCTTTTTCCGACGGTCGTTCTCGGCGAATTCGACCTTGATGGTTCCTGATTCGTGCACCAAACAACTCCCCGAGGTCCCTGGAACCTCGATCGAGCCCTGCATGGCCGAGTTTGGCCGAGATTTGAAGTTCTGGAGATCGGCCCACTTGGACCCGAGAACATTTCCTCAAAATCCGACCATCTCAGGCCAGTTTTTGGCCTCCCCTTAGGTAAATTCGAGTCTCTCTCAACTCCAGCTTCAATTTGACATAAATTGCATGAAAAATGGTGAAGAATTGAAGGTTCTGCAATTTTCCAGTTTCTGGCGATGGCGGCCGGCGGCGGCGCCGGTGACCGAAAAATTGTTGAAGACGACCGGCGCTGACGTCAGCAAACCGGGTCAGACCGGTCCTGCTGATGTCAGCAAACCGGTTCAACCCGGTCGGACAGGAATATTCCGAGGAATATTCCGTCCGTTAGTTTTAACGCCGTTAACGGAATATTCTAACGCCGTTAGAATATTCCGTTAACTCTAACGGCGCGTGTCACCGGCGACTGGCGGGCGCGTGACTGGCGCGTGGGACCTCACAGCGGCGCGTGGCGGCGCGTGAGGCCAAACGGCAGCGTGTGGCGGCGCGTGCGGCGGCGCACGGCGGCGGTTTTGGGGTTTCCGACCCCGAAACTCCGTTTTCGGATTTCCGAATGCCGTTTTCTTCGTAATTTCGAGTACGTTACTAATTTGTGGGTTTAAAAATAGGTTTTGGCGAACCGTGGCGTTCGGAGGACGTACGTTTGGACTTCCCGGCTTCGGTATTTGTGAGTGGGCCCTTTCCTCACCCAAACTAAATGTTTTACATGTTTTAATTATTAAATTGAGTTTTACCCATACTCTTAAATTGTTTATTGTTACACTTGTTAGCAAACTTAATTTATGTCTACACTTTTAATGACTTTAAATTAGTATTTGTCCCGTAATTCCGGTAGGCCTCGTACTACTTGGTATTTACTTGGGTTACATGTTAGTTTCGGTAATTGTTAGACCATGGGAATTAGTGGGCCTTGGCCCATATTTCCATTTGGGAATTTCACCATTAAATTGGTGATTTTCCGTATTATCGTTTTGTTTGTGTTTAGATAGAATCGAACCGGCCCTATTTTGGGGGTTTTAGGGAATTAATTATTTTAATTCTCTACTTGTACACTTGGGTTTTTATACCCGTTTGACGAGCCTTGGGCTGTATTTGGGTGAACCTTGAAAATGGTAATTTTCTACCGTATTTTGGGTTCTCCTAGTTTACCATTAAGTTGGTATTTCTATACCTTGGTACCCAAGTGGCGTATTCTTGGTATTTTACGTATTGTAGTTGTACGCTAGGTATTCCGGGTACGGCACCCGAGAATACTTTATATTATGACTGTTTTAAGGTTATCCCACAAAGGGAAAATACCTCACGCTGTTTTATTTAAAAATACTCCGTGGCATGTTTTTGCACTCTCAACCTGGGAGGCTTACACGGTGTTTATTGTACTGTCCGGGCCAGGACCAGCCTTCACGTGATTGTTCACATGCACCGATACGCTCACTATGGATCCATAGTAGGTGCCAGCCTGTTCTAGGTCGCATGGGCGACTCGAACTCGTTGTGATGCGCTTATGCGCCAGCTTCACGTGATCGTAGTACATAAGCGTACCTTTATTTATACACCCAGCCTGTTCATGACAGAATATATCTGTATGAACTCGTGTGTCTGCCCTGCCTAAACGAGCGTTTATCTTATAGTTGGATTGTGTTGTATCCCTGATTTTCACTGATGCCACGGATACATTTATTTGAATTACAGTTTTTCCGTATAACCTTATTTTACGAACTTTTAAATAAAGTACTTTATGCCGAACGGTGGTTTTCTACCCGTTTCGGACGGTAAGTATATTTTTGTACTTGCCTTGTTTTTCTACCTACTAGTATATTACGTTTTTAAGAACGGTTTTACGAAACTTAGTACTTGGTTTTACGGCGAGGGGTTAGTATTTTCTAAAGGAAAGGTTTTTACGAGAACTAACTATGGCCCACTCACCCTTCTGTTTTGCGCCCCTCCAGGTTGAGTGGCTGGAGCTGTCGACGTCGAGACCCGGTAGTATGAAGATGTTTAGAATTCCTCGTAATTGTAAATTTTCAGTATTTCGTACTCGTACGGTAACTGTTATTTATTTGTTAATTCTTTACTCTGTGCAAATTTTGTATATCCTACTCATTAACTCTTTCAAGTATCTCTTATTTCATTCAAATTGGCTTTCGTCACCCTACGTGGTGTCGGCCAGCACATCCGACTTTTGGGTGTCCACGTGTAGATCCGGGTCGAGACGTGTCATATTGCATTTTATTAATTTAATAGAATATTAAACATTCAAACAGACAAAAAAATATAAATTAATACAATTTTTAAACCTCAAAGTAATGTTGAAATATTATGAATTTTTTGAAAACCATTTCCAATCTAAAAAAGGTAAACCAACCATATATTCAAATTCAATGTTTTCTAATGTAAAATTGCAGTAAGAGAGCAGATCACATCCATATATATTGCACATGTTACTTACGTTGCTTGATATACCACCCTTAAAAGTACGTTTGTAAACTATGTGTTTGTTTTTTTGTTCCCTACTTTAGGCAACTCCCTTCGCATCAGTCCCATCTAGAGGACTAGAACGTCCATGCCTGCAGCTAGCTAGATTCTCTACACCACAATATTGTACCCCTCTTGGCCACTAATTAAATTAATTAGTAGTAACCCCACCATTGCATTAATAATTCCTTGCCATGGCATCCTCTATTTATGGCATTACCCTAAACCCTAATTAGCAAGGACTATTCAATTTAAGATACAATAATTCAAGCAAACCATGAAAAGAGAAAGAAGAAGAAGAAGTGTTAGTTTTCTTTTTAAATATTGGTAAAGGAATTAAGCTACATTAATTCAAGCAAACCATGAAAAGAGGACCTAGATTCAAGTTGTTATGTTAAGCTGTTATAATTGAGTAATTCAATTGATTCAGAAATGAAGAAGACGATGTTGAAAACGTGTTTGGCTTTCCATCACGTTGACAAACACTAACAAACGAGGACAATAATGATTCAATTAAACTAAGACAATTATAAAAAGGAACCAGTTAACCAAAGACTCCTTAATTTAGGCAGGGCCGATGGCCAAATAATTAAACTTAACACACCGTTATTTTGCACCACGATCTATTGATATTGAAAAGTTTTAAGCTCGATTTTTGTATAAATAAATAAATAAATAACTCAACCATAATCTCAACTTTACGGTTCTGTATACGTGGCTGAACTCGTATCATCCTATAAAAAGGTTATAAAATACTAAACAAAGTAAAAGTTATCTGCCTAACAGATTAACCAAAGTTAAGAGTAATACTTAACTTTCACGAAAAGGTTAAAATGTATACCAAGTTCAAGTCCAAGTCTAAGTCCAAGTCCGAGTCCGAGTCCGAGTCCAAAAGTGTCTGCATGAACAATTAATGCAATCGACGTTTGAACTACGTACGTAAATATATATTCTCTTCCTTGGTCTCATTCCTGTTGACCTACACGACCATTAAAACTTGTTTGGACCAGAGTATATAATCACTTTTGGACTTATTTCTACAAAGATAGTTCAATCAAACAAGGATCCAAACCTAGTTGCCATGATACACATATATGGTATACCTACCAAGAAAACAAGGATATCCAAACCCAGCTACCATGATATGCATACCTGCATGGACTATAACATCCAAAATAATCAGCTATCTACACCCAAAAGTATATCATTTAGTTGAGGTCATGCTTGGGAGGAGGACTTACCATGGGTGCCATGTCAGTTGTATCCCATGTTCACATCACAACGACACGTATCCATAAATGAGAGATTGGAAGAGATAGATATCACATTAGATGAACTATCATTATGTTATTGGCTTGAGACACAACTAACATAACACTCTTATTTCATGTAAATCGTTCATATTTGAGTCTCATTTTAAGCGCAATAACTTACATGAAATGAGTTGGACACAAATTTGAAAAAAGACGAAATAAAAAGAGGAAATTGCATGCAACTTGTTAAATATGCAAGTTTCCCTTTTTTTAAGAGTCGTCATTTTGCTTTACTTTTTCGTGCATGTTTTGTTTTTCTTCTGTTTTTAGTATGAGTCTCTGTAGGTATTGCGTTTTGCCATGCATAGTGGTCATGTTATCTTCTTTGAGCTAGCTAGCTCTAGGGTTTGTTATTAGCAATTATGTCTCAGAAATCTTAATTTATAAGAAATTTATAATATTCCCAAAAAGTGTCACATACATGTCAAATATCTATCATAAGGTAGTGTGTCCGATTAGATATTCTGATTAATAATGGAATCGTTATTAGTTTACTTGTATGACTAATTTTGCAGTTGAATAAGATAGAATATTGAGAATAATTAACAGATTAATCACTTGAGTGTGCTGAAACTATAGACACGCGGCCAAGAGGAAGATTGCAAAAATACTCCTACAACGAATTTACCCCAAATTGTGATTGAATATGACCCACTGAAAATCATTTCCTAACTCCCTATTAATATAACTCTGAGATTGCTAATTGGAAGATTCTCAATGATTTATTTAGTGATGTTAAGGCTTTTAGCTTTGTGATTCGATTCTTTCAATTGGCATATTCCCCCACTATATTTGACGTATTTATTCTTAAATTTATTTGTATACATGTCATTCTAATTTCAGAACATTAACTTTATAAGAGTTTTTTTTAAAAATATATATACAAGTCATTGAGGGAGGAGGAGTCAAAGACAAAACATCGGATACACAATCAATACACTTAATCGACTGAATAACAAATTTTTTTACAAAAAATTCTAATACTAGTCAGAAAAGTTATTTTCCTCTTAAAAACTATTTGGCCACTGAGTAATTTATTTCCAAGTTCCTAAGATCTCCAAATCGTGATTTATTTGGCCACTAAGGGATCTATTTTATCGGTCTTTAAAATTGGACATTCCAATCAAAATGACGCTTGCAATAGAAAAATTCATCAATTTGGTCCCTGAAAATAGGTTCGATAAATCAATTTGACGTCAATTTTTTTTATTAGTGTATTGATGTGACACATGAGAGGGTCCCACCTATCCTATCGCATGGTGCCATATGAATTAGTCATAAAATTCAATTCTTTAAAACATGTAAAAACTAAAACTAACAAAACTAAAAATAAAAATAAATAAAAACTAAAAAACAAAAATAAAACATCATCTTCTTCGTCCAATTCGTCCAAGTGAGGGTTGTTGGAGAACAAGATCTCACATCTATTATACGATAAAATAATATACAATTAATATATGAAATATATCACTGCTTATACCTTTTGTGATAAAAACCCAACACCTAGTAATAAATGGTTAAGTTAGGACAATATTGGTGATATTGGTGGTGGACCATGCTTGAGCCTATAAAGTTTATTATGGTATCAGAGCAGACTATTCTCTAGACACGTTATGAGCTTGAGTTACTGAGCTCGAACATGCTTCTTGGAATTGAGCTTTCGAAAAGATGCGCTAGCTCCAATATAAAGATATTAAATGATTGGGCCCTCGAAAAGTTGCGTTAGCTACTGTATAATGACTTGACCAGTTCCTAATGTGGGAATTAGTTTCCCTTGTGACCCATGTAGAGCCACTCGTGAGGGGCGTGTTGAAGAATGAGATCTCATATCGGTCATATGACAAATAATATACAATTAATATATGAGAGTTTCCACCCTTAATATCACCAAAATTTTTTGTAATAAAAATTCAACACCTAGTAATAGGTGATTAAGTTGAGATAATATCATTGAAATTAATTAATAGTGAACAATGCTCGGGCGTATAAAGTTTCTCAAACGTAATGGGTAATGGGTCTGAGAAGAGGGAGAGAGGAGGCGGTGGTGGGTTTTTTTGGTGGATGACAGTCGAAGGTTGATAAATCCGACAGCTGGGTGTCAAATAAAAGCTCTGTGCCGTCGGAAGGACGGAGATTCGGCGGTGGCGGGTTTGACCGGGAGAGGAAAGTGGGGTTCCCATTTAATGGAAGTGCTTATTCTAATAATTGAGGGGCGATCGAAGGTGATGATTTGGCCTTGGAACTCGTCGCTGAGCGTGGTCTTGATGGAGACGAAGCACCCGATGGCCAACTCCGTGATGCCTGCAAATTGGATTTTAAAGTTTTTTATTTGTTTATATTTTTTAGTTTTAGTTTTTGACATTATATGATTGAATTGGTAGAACACAACGTGTGCTACATCACTATACTAACTGAGAAAATTGACAAAAGAACCAAATTGGTTTGCGGAATTCATTTTCTGTGACCAAATTGATAGATTTTTTATTTCATAAACTATTTTAATTGGAAAGTCTAATTTCATGAACCAATCGCCGTAATAAAAACTCTAATAATATTATAATAATCTCCAAATCAGCAACAAGAAGAAGTAATTAGGATGTCGATCTGCAGTCCAAAACAATTCAACTTGAGGGTTAATCTTCTAACGAGAAGGGAACAAATAGGATGACAAGAAGACAATGATCGGTTGATGTCCAAGATTACCGCTAAATCTCTCCAAAAGAATTTCCCATGTCATCAATTCTGGCGGATTAGGTCCAAATCCATGGGCTAAAATCCAAACATAAATTGTTAAAGTAAGGATTAACCAAATAATTGCCTAGCCACAAGAAACCCAAAGATTCTGCTTGTGACTTAATTAAACAGATTTAATTAATTAAACATTGCACCCCAACATAAATAATCTCAGTTGGACAATTCTTATCCAATTTGTTTTGTGAATGCCAAATGCAAAGACATGAACACATCTTTTTCTGAATTTGGATGTGAGGCAAAAGTTGGTCCAATCAATTTAACCCTCTCCACACAATCTTGCATGGAAAAGGAGAAATATGCTTTCTATTCTAGTTCTTGTGTGCTTCATGAAAATTGATCCTACTTTTTTTGTTTTGGTCATTCTACTTTAGAAGTTATTTTTGTACAAGTTGGGTACAGTACATCATGAGAGGAATTCCCCTGTTACGTCACTTAAGGAGAGAGATAGAGATGAGGCGCTAAACCCTAGTACGTAAGCTATTGACCTACATTATGCACTAATACACAATCTTGTGAAATCCATCCACACATAGTGGATCCCTAAATTGTATTAATATCAAATGCATCACGACTGTGTATCTAATCATTTATTCTTAGACTAGCATGGACATAATAATAGAACCTTGTGTATTTCGATCTTCAAACATGATTAACAACCAAGATTATAGAATTGACCCTCTCAGATTACGTCGAAAATATCTCCATTCTTGAAGTTGAAGAAGCAACCGATGCTAACATGAGAAGAAGATTAGTTTAATTATAGTCTGTTCATGTTATGTCATAATCAGGACACAAATATTGACTTAACCAACCAACAACGGCACCACAATACTCCAAGTTAGCAAGAACAAACTAAAACGGTAACTTGTTTTTTCTGTTTCCATGAAACGTTCATGTTTGATCACCAAACATGTATTAATAAGTACAAAAGACACACCTAACTGTTCCAAATTTTACAATCATTTGACAAAGCTTGTTTCCTAAAAAATGTAAGGGCGCTCGTTTAGTGCTAGATTCAGATTGAATGAAGCAATGAATCTTTTGTCTAAATTGAAAGGAGAAGATGGATTATTCATAAAGGAAAATGATTGCTTTTAATCCCCACAAAATAGCAGGATATCAATGCCTTATATATAAATTATCGTCTCTAATCCGAACAAAAATGATATTAGCATATATGATCTACCTTCATTTTTTACTTTAATAGACTGAATCATACGAGTTATTCAATCCAATACAATCCTAAACACCAAACAAACTCTAAAGTGTCTGCTAATACAGCAATATACGCCGTACATCAATATATAGAAGAAAGACTCGACTAGTAGTCACCCTTTTCTCTGTTATTTTCCAGTGCATCTAAATCTTCTGACCCGCATTGTCCTACAGCCCAAAAGAAATCAACTGGAACTGTCCCAAATCATTTGTACCAGGTCCTTTTATCCATCCATCCACGCACACACGCACCTCACCCACATCCATACAATGGACTCCGCACCTTCGCGGCAGAAACCTGCAAAGGGTTTGGGATGGTGGTGGCATTGCAGTACTGGTTAATGGCTTCGGAGGAGAATAATATATGATGCCTATTTTTGGTTGAGGATTGTTGAATATATATATATATATATATATATATATATATGCGTGTGTAGATCTTCAAAGCTTACTATAATAACATAAATATCATTGAGAATGATGTAAGCTGGGTCAAGTGGTCACACCAGTATGTATGTGCTTCAAAACCTGAATTCAACTCCTATCAATTCATATAGACTGAAATAGTTTACAATATCGCCTTTAATAAATAAAAAATAAAAAATTTAATATGAAAATATAGTATTTCTCACGCCACTCAATTTTTTATACGAAAAATAAATTTCATTTTGAGAATTGTTATAGGCACTCCAAAAATCTCATTGTGCACTCTAATCTTTCTATATTTAGAAATAAAAACACTTGTAAGGAGTCACAATACGTTGAATATGAATGTGATCGGAGAGTAATTTTCTAGTACTGGATGTCTATCTACAGTATCTGATACATATTGCCCGTATTACTAACAACGACCAGGTACCAAACAATCTTTTCCCAACTTGATTTTGAGCTGTTTAGGAGTTTCTTTGGTCCTACAACTAATATTAGTCCTTGTCCATTTGTTATGATTCACATCCAATTGGACAAGTGACATACGAGATTCATGGGAAAAGCCCAGATTTCAATTACATAAAAGCAGCTCCAATTGCACACAATGGAGTATGTCGCCAACTGTTGTATTTCGAAGTCCGACCAGCTGCTTTCAGATCATCTGCGACAGCTCCACGCTGTCTCAAACATCCCACATACTCTGAAGAAAATATGAGGTTTTGGTGAAATTCGAATAGCAGCATGTTGAGATTCAAAGACGCACAGCACGCCCTTTTTCCCCCAACAAATTGACGTGCACACCTGGTAGTTCTGCTTTGCCTCAACCTTCACCACAGAAATATGCAAGGGTTGGGATGGTGGTGGCATTGCAGTGGTTCATGGTGGAGTTCCATGGAGAATATGATGCCTACTATTTTTGGTCGTGGTCTGTCGAAAATATAGCTCTCGGAAGCTTAATATAATAGAACTACTGGGACAAAGCATCGTAGGTAGTAGTTCGGTAATAGCAGCGAGATGTGTAACAAAGTGTATTCTACTGTAATGCATTATCCAACTGTGCTTTCAAGTACGACGCATTACAAAAAATGGATAATCAAATCAGAAGAAATGAATTAAGCATGAATTCACATGGATGCTGTAGAACTGAAGAAATAACAGATAAAAATGAATAATACAAGACCTGGCAGATCTTCTATCCTTTATGCTTAGGCTTTTGGGTTGGGCTGGTTTGCTGATACGATGTCTTTGTTCGTCCACATCGGACGGCCTGCAAAAATTCTGGTCCTGTAACTAGTAGAACGTATCTTCAGAGCTGTATGGCAATCACTTCAAAGCCTACATTACTATACCTATAATAAGACAGACAGCCAAGAGAAGCACACCAATCTTGTGAATTAATGGAGCTGCTAGTACTATTCCTGTTTTTCAATCTTTTGAGACTCGAACAACTAAGCCTGTCGGTGTCTTGGCAGTTTTGAGATGACCTGAGCCTATCAGATCACGAAGGTGAAATCTCATATCAAGTGGAGAAAATCGAAGAGCCTTCTTCTCTAAAGGTGCCATCATCATTTCTTTGTATCTCCTGCGGTTTAGAAGAGAAAGAACTTCCTTTCTTCCCTGAACAAAGAGGATCTCGTGATTCAAAATTTTAGACAATTTTCCTGTTCAAACTTAAAAAATTGTAGGAAAATGCCAGAGAAAACTCAATCTCCCTAAGTGTTGAATGGCCATGGTATTTCAAAATCTCAAAGCTAACATCCATTACTCATCTAGCAGCCTAAGAGTTTACAAAGTTAACCTTATATCAAGGGTGAAAACTTCCAGTCGGAAAAAAACCCTAACTTTTACATGACGTATAGATTGAAAAAGGTGCATTTATGTCTTCAGTGAATTTGAATCTGATCTACAAATATACAGTGAAAAATTGATTAAATACCTGAGAGAGGCCTTTAAGTACTGAACCAATATTTGGAATCGCAAACCAGTAAACGTTTTGATCAATAAGTTGCCGAGTCTAGAAGTAGATTCCATAGTTAGAAAGCTGGACACCATAAAAAAAATTCTAAAGGAACCCAACAAACAGAACTAAAGGAAGCATTCCCTATAAAAGGAGCTGCATAATAAACTTAGGAAAGATATAAATCAAATCATATTTAGTGTAAAATATTTCACTAGTTTCCGACACTGCAGACAAAGCAACATAACCGCAGAATGCACCATAATCAACGAGGGCTGTGACATAATATACTAATGAATAAGTAAAAGTTCACTTACAAGAAGGCCAGAATTGATTAAAAGGGAGATGTGTTCATCCTTCACCTTTCCTCCATGAGATAATAACGTACACTGCGGCAAACCATTTTTCAGTTGGATTGTAATTGTATTGTATTATATCTACAGAGCGACTTGTTCAATCATTATCTTGTTTAGCATATTAAACTGTCTTAAAAGAACCCTTCATCTTGGAGAAGTACACATATATAGCACTTCTTGATGGGTAAAAGAAGTAATAAATAGAGATGAAAACAAATAAAAGTTCCAAGTACACTGATATTCCAATCACTCACAAGTTCTTGATGTCCAATACTAGGTTCGAGCCTGCAATCACTAACATGTGATTTAAACCACTTAAAAACTTCAAGAATATCTTCGCCCTTATCTTCAAACCTTTTCACAACTCGTTCCATCTACATATATATACAGACAGCAATAAGTTTATCAATTCACTGCCAAGTCCTTACAAGGTTTTGGTAAGGCTCGAAATTTGATGAAACACACAAAAAACACTACATTTGATTGATATCCATTACTTCTGTTTACATTAAGATGTGGAGAAGCATTTCTTGCCCGGAAAATATATGATAAAGTGCAATCAGACTTCTGAATAAATGTCTACAAAGCCATGTTAACATACCTGGCATAGATAGTCATCCAAAAACATTATTGCATGATCATCTTGTCCAGTGTTTAGTTTGAAAACCCGTAGTACTTTCTCTCTTCTTAGAGTCTGCAGAGAGAAAATAAAAGTAACCTAGGTCAGTCAAGAGACTCCTGAAGACCGAAGGCGCCGACTATCTTAGAGTGACATTGTACCTAATACCTAGAATCAAATTCCACCGTCGATGAAAAGAAACAAAGAAGTCTACTTTGAACTCAGGAATCACATAATGTCTTTAAAATACAATATTTTCACAAATCTGGGGATAAGTTCTATATGTTCTGATCAGTAACTATGATCATTGATTCAATTCTCAAGCAAAAGGGTTTCACAACAACATTACTACTCTTGTAAAAGGGAAGATTAAAAATGTATTCAAAGTTCAAACAAATTTCTGTTTTCTTTCAAGTTCTCACAGACCTCTAAATCCCGGTCCACCTGCGTTCTGTCCTCTACGCTGCTATACAACTGTGACCGCAAAATGAAAGGCTGAACCGTTACCTGAAAAGAAGGCATGAATCAAACTAACCATATTCAGAAAGATAAATAAATTATCACACACCTAGCATAGTTGGCTAGAGCACCCAAGTTCGAATTCCCACTCCCCGTAATTTAGATTATAATATCGCTCGAAAAAAAACAAACAAAAATCAAATTACCCAACGAATACAACTGAGTAACCGCTACTTTGAACAGTACAAAACACTTGGGAAACAAGAAAAACAACAACAAATTCACATCTATTCAATGAACTCAGCTGCTTGCTAACCTTTTCGTTGTTCGGAAACTGAGCTCGCATTATCCGAAGCGCCACCAACGTGTCGCTGAATGTAAGATTTTCCTCTGCATTTCCCCCAAAATTAATAATTTCTGATTAATATTAACTACCCAAATGCAACAAAACATTTCCCAGATTTTCAATCACCCGAAAATGATCAATTAAAAGTGTAAAAATTACAAATTTTAAGCCCTTTTAATGAAATCAGTGAGAATATACCTAGTGATAGAATCTGATCGAAATCGCCGGTTGGGGATTCAATGTCTGCTTCTCGCGGTCGTTTTTTACCTTTCAAAGAATCTGAAACATTACTCGCCATCCTTTTTGCTTGTGGGTAGGATTCGAAATTCGATTTGGGATCTTAGGGCAAATCAGGAAAAAAAAAACCCTAAATCGAATTGTTTGATTTGGGGGTTTGCGTAAAGTTTGAAGCTTTTTGCTTGCTTGCTATGTCGGTTGGAGGACGGCTCGTAAAGTTTGGTTTTTTGACCGTTTTAACCGCGCGACATATAACTAACTGTTAAATTGACCAAAACGACATCTCGTTTGAGTGGGGCAGGCCGCAGGCATACCCAAATCCAAGATTCATGCATCCGTACAAAATACTCCGGAGATATTTTTTTTATACATGCGATATTAGAGAGATAAAGTCGAAACATTGAATTTCTGATAAAAGATTTTTTTTTTTTTTGCCGAAGTTTGAAGTATCCCACACTCTGAAGGATAGACTAATCTATAATGAGACCCAAAAAGGCTAAAAATATTTCAATCCACCCCTGACCACAGTCAAATGACTCATGTTCTAAAAATTTTTGATGGAAGAATAAATTTTGGTATTCACTTTTTATCTATAAATTCCTTAATGTTAAGGGTATTAAGATAAAGTAATGGTGAATTATAATTTCATAATCTTGTCATATATGAATCAATTGATAATTGCACATTAAATAAGAAATGCTTGGTGAAGATCTGCCCACTTCAGTTTGATGGTAAATTGCCTACCAACTTTAGTTTATTGGTAAAATAACCAACCCACTTCATCACAATGAAATCTATATATACAATATGAGGAAAGTTTTTACGATAAATGCTTATATTTTTAGATTATGAATCTGAGTTAATTGCTTATAGTGTATTAGTTTATTTGAAATGAAGAAAGATAGAAACATGGAAGATATATGGTATGAGATGAACTCTCTCTGTATCACTCTAATTCCTATTTTGCATGTAGTACATTATAAAGGAAGTTGAGAATTAGGCTAATTTGAATATTTACGTGTCAGTAAACGTAAATAAGAAAGTCATGATTCTAATTCATCTTTTACAGCTATTACATTACAAATTATAATGCGTTGACTCATTTTAATTTTATGTGTGTAACAAAACATAAAAAATATCGAGAATCAAACTAATTTAAATGCCTATATTAATCGCAAATAAAAAAACCTAAGGACTACATATTGCTGATAAGTAAACATGTTATCACGTAAAAATCAACATGGTGATGTGTAGATTCACACCGCAACCTCCTCGATTAAGACTTGCCACTTGACACACCATTTTTGGCCAAGAATTGGACACTTCCCATCCCACTTGCCATCGATTATTTGTCAAAAAAGGGTAGAAAAAAAAAAGAAAGTAAAGGGCTTTCCCTTTCACGCGCCAAAATCTCCCATGTGACGTGTAGATGCCGCGTATTCACTCGCTCGTCTCTCCAAACGACAACCTGTATCTGTCGTGTTTTTTCACCGTCACCGTCACCGTCTCTCTCTCACTCCTCTCACTCCTCTCTCTCCTGTCACTCTGTTATTACTCGAATAGATCTCACTCTCTCTCCCCTCATCAGAGTAAAATTCTCACATCCCATAATTATTGTTTTTAATTGTTTCCACATTTATGCTTCTCACTCTATCACTCATAAGGACCCCATCTCTCTCTCTCTCGCTCCTCCGAAAAAAATCCATTGCAACCAGGTACGTCCTCTGCTCAATCCTCATCGAACATCGAACCCCCATCTAACGGTTCAGATCCACCCCCACTCTCCAATCTCACTCACTCACTCTGTTTCTGCATTGCCCATCTGCAATTTTTGAGTCTTCATCTAAAAAAGATCTGATTTTTTTGCTGTTTTGCTAAGAATTTTCATCTGGGCAATTTCAAATCGGCACTTTCCAGCTCTGGGAATTAACATTGCCGACGATTTTTGCGATTTCACGACCTGGGTCGTATCAATCTCTGTCAATCCTTGTTCGTTTAAGTTGAAGGTGTCACATTTATTACATATATGGCAACTGTCAACTGTCGGTGCTTTTGCGTTTGTTAATGCTTGCATCTATTTTTTGCGTTTCTTGTTTCCGATTTTACCCTCCCTCCTCTTCGCTCTTATAATTTCTATTGGTGCCATCGTTTTTATATGCCATTTATTTCAGACATTTAATCTGTGTAGACAAATCAGGTAGTGGTACTTTTTTCCAGATTTGTTCCTCTTTGAAGGAACTGGGTCAGATTTGAATTCGTTTTTTGATTGCTGAGATTGTGATTTGTTGTTTTTGTACTTGTTTCACTTGCTTTGATTTGGTCCGTGCCGGTTTCTGAGTATATAGCACTACCTTTTAGTTGTTAGTTTCTGGTTTTCCTTTTCTGTTTTAATTAATGGCATTGAGAATATCTTAGATCACAAGTTAATCACTTTTTATTTTTCCTATAATATTGATTGGATTAGGATTTCCTTGTTGTGAATCTTGCGATTTTACTAAATCGAGTTATAGGGTTGTCTTCCTTTTTAGAAGAAGATAAAGTAGAGGCAATAGAAACTTCATCTGGTTTACTTGAAGTGATGAGTTGAATGGTCTTAATCTTATATGTTAAGTTTCTATGTTTGAATTCGTAGCATCACGGATTATTTTTTATGTACCAGCATTGCATCTGTAATCTATGGGACTAACTAGTTTAATCTTGTTTTGGTGATTGTAGCTGTTTGTGAAGTGAGATATCGACTGATCATCCTTCTGGAGTGAAACTGGAACTTTATTTTGAAATCTGCATGTTGAAATCGAAGTAGAAGGGTGATTGTCTTGTTGGTTTGCAACAATGTCGCGTGGAAGGGCTGACGGGAGCCCAAAGAAACGTTTGGTCACCTCAGTTCTTGTTCTGGTGATCATTTGTGGTCTCCTATACTTGTATTCTAAGAAAAATGGTTCCTCCGCTCTTGAGTATGGCAGTAAGATAAGAAAATTCGGTTCTACTTACTTGGGTGTGGATGAAGATGTTGATGAGTCACCTCCCAAACTTGGTGAAGATGAAGAGGATGGTGTTATATTGAAGAGTATACCGGTGAGTTGCCTTCGTTGACATTTACTATGTCGTTTCACTTCATAGTATACTTATGAGTAATTCGTCTGAGTTATTTGTTTTTTAGGCTAATATAAGTATGTTTTCAATGATGAAGGTTTGTGATGATAGACATTCAGAACTGATTCCTTGCTTAGACAGAAACCTTATTTATGAAACAAGGTTGAAGTTGGATCTGTCTGTGATGGAGCATTACGAGAGACACTGTCCAGTGCCTGAAAGGCGATATAACTGTTTGATTCCACCTCCTCCTGGATATAAGGTGAGATCCTGCTTAAGTCTTTGCATCAAATGGAATTGAGCGAGAAGACTTTGTACTAGAATTTTCACTTGAATTATAGTCTGAAGTTTTTCTGCTGTTTTTATGGAAATAGATCCCAATCAAGTGGCCTAAAAGCCGAGACGAGGTATGGAAAGCAAATATACCTCATACGCACCTTGCGACTGAGAAGTCTGACCAAAAGTGGATGGTTGTCAAAGGTGAAAAGATTGGATTTCCTGGAGGAGGTACTCACTTCCATTATGGAGCTGACAAGTACATCGCATCAATGGCTAATGTAAGTCAGCGGCCCTTCTCAGTGGGGGCAAAGTTAATTAGTCAGTAGAAATCTAGTAAGTCTGTAAATTTTTTCTTTCATGATAAAAGCACTGACTATTCTTGGTTTGGATTGGCAGATGCTCAACTTTCCTAAGAACATTTTAAATAATGGAGGAAGGCTCCGAACAGTCCTTGATGTTGGTTGTGGTGTTGCTAGTTTTGGAGGATACCTGCTTTCTTCTGATATTATCACAATGTCCTTGGCACCTAATGATGTTCATCAAAATCAGATCCAGTTTGCATTGGAGAGAGGAATTCCAGCGTATCTTGGTGTTTTAGGGACCAAGAGACTCCCTTACCCAAGTAGATCTTTCGAACTGGCACATTGTTCTCGCTGTAGGATTGATTGGCTTCAAAGGGATGGGATACTTCTCCTTGAGTTAGATAGGGTACTTAGACCAGGAGGTTATTTTGCGTACTCATCTCCTGAAGCCTACGCACAGGATGAAGAGGATCTTAGAATTTGGAAAGCGATGAGTGCCCTTGTGGAACGGATGTGCTGGAAAATAGCTGCTAAAAGGAACCAAACTGTTATTTGGGTCAAGCCGCTGACTAATGATTGTTACATGGAAAGACCACCTGGTACTCAACCACCCCTCTGCAGATCGGATGATGATCCAGATGCTGTCTATAATGTGAAAATGGAGGCTTGTATCACACCATACTCTGAGCGTGAGTACTATTTCCTCCATTTTCTAAATGATTTCTATAATTTCTGTGCTTTGTTAGTTGTCTTGAGAAATCAAAGTAACATGCCAGAACCCTTTGTTTTAGTCGATTACATTGTTATTTGAGTTAATTGAATTTTGAGAATTACTAATCTAGAAAATGGACTCGCCTGGAAATATAGATTGCTAATACTTTTGCAGTATCTAAATAGCATTGAGAGTTGAAAAAGCACTTGTATTTTCTGGTCTGTTATTTTCAGAAAACCATAGAGCAAGAGGAAGTGGTTTGGCTCCTTGGCCTGCTCGATTGACTACACCTCCTCCTCGTCTTGGTGATTTCGGCTACTCCAGTGATATATTTGAAAAGGACATGGTAATTATCAAAAAACCTGCCTCTTTTTTCCCTTCTCTGCCATGCCAATATTCGCATATATAAATTACAAACATACAAATACTTGGTGTATGACAGCATTGATGTGGTGCAGGAAGTTTGGCAACAAAGAGTTGAAAATTACTGGAATCTTTTGAGCCCAAAGATTAGTTCTGACACAGTAAGGAATGTGATGGACATGAAGGCAAACCTGGGTTCATTTGCAGGGGCTTTGAAGAACAAAGATGTTTGGGTTATGAATGTGGTGCCAGAAGACGGACCTAGCACACTTAAAATAATATACGACAGAGGACTGATAGGCTCAATACACAACTGGTATGTTGAACAATCTTTATGAGTTAACCTTTTGTCTTTGATATTCACTCCCCATATGAATGGGACCGAGGATGGTACTCACTGCTGGTTTGGCAAACTAGCCAACAAAAAAGTTTGATTAGAAACTTGTAGAACCTTAAACCGTTGATGGTCGTTTAGAATGAGAAATTCCCACCTATATAGTTATGCTGCCAAATATAGATTTTTCGGTACTCTCAAAATATTACTAGGCAAGATCTCAGGCTTACATTCAATATTGGGAATGAGAGAACCTTTCGCTGGATTGCCTTTGGCATAAGTGCATGATGTATAAACACGATATCGACCTTCTTTAGCATTGTAACATTGCATCAAATATTGATACTGTTATTTGGTGCAACTTGTGACAGGTGTGAAGCCTACTCAACGTACCCACGAACTTATGATCTACTTCATGCTTGGACTGTCTTCTCCGATATTGAAAGGAAAGGATGTAGTGGCGTTGATTTGTTAATTGAGATGGATCGCATCCTGAGGCCCAAAGGTTTCATCATTGTGCGTGATAAGCGAAAGGTGGTGGAGTTCATAAACAAATATATGAAGGCGTTGCACTGGGAAGCAGTGGCTACCGCTGATGCGGAGGGAGGCTCTGATCAAGATGATGATGTGGTGTTCATTATCCAGAAAAAGATTTGGCGTACGAGTGAGAGCTTTAGAAATGTAGATTAGCGCGATATGATGATGATCCCGGCATTTCACAGGGCTTAAGATGGTGCTGGTTTTATTTATAATTTTGTTGCATTTGCTCAAGTTACATTTTTTTTTTCTCAGCTTTTCCAATTTTCTTTGTTCCTCTAATTGATACAGAGAGGTCACAAAAATATGTTTTACATTCTATTTATAATTCATTGGGAAATTGTAAGATAAATCACTTTCTGCTATTGACTGGAGAAAAGTAGAGGCATATGCCATCTGCCTGTGAGAGAGAGGATTGAATCTGTAATCTTTAGCAATATATACGAAAACTAAAATGGGAAAGTATACGTGTGTTTTTCCCTATGCGCTCGAGTTCAAATTCCCGTCCTGCAGTTTAGATTAATTTAAGATAGAATATCGAATCATCTTCAATCCAGCAGAACAGATCCTGCCGTCAAAATCTCAAAGGCGAGTAGCCACGGGGAGAGAAGAAAAAGGCACCTCGGTTTTTTCAAACACAAGATCCTATTCAAGATTTACAAATATAGCTCATTCATGCCTTGCTCAAGAACCCTCGAGGAAATGCTCAAACGCCCATCAAGTGGTTTAAATTCGACTACGAGTCTTTAACATGTCAAAGTTTTCGGCTACGAGTCACAAAAGAGTAAGGAAAAAAGATGTAAATTGATGCAGTTCCTTGCAAAGTTATGTATGTACCTTTGATATGTCAAAGTTATACTAATGATGTGAAAGATCAAGCCCGTCCCGTCCCGTGGGTACAACTTTCTTCTTTAATAAATATGATTTATGGGTAAATAAAATTCTAACGTTAGAGGTACAGGCATATAACATAACAAAGAGTCCTACAAAATTTGTTCTAAAAAGTCCCACCCTCTGTTCTTCTCTAAACGAAAGTTTCCTCATCCTTTCGATCTCTCTTTTAAGGCCGAAATTTCTTTTGATCTCTCTAAATGGGAGATTGCTGATTTCCATTTCAAGCAGATTTCAACTTGGATGACGTAGAGGCCTGGTGGGAAAGAATCCGGTGTCCGACAAACAGCAAGAAGGCTCCCAACAATCCAAGTGTTTTGAGAGTCGTAAATAGATCCAACTGTACATGGAACAAACAAGTAAGCAGACAATCCCTTTGAAAAGCTTAATCCATGTGCAAGGAAACAAAAATGACGTTTACTAGTATGCCTAATCTAGTTAAACAAGAACTTTGTATGGCTGCCTGAGAAACTGCATTGAAAAGCCAAAATCATCTTCAATAAGTGTGCACTATGTTACGAACAAAATATGGAATCTTTGAAATCTAACCGTTAGTGTTATTTTTTCGGTTCTAGAACAGGTCACCCTATAATGCTTAAAAATGAAATTGTCCCGATCATTGGGGATATGAAGCAGATGGGAACCTTCCTGATTGAAAGTGCAAGTAAACAGAAATGAATGGCATACCTTCAACCAGAAAAGCACATAGAGCAAAAGAACTGCAGCAATGCCAACATGGAACAGGATACCGAAGGTGGCGGGTACTGCTGAAGTGGGGAAGTTCTTCAGATTCACCCCCAAGCGTAATAGCTGTTTAATACATAAAGCACGGTTAATTAAAAATACAAAATGGGTAAGAACTTAAGAATGTTGACAGCCACCATCTCTTTTGGCCTTTTTGCACTCTAGAGAATGTCAGTTTATAAACAGGTCACCTCAAACCAACTTGGACTTTCCAAGGGAGGGATACGAGCATAAACTGTAAATAATTTCTCAGCCAAATGATAACAGATTAAGGATTCGCTTAAGAAAGACTCACCCCAATAAAAAATCCAACCAATGGCAAAAGCACAAGGCCCAAGAAAATGAGAGAGAGCTGCTGAGAAGGACGCTTTTCTGGAACCCTAAAGATATGGGTTATCTCAGCTTTGGGACCAAACTTTGAGTAAGGATCAACAGCTGGAGAAGGAGGGCGGGAGGCCTTCTCAGGTGCTTCTGGTAGATCCAAATGAATCTGGCCAATAGCCCGTAAGAAAGAGTTTTCCTGTAAAGGAAAAAGGTTCGCTTAGACAATCAGAGAGTAAAAACTAAAAACAATTTTAAAAACTTGAGGAAAGCTCATGCTTACCATTACAGCATCGCCAACTGTTAGTTGAATGTCATAACTACCAGACAAATAGTAAAACTTCTCAACCAATCCAAGAAAATCCTGTAACAAGATACCAAAACCAATCAAAACAAAGAGATTAAAGAGCTCTCCATGGGGTAAATCCATGACCTAGGATGGTGAAAATTTCACCTTTATATTATTCAGGTACTCAGACAATAATCATGGGTTTATTAGTCTCACCTAAATAGATAAATTTAAAAAAGAAAAAACTTGAGATCTAGTTTTCCAAAAGAGCGCTGAATGGCTCCACATTGAGCACAAAAATCAGGCCAATTCTGACTGCATACATGCATGGTGCATCTATGCAGAAAACAAAAAAAATTCACATGTGGCCATGCTTTCAACAGACAGTCTTAAATAAACGAAGCCATAAGTAACTTTGAGAATGAAATCAAAGAAACCTTACCAGTATTTTCTCGAACTTTTGGCCAGAGCTTCCTACCACAAAGATATGTTCGACCTTGGTCTCATGCGTCAATTTAAGAAATACCTGCGGCCCAACAAACACCTAAGAGAACTGAACAGATAGCATTTACTCAAGAATAGACACAAAACTACAAACCTGATGAGGGTTAAAAGCATGCCCAGAAGGAGTGGTCAATTGAAAGGACAGACGCAGCTTTTGGAGGTGGTTTGCTGATAGTGAGAGAGTATTTTCTCCAGCTAAATCTAGTCTGGTAAATCGGCGACATATAAGTAACAAAGAGTTTAGATGTTTCAGAAAATTTCCGAAGAGAATAAGCACAGCCTTGGTCATGTACAATTATAAAAAATAATAATTAAATAATAACAAAAAGCCGCATTGACTATGTGATTACAAGCATCCAACTTGCAAATAAAAATTCAGAAGAAGAAATGAAATAGCAGGAAACATAAACCAAATAGAATTAGAGTACGTACTTTTTCTGGGTTTCTATGCTCCCAATATCACTATCAAGTACTGCAATCTCTGCATTTTCAATTTTGATAACTCCTGTGATAAATATCTGTACTTGAGTAGAACCTCCAGTTGCATAAGCTTTTTCGTCTTCAGAATCATGCAGAACCACCTACAAAAATTTGGTAAACTCAGTACAAATTGAGACCAAATGGAAGTTAGTCCAAAAGAATTAACCAAAGAAAAGAGAAGGGTACCTCAAAGACAAATGTGTAACTTCCAACATCAACACTTTCTGGCAAAACATCCAAGAAATGGGACCCACTTTCTTTGTCAAACTTGAGTTCCTACATCACACACATAATAAAGCAGTGAACCAAAGGCCATATATGCAATAATATTGTGAGAGGAGGATATCAAAACTAATCTTGTGATAGGAAGGATGTCTAAGACTAAAGAACTGTGCATAAACTAGATACACCAAGAAAACAACGAAAAAAAAAGTTATTACTCACATGGCTTGCAATTTTGGAAGCAGCTTTTGAACCAGAACTGAATGCTTTCACCAACTTAACTGTCAGAGGTGGTGCACTTGAACCAAGCACGGTATTCACTTTCACCTGATTAAAATTTGCGGTGCAAAGAACACACTTAAACAACATTATTTTGTAACTATATATTTTCCTTGGTAAGAAAATCAATCCACAGAAGGCTGATGTAACATTGATTCTGTGCAGGTCAATTAAAAGCAATAAACGAATATGAGCATAACTTAGTACAGGAGTTTGATGTTTGAAAAAAGAAAACAAAACAGTCAGCTTGAGGAAAAAGGTAAGCAATGCAGATTTCACAAGACAATACATACTATATACGCAGAGATATATATATATATCTCAAAGAAAATGTATCTCTTTCAGTAGTAACCTAGGAGATAGAAGCAGAACACAGTCATGCATATATATATATATATATATAATACCTCACAGCAATTGGTTTAAAAGAAGAAATGCTGTGTTGATAAATTGACAAACCTGGAGGTGGTCTTTCTTGGTCAATGAAAGCACTGTAGCTGGAAGTGATAATATCAGTGGGATAGAAACCCTGCACCACAAAAGAGAGAAAAAAAAACACAAATTAGGGCCCAAAAAAGAAAATTCAACTCTAAACGTTGCATTGCACAGTTACAAATTCAAAATAATTGGAGATGCAATTCAATAAAAGAAAAGGGTTTAGCACTTGCTTATTGCTTTCCAAAGAAGCTAAAGAGTCTATTTGGTTGAAGAAGTCTTTAGCATTGCCAGGAATGCCAACTCCAAGGAAGAATTTTGCCAGACCCAATATCTTGTCCCCTGGAACCTGCAAACTCTAAGCTCAAGCATTAGTATGCATATAATACCAACCTCATTGTTCCCCAAAAAGAAAGCAGAAGAGCAGGAAAGAAAGCGGCATTGAGTATGCTTCCAATCACCTTTATGTTTCCAGATGTCACAGTTGCAAATGCTGTCAATCCTCGAACAACTGATGCAGTAGTTGAAAGAGGACTCTGATGCTCACGCAGATCAACAACTTTTTCATCAAAGTAAATGGTCCCATCATCTAGAAAACATAGGTATATGATTTCACATAAATAACAGATATACCGGAAAATTAAATGACAAAACCAAACTGAAAGCAGCATTGGAAGAAAACATGTTTTAATCATAGGAAAGATTGTGTTGTGCAATCAAATTTCAATGTCAAACGGTGTTTCATGAAAATGAAACAAACAGCCTGTGCATACACATCAAAATGCAGGCAGGCTAACAAGCTCATCTCTATCAAGCCAAACTTGCTTGGGTACCACTAAAATAACAGATATAAAGTTCCATGATAGGGTTTAGGGTACAAGTAAAGGCACTATGACTCAAATTACCACCTAACATCACAAAAGTTTTTGCACCAAACTCCTAGTAAAATGTGATGATAGAATTTCACAGAAGAAGCTCATGAACCATGGATTACTATATATTATGAAAATCCAGAAACTACATACAACTTAAAACCTACAACACCAAAAGTTCTAGCATAAGAAAGTGATGGAGAAAAAAAATCAGAAGCTTATAAGGAGACATCCGTTGGAAAAAAGAAAGAGCTACACATACCATATTTCTCAATGCTGTCAAAAAGCTTCAAAACATCACTTTTCAATGTACCAATCTGCCCATAGACAACATTATCGAACATTAGCAAACAAAAAAAACAGATAAAGAATTACAGAGTAGAAGCGTATTAAAAAAAACAGGTAAAAAAATTGAAATAACAGAGTAGAATCGTATTATACTAATAAGATCTATAGAATCTGATTACATAGCTATATAAAAAAAAGCTAAAACGACAAGAAAAAATAGGTCCACATATATTGGTAATGATTTGGTCAGTGTGTGAAGATTCCCAATTCGGACCAAAACCACTGAAGGTCAATTAGCATGTAAGTTTCTTCCCCGTATTTAAATGGCCCACAGAGGTTCAAGTTTAAATTTAAACACATTTAAAGCTTATTTTGGGTGCTTATATAAGTTTAAATTAAAACACAAATGGAAGTTTTTTTACCTTAGACTGATCAACTTCAGAAGATGCTAATGAGATAACTCCAGAAAGTGCTTCAAGCGCCAATCCTGAAAGAGGGATGATAAAATCAAGTAGTGAGTATAAGCCACTTATTAATCCCCCTCTAGTTGAATAAAGATCAAGGATTGAACACATGGGAGCAAATTTAGGGTGTTGAGGGAAAGTTCCCATTTACATCACCAACTGATTAGAAAAAGTTCTCCATCAGAAAATAAACAGCATAACATATAAATAATTCTTGAAAAGTCATTACCAGCGGCATAGGTACTAGCCTCGGGATTATCAGAACTGAAGCGCCACCTTCCATCACTCTGGCTGAGAGACTGCAATAAGATTTCAAAATCATTCAAACATTCAAAAAAAGAAATATTTTCTTCTTTGAGATATGAAACGAAACTGCGAAAAGGGGGGTGCAGGTGGGGTGGAATGATTGAGAGGTCAGAATCAGAACATCCCATCGACATTACAAGAAAGTCGTGACCAGATGCTAAGAATTATATGACATAGCAAGTTCTGCCAGCACCTGTAGATAGCAAAAACTGAAACTATTTCATCTACAAAACCACTAATTGTTGTGGGAACTACCTTGATAGAATGGAATACTCCACCAGCATCAACAAGAAGTACATCGACTTCAGAACTTTGATCCTGCAGCAAGAAATAAAAAAGGCAAAAAATTTAGGTAATGAATTCATAATCTAAAGATGTAAGGCCTCAAAGAAACACAAAAGAGAGGCTCTTGCACAATAGTTAAAACAATTAAAATAGTAACATTATTCAAAATATTTGTTTTTTCCTGCACAGAGTTGATATTATTTTCATAAATCACCATTGCTGCATGTTGAATTTATAGCCAAACTAAGACCTTGAACCAAAAAGATGTAAACCCGAGTTGGAAAGTGCCACCAAAAGGTAGATCAACAATTTACCTTAATAAGTACCAAGCTTCCGATTGAGTAGTAAAAGTCAAGCAATGAACTTGCACCATTGACAATAGTTTTAAGTCTTGAAGCAATGCCCTATACAAGGAGATAAGAATTAATCACCAACTTCATTATTCTTCCACATAACTCATAAGCAATTACTTTCATGTCGAGAACAAAGCAGAGGGTGCTAAAGGCTTAACAGTACCTCAAGTACTTCATTTTTAACCTCGCATTCCAAAATGCTGTTAACCTTTAAGGCATAGAACAAATCCTTTGGGGCAGAAGACGATGACCCAAGTTTGTCCACAACAGACTGACAAGCAGCTGTGCGTATATCGGACTTCTTATTAATCCCAAGAACCTCAAACGATCTTAGGGCTTCATATGCCTCTTCTAAACTGTCAACAATTTACCGAAATAGAATAATTAGATTCGAGGACAGTGACCAAATTTGAAACCAGTATCCAAATAAATTACTCTAATCGTGCAAATGTAACCAAATTCCACCAGAATTATAAGCTAACTGCGCATTACAAGCAAAATGCAGGGAAAAAATCGAAACTTTAACTTCAAATCTCAGAATTCACAGCGGCGGCATCATATAAAAATGAAATAAATCCGTTTCAATTCAATTGGATCATCCCAGTGATTACATCCACATCATTTCATTTTCTCAGGAACCAAACAGAAAATACCAAAAATCAAACAGACAAATCATTTCAAGGGTTTAATTAGGGGTTTAATTCACCTCCCGAACGATCCATCGGCAGGCGCGAAGAGCTCCGAAGCCGCGGATCGGTGAGAGTCGGAGATCGGCTGGAAGACAGAAGCAGCAGCGTGGCAGATCGAAACTGCCACAATCAGCACCAGAAATCCGCCGAGGCCTCTGGTAGCCATTCCTGCAATAGTAACGAAATCAGCAGCTTCAGATACGTAAATTCACTCGCGCATTTGTGTACGAAAGCGAATCGGAAGACGCTAGGGTTTCAGATCGCGAGAAGGAACGTACTGAGAGCGTTGGAGCGTTGGGGAGAGAGAGAGAGAGAGAGAGAGATGGTCAGCGGTGGTGAAGTCTCAGGGCGCGACGACTACTGCGCGAGTGAGCACTACTGAGGAGAGTGAAGACTCTGGGGCAGCTAAGAACGAGGTCGTTTTAGTACGCCTGTTTGGGCTTTTTTGGAATTTTAGGGAATGGAGGCCCGTGCGTATAATTATTTTATTTTCACTTTTTCATTTTCGTGTACTTGCTTGCGTATAAATTAACAATCCGGTCTTCTGATTGGTTGAGGGTTGTCATTGTATTTGGAGTAAATATAGAAAAATAAATTTTTGTTCCCCCTGTCAAACTCTGATGACCGTAAATAAGAATGTAACACATATTGTTGTATAATGCTGCAGTCGAGTTGTATTCATTTACATTGTAAATAAAAGAACTCAAATTCGACTCACACGAATAACAAGTTTGATAATTAGTTATGTAACTTCGAAAACACTTCAGTCCTAACACTACGTAAGACTAAATCAGTACCCATGTAACTTAACCCATGTCTCACATTAATAGCGGGTTCAAAAGCTAGGCCTCTTGTGTAGCTTAGTTCAGTTGTCATTGTATACAGAGCCTCAATAGTGTTGAATTCAATCGTTTGTAAACGAGACTCACCTCTGATAGGCATTGGCTAGAACATATGTAGCCCTATGCACCCGAGTTCGATTCCCCACTCGCCGCACTTTAAGATTGGTTATAAAATGGACCCAAAAGTTGAATGAATGTGTGGCGATAGCGTCACAACCAAATATATTAGAGTAGATGTGAGCTCATATATACACTCAAATCCATTTTTGTAGGCGGAAAGTAAATTTGCAAAACATATTCATAGAAATCTACCACAATTGCAAAAACTCAACAGATAACCAGTCTACAATCATTTGTGCAGCTGCTACATATTACTGGTGGTAGACATTCAGTTACAGTCCCCAATCAAAACGTCCAACGAGGTAACACTCCTAGTAAAACTACAAACTCCGAGACACTTCAAACAACGACATGAGAGTAGCTGAACCATGTGAAGTACTCAATGCTTCAGAGGTGACTGCTGGGTTGGCAACAATCCAAACCGCTTCTTCAGAAGATATCTTTGCCTTGAATATTTGTCATCAGGGGAGAAGCGGGCTGCAGTTAATTATGGGAAAATAACGGATTAGTAACGAAAAGAACTGGGAAACTTTTTCTACGGAACATTAAGTAGAAGATAAGTAACAAACCACAGATTGTTACAGAACTCTCTACTTGAAAACGACTCAAAGATTACAAAACTCATCCAACGAAATCAGAAAACACCATATTCTGGCAGTCTTGTGTCCAATCTCACAAATTTGATTAAAAAAATGTAAACCAAATCATCAGCAACACAGTTCATTTCAAAATCAGTTTACTTTTCAGCAGCGGACACACCCACACAACACAACCATTCAGAGCATAATGTTACAAGTTCGGAAACAATCAGGCAACAGAGAAGACGTAAGTTGCAGCAATTTATCTTATAGTTTTGCGTTGACAATAGCACCGACAGAAAACATCTCTTGGCATCACGCTAGCAGCCAGGAACTTAGGACTACTTTTGGTTTCATCTGTCTCCTCCCATCACGCTAGCAGTAAACAGTGAAGATCCCAAATAACATACTATATCTACAAGTTAACCACCCTAAAATCATTACATGCAAGAACGCGAAAAACAGCAGGGTACGACATCCTTACAAGTCACAACATAACAATCAATGCGAAAACCTATTCAGACAACTAACAAAGCAGCAAAGAGCATAACCAGCTCGAAAAAAACAAGGCAGGAACATCTTACCGGGATGGGCAGATTGTGTAGCATTCCCAAGTGGTGATTCCTTCTGCATTCAGAAAAATCAAATGAAAAGTTCAATGAGTACATCAAATAGAAATACCGGCAAGTCACTACGTGTTCAAACAACGACCTAAAACACTAGTCATCATCACATACCTTGGTGGTGTACACTTTGTTGCCATTCTCGTTTATGTAGTACTGAAGATACATGGTGCCTGCTTTTTTCTTCAACCTGCTGAAGATCAAAAGCAACTCTCCATGAAACCCAAACAGAAATTCTTATTAAAAAAAACCCAATTGAAAATTTTCCATTAAAATCAACCCCTTAACTCCAACTAGTAAAAACCCTTGAAAATTTCTCGATTTTTAATTTTTGGTGCTAAAAAATCTCGAATTTTATCAAAACATTGTTTACGAATCTTGAAGTTGGAGGTTTTAAAACATGAAATTAATGAATTATTAAGGAAAAAAGATAAAGAAATTGTTCTGAAAAAACATATTAAGTTCGTACCTGAGAGCTGCAAAATGTAGGCGGAGGACAAAGTGCTTGGTGTTCGCGCTAGGGTTTAAGGGCAGTGAACGAAGACTGAGATTTTGCGGAAAATATATGCTGGACTGATTTTCCGAAATTGCCCCTCTATTGTTGCTTAATGCCTAAACGAAGCCCAAACTCCATGCCCGAGCTTTAACCACTTTGCTTTCGTTGAAAATTCTTAGAATCTGAAACCCAATAGGCCCAATTCAATAGTAAGAGGCTTTGGCCCCGTTTGTTAGACAGTCTTAGGAGGGAGTGGCTTAACTAAGATTACCGTCCAGTATTTCGTGCAAGCAAGGATTGACATTAATGAGACTAAGTTGGACTCGCCTCAATTGTAGACCTCGCTAAATGTCATTATCTAGTCCGGAGCTGCAAGGCGATATTAGCTAGGATTAGTCACTCGTCTCACATGTCTGCAAGAAACCCATAATTCACAACCTTTAGTAGCTGCAAATTCTTCACCTTGAAAGAAACTGCAAATCCGAATCTATAGAAGGTGACCGTGTATAGGTTTTGCTTCGGCCAAATCACAACAGCAAGACCCAGTCTTCTTCCCAACTACGGTGTGACTCATCTCTTCCATACTGATCGAGCAGCCCTAAGTCCCTTGTGCAACTCTCCCATAACACCTACTCCCCCAAATAAATTAAAAAACTAACCTCAAATTCGCAAGCACCTAACCTGGACATCTGCTGCATATAACTAATTAATTGGGTTAAGATGCAAAATTTTGATAGACCATGAATTTTTTATTTTATTTTTTGTGTTTTTTTTTTCCAAAAGGAAATGTGAATAAAAAAATGATAAAAGAAATTTTGAGTTCTAGAAATATTTTACTATGTGTCTTAGTCCAACATGCACAAAACGTTTCATAATTCTAATCTAGCTTAGTCCCTGAAGCTAGTCCAATCCTAGCTAAAAAAGTGAAGCAAATGGGGCCTTAAGAGCCATATTTTTATAAAATTGTTGTTGATACTCTTAAAATGTTATCGTGCAGTTGTAACTTATAAAAAATATAAGGAAGAAATTGCACTTGTTTGAGGATTTTTTTTGGAAATTGTATGGTCATAATTAGTGTTACATCCCGTCCCTATAAATAATGTATTTTATTCCCCGACGTTGTAAATTTATGAAAATACCCCTGGTGGGCCAAGTGAGTCCTACGTGGACATTCGATTTTATTTTCGTAATTTCGTACGTTTCTTATTAGTTTTGATTAGTACACTTCACTACGAACCCATAGACGCAAACGGGACATTTTTTTGACTTGTAACGGACAAGTTACGTACATGGGCATTTTGGTAATTTTCAACTTGCAATATCATGATTTCTGTGGATCACTCCCGTGGTTTCTCACAAACCAGAGTGCCCTGCACCCTTTGATATTTTCAGTCTGCAAAGGTTACATGCAATTTGACTGCATGCATTTGTTGAGCACTTTTGTGCCTTTAAATCAAGTGCAATTCCGTGTGGATTTCACCACACCTCACCAACCTAAATTAGTCTGTCTGCCACTCCCTTATGCCCCCTTCCCCGTGCCTTTGTGCTTTGCACACAGAAAATGCATGCAAACATTCTCACCCACCATTCACACATCTTTGTCGAGACCACCACATTCCTGACTCACTGAAATTTGAACAATCACCACCATTTTAGTTCAGTTAACCATCCTCACCATCCAAGGACCAAAACCCAGCCCACTGTGATCAGAAAACCCAGCAAACCCGAGCCCATGACTTCAAACCTCGAACCATAAAATTTTTCAGCAAGTTCCAGAATTTTCCTGGCCGAGTTCCATCGATCTAGACCTTGATCAAACACAAATTCATCACCAATCGACCTCTGGGAACCATGGGATCACAACCCAGGCATTGCATGCGAGGTTAACACCGAGATCGTCGAAGTTCGAATTTTGGTCGAGACTTTCGAGGCTAATTCTGGCCATCTCCAGCCACCTTTTGGGGTACCACTAGGTAAAATCGAACTCTCCTCTCTCCTAATTTCATTTTGGCACCTTTAGTGTGAAAAATGGTTGTGATTTGAAGAATTTGTAATTTTTCCAGAAATTCCGGCGAAAATCCCAGTTTCTGACGAAACTCCGGGCGGCAGACGGAAAGTGCAGCAGTGACCGGCGAGATGACGTCAGCAAACCCGATTCTGACGTCAGCCAACGGGGTCGTGACGTCAGCATGTCCAGTTCAAACCGGTCGGACCGAAGAATATTTAGAGGTATATTCCATTTCCAATATGACGCCGTGATGGAATATTCCCTAACGGCGACGAAATATTCCGTCAGGCTTAACAGAATATTCCGTTAAAGTTAACGGCACGCTGTTAACTTTAACGGCACGCTGTTAACTTTAACGGCCGTTAACTTTAACTTAACGGCACGCTGTTAACTTTAACGGCACGCTGTTAACTTTAACGGCACGTGTTGCCGACCTCCAGCCGGCGCGCGTGACCTCGCATGGCCCGCGCGTGGGCGCTCGTGCGGGCGCATGCGAGTGCGCGTGGAGACGCTTGCAGCCTTGTGGCGGCGCGTGGCAGCGCGTGAGCCAGTTTTTCGACAGTTTTAAGTCTCGAATTGAGCAAACAATGGGGATTTTGAGTCTTTTCCTTATTATAATTTGGATTCGACTTGTTTAATGATTAGTATAGTAATTTCCCATATAGGTGAGACCTATCCCGAGGAGTACCGAGGCCAGGCTAGGTACGGCGGCTACGATCCGACGACATACCAACGAGTGGGCCGTTTTCTTTATAAAATATTATTATATTATGTGTTTTAAATGGTATTTATGACCTAGTATAGCATGTCATGATTTGATGAATTAGAAATGTTTTGGTTAAATATCTTTATTTGAGTTTTAGAAACTTATTATTGGCATGACTATACGTTTGTGATTTTATTTACTTATCATGCATACTTGCACGGTGTTAGTACTGTTCGGGCCAGGACTAGCTTCATGTGTATGTTCACACGCACCGACACGCTCATTTTGGATCCATCGTAGGTGTCAGCCTGTTCTAGTTGCCTTGGCAGCTAGAACTCATTGTGATGCGCTTAACGCCAGCTTCACGTGTAGTACTAGAGCGTAATTATAACACCCAGCCGGTTCATGTGGCTACTTTCTGCATGAACTCGTGTGCTTGTATTTATTTGATAAGTTATTTATACACTGCTATTGATTATTTGACCACCCGTATCCTTTTTGGGCGTTGTTCTCAATACTTGAATTATTTATATACTTTTTGGTATTAAAGTTATATTTTGGAATTTACTACGGGTTTTACAGCGAGGGGTTACTATTTTCCCGAAACTCAAGAAAAGTTTTATTAAACTTTACCCCCTTCAAGACTTAGAGACTGAAATTGGGCAGACGAGAACCTGTGGCAACTGCTGACATATCTTTCTGTTAATGTATGGTTAACTTTCCTGTGTGTGTTCATATCCATCCTTCGGGATGGGAATATTACTTTCCTACTGCACTCCTTGCTCTGATGTTTAGTTGTAACAAGGGTTAAACTCCCACACTGCGCACTCTTGATTTTCTTTCTTACTTTTAAATTTTCAACTTTTATTCAAATTCTTATTTATTTCCACGTCATGACTTCGTCACTCCTCCGGAGTGACGGTCAGCACGCCTCGATATCCGGTGTTTACCTGGATATTCGGGTCGGGGTGTGTTAGTTTGGCATCAAACTCGTCAAGCGAAAATAATTCCTTATTTCTTTAAAATATTTTATAGTTTTTATTAATCCACTTATACCAAAGGATCTGCCCACTAGTTGTATGCCAATTTTGCATAGTTAGAGTGGATTTTGGCCTAAAGAGTCGGAGTAGGCTACAGTGCTCGCAAGCATTGAATGCTCACACCAATCTCACCATTAAAAGGAGGGAGGAGGGAGGAGAGAGGGGGGGAAGGAGGGTGAGATAGGTATGAGCATTCAATGCTTGCGAGCACTGTAGCCAGTCCCTAAAGAGTCATCTCTAGTCTTTTGCCTTGGCAAAACTACAATGGGTGGAGTTGCTTTAATTGGTTATAGAGAGGGGCGTCTTTTCGATTCTGGCTTATGTAACCAAAACAAAACCTTTGATATTAATTTTTGCTTAAAACAAAAGGCCTGCTAATAGATGATAAGCTTAAAGAAAATTAATTTTTTGTTTTTATAGTTACTGAACATTTGGTTTTCTCTGTTTTTATAGTTGTGGTGTCATTAGAGATAGAAATGACAATTGGTTATTATGTGATAATTTCAACTAATTTAGATGGAGATCAAGTTTTAGAGGTTGGTTAAACAAAAATATAGGAAATATTGGTTTTCTCTGTTTCCACAGTTGAATATTGCAGGCTTTGCAAACACATCACAATAAACTTATAAATTCATAATAATAAGATTGAAAAAAGAAAATTACCGGTAGTCGGATCTCTCGTAACTTGTTGGTTTTGTGTAACAACTAAGGGTCATCAGGTATTTAATTTGATTGACACCAGGTTGGATCTGCGTCTCATAATCTCTTATAACTCGTTGACTTTGTGAATCAGCTAGCAGGTCTTGAGTTCGATCGACATTGAAAAAATTACAAAATTGAGAGTGAGGTAAAAGGGCAAAATGGTAAATTCACATCGTCGCATTTAGACAAAATCCAGTTGACCTTTCAAGCAAACTCTCTCCCCTTCGAACCCACGTCTCTGCAAACTCCTCATTTGAAACCTTCCCCCCACCATTTCCCCATTGCTTCAAATTCACGTCAAATTCATCCCAAATTCAAATCCCCAACTCCCTCACCAAAAATTTGACCCCAAAAAAATCAAAGTTTCGTAATTTTCTCGAATTATCAGCCGCATTGCTCGATCAGAATCCGGAAAAGCTCGAAGCTTTCTGCTCCCAATTCGATCCCGAAACGATGTCGTTCGAGGACGAGGAGGAGGCGTTCGAGCACACGCTACTCGTGGTCCGGGAGGTCGCGGTCTACAAAATCCCGCCGCGGAGCACTTCGGGCGGGTACAAGTGCGGCGAGTGGCTCCAGTCAGATAAGATCTGGTCGGGTCGGCTCCGGGTCGTGTCGTGCAAGGACCGGTGCGAGATCCGGCTGGAGGATCCGAACTCCAGCGAGCTCTTCGCCGCCTGCTTCGTCCACCCGGGCCAGCGCGAGACCTCCGTCGAGACCGTGCTCGACTC
This sequence comes from Gillenia trifoliata, assembly GCA_018257905.1. Lineage (NCBI taxonomy): Eukaryota > Viridiplantae > Streptophyta > Magnoliopsida > Rosales > Rosaceae > Gillenia > Gillenia trifoliata. Next base: position 32,937,501 of record CM031080.1, on the reverse strand, counting down.
GTCGCGCTACTTCGTGCTCAAGATCGAGGACGGCACCGGGAAGCACGCCTTCATCGGGCTAGGGTTCGCGGAGCGGAACGAGGCGTTCGATTTCAACGTGGCGCTTTCGGACCACGAGAAGTACGTGAAGAGGGAGCACGAGAAGGAGAGCAACGGCGGCGAAACCAGCGACGACGGCCACATCGATATTCATCCCGCCGTCAATCACAGATTGAAAGTAAGAAAATTTTGAAATTCTTTACTTTAATTTCAGATTTTTAGTGAGCAATTTCGTTTATATATGTCATTTTTTGGGATCTGAAGGAAGGTGAGACGATAAGGATAAATGTGAAGCCGAAGCCGACGAGTGGGGCCGGGATGTTGTCCGCGGCCGGGCTATCCGGGACGGCGAAGGCCAAACCGATTAGTTTGGGGTTGGCTCCACCGCCCGGGTCCGGGAAGGGCAGGTCGGCTCTGCCACCACCTCCCAATGACCCTGTTGCTGCTAGAATCAGCTCTGGTGGTGTCAAGTCGCCGGATAACACTAGACGTGGATCCGACCCGTTATCGGATCTTTCCCAGATTGAGGTATGCAAATGTTACTCATTGTTGCTTTGGAAAGGAATTGCATTTCTTGTTCAGCTGAAGTTGTTGTTGATCTTGTTGAATGTGGAATGTGTCTCTGAGTTTTGGTAAATATTAGCTATAGCATTTGACATCAAAACTAGCTGACTAAAATGCTAGGAATTCCATGGAGACCTTCAGCATTTGTGTTTTTGATTCATGCAATGTAGTCTGATCTAAATTACGGGAAGCGGGATTTGAACTTGAGTGCATAGGAGGGCACATTTAATTTTGATCGTATCCGTGTTGATTGTATGGAGACCTTCGGGCTTCAGTATTGATTGTTTGTAGATAGGCAGCAGGTCTCTGCTGTCTATGCATATTACTGACTTTTGCTCGTATCCGTGTTGTTCGAATGGTAATATCGAAGTATGTCTTGAGTGACTTGCTGCTTCTGCCTGTGTATGGCGCATGTTTGTCATCAATGTCCCTAACTTATTTGATACTGGCCTTTGCCAGCTCTTTAATTCCCGATTTACCTGGAAAGTTGGTTTCGAGTCCCATTCTTAGATCGGCAAGCTGAGAATGAGTAGCTAGCCAAACGAATATGTAGGAAGTGATTGCAATCAGAAAGCTTAGTTCTTGCCCAATTGGTATTGGTTTTCTTTTTGTTTCAGCTGCTTTCTTCTTCAATATTGTGCGTCCTTTGTTTTTATGTCGATCGATACATTTCTTCTCCCACATGAAGGAAAAAGATGCAAACTCTGTCAGTGCAAATATGAGTGGTTTATGGACATTTTACTCATCATTGCCTCTTGGAGAACCCTTTTTCCACAATTCCAATTACTGATGCATTTTCTCATGATTCATTTCCAGAGGAATCTTCCTCCAGCAACCGGATCAGGCTCGACAAAGACTAGTGCAGCAGGATGGGCGGCTTTCTGATTGTGTGAGCATCTGTTAATTATGATCGAGGTCTTCATTTAATTTTTTTTCTTTTGTTGAGGAAAAAAAAAAAGCGAGAGGAAGGAATATGTGAGAAAAGAAAGAAAGCACAAGGTACCAAATACTTCCATATGTGGAAAATAATGTTTCCCTGCGATATATTTTCGAGCTTCTTTTGTTCTTTGTGCCGGCTCTTTGTCAACTTACAGTTTCATGTTTTTGCTTCTATATAATAGAGAAATGTGCCTTATCTATTTCATATGCTATTTGCTCTTTTCTGTTTTCTCTTTTGTGTGTTCTTGGTTGGATGTTAATACTTGCATTTTGGCAATTTGACATTCTGGTCGACTAAAATATAAGTTGGTTTGTCATTTTCCGTTCTTTAATTTTGTAATAACAGCGCCGTCTGCCCATTGACGAAGGGGAGGAGTGCAGAAGGAGAGAACGGAAGTGTGAAAATCACTCCCCTGTCGTTTTCGTTGAAATATATCCGGCCAAAAGCCGAAGTAATTGTTTTATTCTCTACTTTATTAAGTGGTTTTTGTAAAGGGATATCAAAGCAAGAATAATTATCCGAGTGCCGTGCGGGTTACTTCTAGAATTTTAAAGTCCATAGTTTCTTCATGGCTCTTTCGGGGCAAAACTGTCTTTTTCCACAACACAATATTCTAAACTATTCTAATTTACTGAAAGAATAATATTAGAAAGGGGAATTCGAGTCGAACTCAGAGTCCTGGCCAGTTGGCCTAACTTATATATGCATCTGGGCAACATTGTTAAATGGAACGAGTAAATTATCCGAACTCTACAGATTACTGTACAGAGAAAATGTATCTAATGAGTGTGGTTTTGTTCAAAATGGTCCCCGAACGTACCGGGAAAAAAAACTATGAAATTTCTGGTCACCTTTGCCCTACAAAGATATTAACAACGGTAATGGATGAAAATAATCAGCACACTCGAGCGATGAACCGACGGTTGAGATTACTGATGATCAAACTCTGGCTTTAGAACCCAAACTGCTCCGTTTTGGTTTTTCTCCAGTTTGGCTATTTCCTTCAAAAGATTCTTAAACAAGGGAAGATCCTTTGATGGTATTCTGTCCTTGAAATGCTGCACTATGCTTGAAGAATCCGTACTTCCCCCTCTTTGTTGGATGAATGTACAGATCTGACGAACCAGTACTTCAGGCTGCACTCCGCCTAGGTTGTGAGTCGTCCTTGAAGGTCCAACATCGAAGGATTTTGCTCTGTTAAACTGATGCTCAATTCCGGCTTCCACGGCTCTTTCTTGGTGTCCTCTAATTTTTGCCAGTAATTCAGCAGAAGATAATGCCTTCCCAGCTGGTGCCCCAGCCACGAAACCATTTGTGCCATTGCTGGGGCCTTCATCTGACCGTTTGGTATTCTTGATCAACTGGGAATTCACAGTTGACCCAAATTTCCCACGGACAGCTGATGGTGCACCTGCCATTCCTGATTTCCCAGTCCATGTGGGGACAGACACACCGTCACGGCTTCGAAGCATCCGTGACTGGCGCAACGCTTCTGCTGCTCTTTGTGCAACTCGTGAAGCTTGCTCCTCAAGCTTCATCTTCTCTTCATCATGGGCGTTCATGATTACATCATGGTTCATAGCACTCTGAAATCAAAATTGGAACACTGTTAAAAAAACAACGGCAACATACAGCAGGGAGATGGAGACTGAATTAAGCAAACAACAGTGACAATTTAGATGTATTCCAAAACTCTAATCATCAGAAAATTCTTGCAATTAAATTAAGGAAGAAACCGAACAACTTCTTGATTATTTCAGACAAAAGTACGTTATCTCAGGTTAAGTTCAACAGATGTAGATAAATCCTAACATACCCACAGTTAAAATATTATCAACGAAGAGAAGAAACTTACATGTATCCCTTGAGCGTCAAAAAGGCACTTCAAAATATTTGTCTCTTCATCTACTTCACCGTCACTCTGGTCAGCCTTTTCTTTCCCATTCCTCCTGGATGGTCCAGCCTCAGAGTTCTTCGCCTTGTCTGAGACAACACCATTGGTAGACAGTACAGAACCTCTCTGAGATTCTTGCTTATCGGGCTTATCATTCTGCACACCAATGACGTTGGCATCTTCAGATAATTGACCAAACAGATTAGCTGTTTCGGTAGACCCATTCTCTCTGTCATCACTCAGAGTGAAAAGATCCTTCATGTCTCTAGCTTTAAAGAACCTTCTCTGCTGTGGGTTCTTCAATATCTTATTGGTCAGGAAATGCTTGTAAATTTGTCTATGATATACCTTCTCCTCTATGGTTCCACGGGTGATCAATCTATATATGGTTACATCCCTCTTCTGACCAATACGCCAAGCACGCTCCCTTGCCTGTTAAAAGCACCCAGATTACAAGGTTTAACAAAACAAATATCAACTGTTCTAAACACGGTTTAACGAAAAATCCTGTAGGTATTATTTCAATCAGATATATACTAGAAGGATCCATCCTCCTTACATGTTCACAATTTCGCAAGGGGGACACATCTATGATTGTATCTTAAACTTTTACAGTGGAGAAGACAAGTTTCCAAGTTCAAACATTTGCATCCAACTGAAAACTAGAAGAATAGGAAGTCCACAATAATATACCTGCATGTCAGTTGAAGGGTTCCAGTCGGGATCAAAGATGATCACCCTATTTGCACCTGTCAGATTTGTTCCTAAACCACCCACCTTAGTTGTTAAAATGAAAACAAACACATCACTTGAGTTGTTAAATTCATCTATTAAGGCCATCCTCTGTTTGATGGGAGTAAGACCATCCATCCTCCGGTAACTATAACCATCAGCAACCAGAAAACTTTCAATAATGTCAAGCATTTGTTGAGTTTGTGTGAAAAGAAGAACACGATGCCCTTGATCCTTCCAAACTTTAAGCACTTGTGAAACAACTTTTAATTTCCCACTGCGTTCAAGATTCCCATAATCTGGATTCTGGGCGCAGTGTTCCCTCTCAAGCAGATCAGGGTGGTTGCAGATCTTGCGCATGACATCAATTCCATAAAGCGAATTTCTATTACCATCCATAATCTGTTCCACCTCAGAACTAGCAAGAAATGCTCTATATGCAGATCTTTGCTCATCAGTGAGGCTGCAAAAGATGACATGTTCAGTCTTCTTAGGAAGATGGGCATTCACATCAGCCTTCATGCGCCGAAGAAGATACGGCATGATCAAGTCTCGCAAAACCACAGCACACCTGCACAATGAAAATAGTTTAGACTGAAAATACGAGAAGTCTTATAATCTTTTTTTCCTTAAGGATGAACCTATAAGATAGTTAAGGAATTTCAAAAATTTGAAGTTACACATTCAGAGTTACACAAAATAATACATAAGTACTCTGTACGTGTCTTGACATATAAGTATTCATCCTGGCTATTGCACACTGCAACTTTGTGTGTGTGTATATATATATATATAAAAGTTGGGCCATTTTGTATTTAAAAAATATCAATGCAAACCTGTATGCAGTGGATACTTGTAATGGTGAAGCATTTGCATAACCACCAACAGATATGGGAACTGCAAACTCAGCCTCAAATATGGGCAACACCCCCAACTTTCCAGGGAAAACAAAATCAAATAAGGACCATAGTTCAGTCAGCTTGTTCTGAATTGGTGCACCCGTCATTATAATACGATGAACTGTTTGTAACTGCTTACAAACTAGAGTAATTTCTGCATTTGGGTTCCTGATTCGGTGTCCTTCATCCAAAACTGCATAACCCCAATCAATGTCGAGCAAACTTTCCCCTACAATACGGAGTTGCTCATAAGTTGTAATTAGCAACCCGGATTCTGACCTCAAAACACGGTTTATCAAGGAATCCCATTTTTTGGTGCTTTTAGATGATTCTGGTCTCTCATAATCACTGTCCAATGAACCTTCACTATCAGAATCACTTTCATCAGACTTTGATCCTTTTTTTTTAATAGCAGACTCCCGAGCTGAGTCATGAAGCAACTCCACATGAAAGCTTGGGTACCATTTTTTAGCCTCCCTTTTCCATTGGCGCAAAAGTGTAACTGGGCAGACAATAATGCTTGGTTTATACATACGACTGAAATGCAATGCACCGAGGAAAGACAGAACCTGGATGGTTTTACCAAGACCCATCTCATCTCCAATAATTCCGCCTGCTTTTTGGCAATGCAGTTCCCATAGCCACTGGACCCCAACCTTTTGATAGTCAAAGAGTTGGTTAAAAATGTATTCTGGAATTTTCAGCCCCCCTTCTAGAGTAACATGCGGATATTCATCCTCATCTACATCTCCAACATCATCTAGGTTTTCTTCTTCACAGCTGGGAGTGTCTTCTGCAATAAAAAAAATATGTATCATTATTTTGCAGATTTCTATCGTCAAGCAAGGAGAACAGATATTAAACAACATACTTAATAATATCTTGTAAAGAATAGATATAAACAATTAAAACAACTTCTGTTTTACAAAACATTTAACTGTGCCACACATCTACCTAACACCATAAGCAATGACAACACTGAACATACCACTTTCATGCAAATCATTTTCCTCAAGAGAAATGCGCTTTCTCCATCTTTTGTCAGGCAAAGGACGCTTCCTTTTCTTTCCTGAACTTTTATTCCTCTCTGTACCATTTTCTAGGGATTGAGGAATTTTAAGCGGTTTCCTTAGCCTCTTAAAAGGATAAGTGGGTGGATCAAGCTTTGGTAGAGCTTCTGGATCAAGCAACTTAGTAGCTGGGCGAGCTTGAGCAGCCTCTGAAAGTGACTGCACTGCTCTAGCAACACTGGCTGTAACAAAATCATCACTCCTGACTTCTTCTGCAAGAACATTACGCGTCCGAGATGGCCCTTGTTCTTGAAGGCCTCGCTCAAAGCCCTTTAGCTGATGGAAAGGAGTCAAAATTCCTTTACGAACTAATTCATCTCTTTCCTGGCATATCAAAAGCATCAACATAGTTATCCTCGTTATTAGTTAATCTCTCATACACATTAAATTTTACAAAGCAATACAATGTGAGAAAGATTAAGGAACCATGTTCAGTTCAAGGGTGTCAACTCACTGTTTCAACAAAGCCTGCAGATGCTGCATCCAATACGGCATCAAAATCGTCATCCTCGTCAAATGAGACTGTTTTAATCCTTTTCTCTAGCTTTTTGCCGGATCTCTGAGCTTGTTTCAACTTCCTCTTGGGTGCAGACTTGTCCTTGACAATATCTAATAAGATTTTGTCACGCGCAATACCCTTGGACGGTCTTCCCTTACCTAAATCCGAAAGCTCCTTCTCAAGTTGAGCCTTTGTTTTCTTTAGACTTCTTAGCCGGTCAGTAGCCAGGGCATGCTGGAGGTTATCCTCCTTATTTGCCGGCTCTGCGCAATCATCACCATCACAAGCACCGTCTTCATTCCCCGCTGGTTCAGGTTCAACAGTGGACTCAACGGCATCAATTTCAAACTCAACTGCCCTCAATTTGTTATACAATTTGACCTCGCTGGCAACCGATGGATCAACACTTTCCGCTTTCTCAAGACGTTCCTCCTCCTCATTACTCCCTCCAACTTCACTAACATTACTACCATTGCCATTGTTATGCACCTGCAGTTCAACACTACCTACTGTCAAATCCTAACATCCATTTAACTATTCCATCACTCTCCCCATCTTTTCGGAGCTAAAAAAAACACCATTTCGCAAATTTCGATCAACTACGTGCAATGCAATTAGTAATCGAGATTAAAACAACGAAATTCAATCAACTCCACATACCCCTGATAATATGCGCCTCTCGATATCCTCGGGATTCGCTGCCGTTGCCCCTTTCAAACTGTTGAGCAAAATTGCATCTTCGTCTTCCTCCATGTTATTGCTAATGTGAAATTTAGGGAAATTTTATCTGATAATTTCAATTAGCAGCAGCAATTAGGCATGCATTCGAATCCAATTAAGCAGAAAAATCAAACACAAAACATCAAACGGAATTCGAATTCGATAAATTACGTACCGGATTCAGATATTATAGATTCGCGGAACCGAAATCTCTCTCACTCTCTGTGAAAGGGTTTTGGAGCTGTTATTTGTATGCTGTTTCTTTCTATGGCGCGCGAGGGGGCACACGATTGTTAAACCTGCGCACCCTCTCCGTCGTCTCCGAGAAGTTAACTTCCAAGGCTTTCTCACTTAATATCGCGGCAAGTGCGCGACTGCGAGTCTCGCGGGTTTTTTATGGATATTAAATACACGACATGTCGTTGGTGTTTGAGTCGTTTTCCTATTTTATTAGGAAATTGTTATTATCATTTTAAAAATTTAAGTTTACACTTCAAACTTTTTATAATTTTTAAAACAAAAAACTTTGACGTGGAGTGTACAATTAAATTTTTGAAGTACCTATAATAGTTTTTTTTTATCAGTACACTTATTGCTACACAACATATGAAGTCTTTGCATATCGGTTTTATCATAATGGTGAAAAACAATCATACATATGCACCACAAGTTCATCTCCATCCGATTCTCCTCCTTTCTAACAAATAACTATTTAACATACTAACATTATCGCTCTATTAAAAGAAAACATATGAAGTCTTTGGAATAGAATGCAGGGAGATATTCTTTTATCAGATGTCATTATGGTACTTTAACAAGAATTATGGGTTTAACTTCAGTGGTACGTACCATTGAATGATACGTACTGTTGAATGGTCTAAGATTCATTTGGGACCCGCTGCAAATTAATCTGGACCATTCAATGGCCGTACCATTAAATGGTACGTACCACTGAAGAATTTTCCAAGAATTATGCACAAACACATTTGTCTCACACCATGGATTAAGGTAAGTGGCGGCTTTAGGATTCAAAAGGAGGTCGGATTGAGATCACATGTTCAAAATTACTGGTTGCTTTTTGTTCCAATTTTCTTCCATATTTACAAAAATTGAAAATCTATGCGGATTCTAACCCTTAGCACCCTGCAACACATAAGCTAGAGGAAACCAACCCGACTAGACAACTACTTTGCTTGTTTCTTATGCACGCAAGTACATATATGCTTACATATATGACTAGAGAGAAATAACATGTAGGTCCTGGTTGAAAAAGTCGACTCAGTTCTAGCACGACCAACTCTTGTCGTAGGTTCACCTTTGCATAAGGTGATAAATTAATTAGGAGTTTTCGTGAGTCAAATTACACAAAGGTATTGTTGAGATAAAGACGCACTCGTATTCTTATCGGTAAAATTGATCGATTAAGTTGTAAAAAGTAAGAGACATATTTTAATTATCATTCATATGATTTAAATTTAAAATTCATCAAACAAATTGAATAATCGATGCCACTAGATTAAATTAAAATTATTAATATTATGTACCCGTCAAAATGTAAATAGAGTTGAGAATTTTTTATTCAATACGCAAACAATATGTGTATATCATAAACCTTTATGTTTGGTGGGTGATATCGAAAGAGTTTAGCATGCACCGATACATAGTGTGTACAGAATTACTGTCTGTCAAATCTTTAGTTATTTATTTTTATCCACGTATCAGACATTTGACCATATAATATATATCATATGTTGGAGCATAATAAAATTTTGGTTTTAAATTGTATCACTCACCAAAACATGAAGTCAAAAGTCCACATAGTAAACATTCTCGGAGTAGGCTACAGTGCTCGCAAGCATTGGATGCTCACACCGATCTCACTGTTAAAAGGAGGGAGGAGGGAGGAAAGAGGGGGGGAAGGAGGGTGACATCGGTGTGAGCATTCAATGCTTGCGAGCACCGTAGCCAGTCCCAACATTCTCAACAACTCTAATTTTTGGTTGATCCATTAGCTTATAGTCGGAATTTTCTTAGATGTTCCAGAGTAACGAATACTCTAAATATTTAAGATCTAAAACACTTGAACTACCGCTCACTCAAAATTTTTTTAGCTTAGAGCACCTCCACCCACCTCCACCCATTGCCAAAAGGCAAGGGCAAGGGCTTTAAACTTGCCTTTGAAACCCAAAACACCTCTCCACCGGTCCAAAATGGAGAGGGCAAGTTGTGGGCCAGCCAAAGCCCAACCAGAAGCCCGAGCAAGTGGCGCCCGACCTTACGCCAGCGGGCGTGGCTGACGTCATCCACGTTCTAATTTTTTTTTTTTCTATCAGGCACTTGCAACTCGTGCGGTGGTTTGGGCGAGTGAGCCGACACGCGGGACCCAAGCAGTTAGCCGCTGCAGAAAGAGCCGTTGGCTCTGTGACGTGGTAGTTCCACAACCGTTGGATTTCTAACGGCTAAATAATCTGAATCGTTGGATTTCCAACGGAAAAAAAAAATTGAATTTGGTGTCGTTGTGTCACGTGGCACAATATGGTGCGTTGGATTTTATAATGAAAAAAAACAAACGGTCAGGATTAATCCGACCGTTAAAATTGGAAATAATTTTTTTTTCTTTCTATAAATACCCCCAATCATTTTCTTCATTCCTTACACCACAACTTAATATTTATTTTTCCTACAACCTCCTATATTTGATTTTCACTTTCCAAACCCATTGCTAAGGGGAGCATAAAAAATAAATAAATAAAATAATATTTTTCCTTGCCCGTGCTCTTGCCCTTGCTCAACGGATAAAATTGCACAAAAATAAGTACTATTTTTGAAGGACAATCAGTTACCCTTGCCCTGTCCTTACCCTTGCCCTCCTACCCTTGCAGAGGGTGGAAGTGCTCTTATATGCCACGTCTCAATAAGCTAAAGTAAAGTCATGTGTGACCTTTCCTCACCCAAAAAAAAAAATGGAAGATTTAATGAAAATGACAATTTTAAACTTTTTCTTAACCAAAAGCACCCTAATAACTTTTTTTAATAAAAATGATAAAAATTTTAATCAAAAGGACAAATTTTATCACAACATGACAAAAAACAAAAAGGTTCACATGTTGGAAGCAAAGCCCAATATGCAAGCTATAATTTTTTTTTTCCAATTTGCCCATGACAGAATCCAAACTTTTTTAGCCCAGATCTGTCACTTTTTAATTACAAAAATGCCATTGAAACTTTCATTATTTACAAATATGCCATTAAATCATTAAAATCCAATTACCACAAGGGGAAAAAAATGAATATTATTATTATTATTTTTTATAATCAACCCAATACTCCTGTTTATAACATATTTGGTTGGGCGCTTCAAAAATTAAAAGGAATTCAACAAATACACATAACTATTTATATATTATGCCAACTATTTCTAAAAGTATGTACCGATTGTTTCTAAAACCTTCATGTCCAAACTATTTCTAAAAGTATGTACTGACTGTTTGGACATTATTTCTGGAAATAGTCACAGTTTCTAGAAATAGTGTCACTATTTCTAGAAACTGTGACTATTTCTAGAAATGATGAGTGGTCACAATTTCTAGAAATAGTGACATAGTGTCACTATAGTCACTATCCTCTTGCCCAATTTCCTCATCCTCTGCTGCCTAAACTTGTCGCTCACCGACCACAGCACCAGTTCGTCGTATAATCCATACCCATCATTCTTCTTCTCCTCCTCACCATGATCTTCATTGGTCGTTCGTCTCTACCATCCCCTCTTATGTTTTCTATTTTTCTGCGAGAACCCACATGAAACGCTCACACTTCCTCTTCAGCGATATATCTTCGATCACCTCGTCGGCACCGTCCAATTTATCTCCATCAATCACCTCCGTCTAAATCTTCGTCATCGGCTGTTTTGCGATCACCTCATCGGCACCATCTGGAAGATTCTGTCATTTATAGAGATCCAAATCCGGCAACCTTCTGGAAGATTTTGTGGCTTGTTAAATGTGGTCGCGATGGTGATCGACGACACGATCCTAACTCCAACTGTGGAAAAGAGAGATTTGAATTGTGGGAGAGAAGGGGTGAGGAGAGAGAAAGGGATTGTGTAAGCAGATTTCAAAACCCAGGTTTTTCAATCCCGTTATTACTGGATCCTTTCATATCCAAACAAGAAACTTCAAAACCCTTCATCTTTAATCCCTTCATTTCCGAGTCCCATCATTAGCAACATCCTTGGATCCACCAAAACCTCCATCCAAACAGACCCTTGGGGATTTTGATGGGGTACCTATCGACAAAGACCTCGATGGCATCTTCGGGATTCGAGAAGTGGACACGAGCCCCACCGACAGAGGTCGGAAGAGGGAGATCTGCGCGGGGGAAGGGGTCGGGCTAGGCTGCCTCTGTTTGATCGGAGTTGTGGAGCTCCGACATGGTTGAGACTGCTCTGTGGAAGGAGAAAAAGGGTCTAGGTTTCTGGAAGCTAAGGAGCCTTGACATTGTGGGCCTCATGGCCCTTAAAGCAAGCGATCCCAACCCCATTGATGTGGTCGATGATAGCTCGCACTTGCAATGTGTTTGATTTTGTTGCTTTCAAAAGCTCTCTGTGAGCTACGAAGAAGAGTGTCAGAGGAAATTAGAAATGGAAGGTGTGGTTGTTTGAAACAAAAACGATAACAGAGGAAGAAAGGTTGCCGCCATGGGCAAAATAGGAAACTAGACCTATTATTTTGGTTGGGCCAACTTTATTTGGCCTGGTTTGATGTTGAGTTTGTCTTAATCATTAAATAAAAATTCTTAAAGTGTTTTTAGTAAAGATTCAAAATTTTTATGTCTTTTTTATTAGTTTTCCTAAAAAAAAAAGTCAAGTGGGACCTATCCAACCAGTTCACATGACCAAAACTGGTTGGCCGATTAGTTGAACTCGTGGCCGTTTACACACCAGATTTTCCTCTCTCACGGAAGGATGTTACGTGGCCACCTCTTTATCCGCCACGTGTATCCAAACAGTGGGACCAACGTCACACCCAACTACACCGTCGCGCCCTATTAGTATCGGCCAACTCGCATCCATAAAACGACCGAAGAAAAAACCATCACCTCCGTGCTACCTGATTTGCAGAGCAAACATGGCGGAAGAGGCTTCGAGCGGCATCAGAGTCCAGGGCATGCAATTTGCGTACGACGCGCAACCCCCGCTCTTCTGCGATTTCAGCCTCGAGATAACCCCTGGATCCCGATGCCTCCTCGTCGGCGCCAATGGATCTGGTAATTGAAAAAAAAAGGCGGACTTTTGGGCTCGTTTGGGACTGCTTCCAGCTCAGAAGTGCTTTTGTCATTAACATGTCGAAATTTTATTAAAATTCAAAATCCAAGTAGTGCTTCCTGGAAAAGCACTCGGAAGTGCTTCTCCGGAAAGCACTTCTACGACCCAGAAGCGCTTTTGGTGTCAGAAAGTACTATTGGCAATTCCAAACCGGCCCTTTGTTTCACCGGTTTAGGCTCTTCTTAAGGTCTGTTTGTTTCCCGGGAAACTTAAATTTTCCCGGAAAGTAGTGCGAATTGCATTTCCGAGCTGATTCTATTTGAATACTGTGTCGTTTCGTTTTTCAGGTAAGACCACGCTGCTGAAGATTCTAGCTGGGAAGCAAATGGTGGGAGGGAGAGATGTGGTGCGGGTGTTGAATTGCTCAGCTTTTCATGACACGCATTTGGTTTGCAGCGGCGATTTGGCTTACTTGGGAGGCTCTTGGAGCAAAACTGTTGGCTCTGCTGTAAGTTGAACGAATTCTGCTACAATTTAATGATTTTGCTTTCGGCTGAAATGAAAAGCACTTAAATTTTGCTTTTATGGCTGAAAAGCACTTAATTTTATGAGCATACTGAAACTGAAAAGATTCCGTCTTTGCAAAATTTCCAGGGAGAACTTCCACTGCAGGGAGATTTCTCAGCTGAACATATGATTTTTGGAGGTGGGTAATTTTGCTAAATTTAAAAGCACTTAAATTTTGGCTGAAATGATAAGCACTTAAATTTTACTTATTATGTTCTTTTTTTCTTTCAATTTATGAGCATGTAGATTGTTCTTCATTGCAAACATTGTTGAACTTTCGATTAATTGTTGTGTTTGCTCCTTATTTTTGGCAGTTGAAGGGACTGATCCTGTCAGGAGAGATAAGTTGATTGATATGCTTGATATAGACCTGCAGTGGCGGATGCATAAAGTATCTGATGGGCAACGGCGTCGAGTCCAAATCTGCATGGGACTTCTCCATCCTTTTAAGGTATCATGGGGTTGCGAATATCGGCTTTGCCTTTAAAGCTTTCTGTAACGATCCATTGTCTATTGCAATCTAGGGGTGCTTCGTATTTTCATCCCTAGTGTCATTATGTATTCGAGTCCCCGTCTGTGATCTTAAATCCAGTCGATTATACTGACATTATTCCTAATGAGATGCATTCGATAAACCTGCAGGTCCTCTTGCTTGATGAGGTAACAGTCGACTTGGATGTCGTTGCTAGGATGGACTTATTAGATTTCTTCAAGGAAGAATGTGATCAGGTAATGACTTACTTTATTTGCTTTCGTTTATGTGGAGAAATTGTATATGTCATATCATCTGGACAAATTATATTATGCTCTTGCTTGGAGTATTATCCAGGATCAACACTGTGATCATGCAATTTTTGATTGTCGGGTTAAGTAGTTAAATATTGTTGATACTCTTTCCATTGGATCTGTTTACTCAGTTGTGATTACCGTTCATCTTTTTGTATTAATTATAGAGAGGAGCTACAATTGTGTATGCAACCCATATCTTTGATGGGTTGGAGACATGGGCAACCCATCTGGCTTACATCCAAGATGGTGATCTAAAGAGGGCTGAGAAGTTGTCGGAGGTTAATGAGTTGAAGAGTTCGGTCAATCTGCTCTCTGTTGTTGAATCCTGGCTCCGCGCCGAAACCAAGTTTGACAAAAAGAAATCCACAAATCCCCCTGCCCAAATTAAAAAGACATCTCCTTTTGCTAGTTCTCCGTTTACGTCATCAAGGCACATGGCGTATTACCGCTGATCTCAAAGAAGCTGCGAGATAAAAATCAAATTCGAAGTCAGATGTACAAGTAAGAAAAGCAATTTCATTCGTCATCAATTTTTCAATACTTCATCAGTTGGCCTGCAGGCAGATTATTTCCCCTTTTAGATTGTAGAAATAAGGTTGGCAGTAAGATGAAATCCCCAGTTCTAGCTTTCGGGTTCGTTGCTACAAGATCAGTCTGCAATCTCTTTTCTGATCTGTCCTTGCCTTTCTATGGTAAAGAGAAAACAGAAACAGATTCGTTCGACGAGAGGGGACGCATGACAGGAGCTTCAAAATGTGAATGGCACATGGTTTATAGGATTTGGTAGAGGACATTGTATTAGACATTCTTCTTGTGTGTTTGAAAACATTCACTTTCAAGTGATTTAGGCTGTTGGCCATACTCTGGCTAAAAGGGTGACTTGTGTTGCAAGTAAAACACATGTGATGTACAATGGCATATTTTACAATATAGAGAAATCTTAATGTGATACAGCTTCAATTTTTGGTTATTACTCTCAGTTTTACTCTTTACTGGAGTTTATTTTTTTCTACCTTCGGCCTCGGAATGCGAATTTTTTCATGGCTTTCTTTGGGTGGAGTATCATCATCCTTGTAGTTGTCAAATTTTGCACAAAAATGTCCAGAAAATCTTGACTTTAGAAAGTTATGTGATTGCATTTGCTCAAATTCCCAAAGGTATGTCTCCTAAAGATGGACTTACAATATTCCATTAGCAAATAGTAGCTTTCTCGGGTTTGAACAGTTACGGACCCAGCCACCAAAATTGGGGTTGGCCGGAGGCCACCCCAAGCAACATGGGTCTGTCCCTGAGTTTGATAATGGTGATCGATTGTTGACAACTGTTTAGAGGTAGCACACACAACATGGTAGGAAGCAAGAACATTAATTTTTCACTGCAAGAACATTAATTTTGTCACGACTCCTCATACCTATATAGAATAAGTGGATGATATGAAAATTAGCATGATCAATGTGTATTAATGGTATAAATTTTTCTTTAATATTGCTTCAGGCCATGTGCATCATACATCCTTTTTTTCGTCTTGCCTAGCTAGTCACTAACATTTGGACTGGGCCGAGTTAGTTAGAGCAGTGTGTTTCTTCATCAACATTCAAGTTTAAATTTTACTCATTTATTTTAGATGAAGTTAGCGTAGAATATCGCTTATATAAAACATCATGTTCATCCCCATCCATCATACCTTGTTTATGTTATAGCCCGTTTCAAAAATTAAAATTATTTTATTCCCGGAAGTGGGAAATGACGAAAATGCCCTTGGGTTGACTTTTCAGTTGACTTTTGCGTCGTAACTCGTACGACCCTTCCCTTTTTATTTTCTCGTCGTGCTCGTCGTTACAAACGCGTAGACGCGAGCGGGACGTCGGTAGGAATCGAAACGAATATTTTTCGGGCGTTGGTTTTCGACATTTCCCGTAATTCAATTTTGTGCAGTTTTGGGTTGTTGGGCTGGGGCCCAAATGTCTGCAGGCCCATGTGGGCTTATCCCTGAAAATCTGGGATTTTGTCAGGGCCTTTGTCTTTGCCTTTGACCCGTGTTCTCCCTTTCTTCTTCTCTGCAATTCGACACACACATACACAAATTCATTTGGACACCCATGGCCTCCTCCCCGAGTTTTGCTCGGCAAGCTCTCATCTCAGTCACTCTCAAATCAAACCAAAACTGAACCCCAGCACCCTGCAATCCCAGGAAAAACCCAGAATCCAAAGTTTCGAAACCGTCGGCGAAACCCGAGAATTTTCCCGTCGACTTTGCCAGTGATACCGAGCCCAAAACTTGTCAAAATCATCACCATTGTGTTCCTGGAAGTCCCAGGAACCTTGCTCAAGCCTTGGATGGCGATGTTTGGCCGAGAAACAACGAAACCCGATCGGCCTCCTTGCACCCATGGCTTCCCTTTGAAATTCCGGCCACCTCTGGCCAGTTTTTGGGCCCCAAAATGGTAAATTATTATTCTCCTCACTCCTAGCTTCATTTTGGTACTTGAATTGTGCAATTTGGCCTTGAAATGAAGAAGATATGAAGCTTTGAAAATTACCCAGAATTTCCGGCCAAAATTCCCAGATTCCGGCGACGGCGGTGGCGACCGGAGTTTTGGCAAGGATGACTGGCGCTGACGTCAGCAAATCGGGTCAGACCGGCCTTGCTGACGTCAGCAAACCGATTCAGACCGGCTCGGCTGATCCACGCGTGGAGCCGCGCGTGAGCCGCGTGTGAGACAGCGCATGGAGCCGCACGTGGAGCCGCGGCTTGCCGCGTTTGAGCCGCGCGTGGGGACTCTTTTTTCGATTCCGTGACGACGCGTACTACCTCGGGGCAGTACGCACGATATTTTTCGAGGTGTTTTGGACCTCTGTGTTGAAGAAACAAGGGATATGTGTAATTAATTAGTTAATTAGTAACCTTTATGAGTTTAATCATTATTACAGTGATATCTCATATAGGTGAGACCTATCCAGAGGACTACCGGGGCTACCCAGGACCGGGGGGCTACAACCCAGCTACCTACAGGTGAGTGAGTGGGTCTTTGTTTTGATAAATGTATAGTATATGTATATATGGTTTTTCAATGCTTTCTTCAAACTGTTAGCATAATTCATATCATATACGTTTGTTGGAGGTAGAACATTCGTATTATATTGCCATACATGTTTTATACTGTTGCTCATCAGTAGATGTATAACACCCTAGGTATTAGTACTCAGTCTTGTGGTCAGGACTAGCCTTGACGTTTGGAGTAGTCACTACCAGTACCGCTACGCAGCTTTGGATCCATTGTAGGTACTAGCCTGTTCTAGGTTGCACTACGAAACTCGAACTTGTGTGACTGCACTTTGTGCACCAGCGCTTAGCGTTAGACTCGCGTCATTGTAGTACTCAGCGTATTACTTTTATACCTAGCCTGTTCCTTGTGGTTTAGCCACTTGGGCTTGTGTGTTTACATATGGGTGAGCATGTCAATAAATCATTATCGGGGAGTACCCGTGTATTTTATTATAGTATTTTGAGGTTCATGCCTGAGGGTATGACGTATTTTCTCAAACTATACTTGTTTTCCAGCGAGGGGTTAGTCGACTTTTGAAAACAAAGGTTTTATCAAACTTTGCTTTTTGACCCACTCACCGTTTTATGTTTTGCGCCCCTCCAGGATTAGTTGGCTTGGAGCTTGTGACGTCGAGACACGGTGTTATGACAATGTAGGGGTTCTCTACTCTTGTAATTATTTTGTATCCACTACTCTGTTCACAACTCATTATTTTATTACTATTCTTCCGCCCGCACACTCCGTGCACTCTGACCCTTATTTAATTCAATTTTCCTTAGTTATTCTTAAATTTTTCTAAATGGCTTTTGTCACCTAACACGTGTATGCCAGCACTTCCCGACACCTGGCGTGTCCGGGATCGGAATGTGTCAGTTTATTTCTTTGACTTTTATTTCCTTGTTTAGTTAATTGCTCAATTCCTTAATTTTGATTGTATTTTTTACTTTATGTGTTACCTTTAATAGTTTCATTAACTTCTATAAATATGGATATTTATCCTACAAATTTATTCACTAACGAGAAAGACAATTCATGTTAAACAAATTTATTCGACACTTCTAACTAACATTTTATTGAAAACACAAAATTAAAGACCAGTAGGTGACCCTTGGATTATTGTCTTCCAAGTGCCAAACTCAGCAGGTGACCCTTGGATTCAGAGAAGCATATGCCAGCACCTCCGGGTTGCTTTCAAATAACGCCATGCTCTCTTCGCTTAGGGTCAACCATGCTTCAATCCCATTGCAATCTCTGTTGTCCACCAAAAGAACTAAATTCTTAACTAAAACACTCGCAATGCTCACCCACGACGGCTTTCCCCATCCGAAATCCGCTTCATAGTAAGGAAACCTACACCAACTTGAGCAGGTATAACTCTCAATCTCCTTATCTTTCATCAGGTTTGTGAAGTAGTCTGTCAACACTTGCATTGCCTCATTAGGATCAGCTACTTTTGTAGCACATTCTTTCATTTCTTCAATCCCGGCCCGGATTTTTGCAACCAAGTCTTTTAAATCCAACACACTGGTAGTACTCTCTTCGGCCTTTGATGTAGACAAAACCAGAAGATTCCCAGCCAAGTTATCGGGCAAGGGCGGCGTAGCCTTTTTGCGCAAGTTCACAGCTTGATGTAATATAGTTGGCCTTATTGGACTAGACCCCATTCCCAGCGTGTTTGATGATGACTTTGACGATGCTTCAATCGCGCATTTCCAAATGAGTGCAGAAATTGCTTCTACCCTTGTTGGTTTGGGCACAAGTGAACTGGATATTTGAGATTGGAGAATGGAAATCTTTGAGTTATCAAACACATACCTTCTAATTATGCACTTACTTTTATCAAATGTCATGGCTGGTGGCTCCGAGTCGGAGAAATCCAGGGGTGGAAAAAGAGATGCAGCACCAAATTGGGGAAGCACTACCTTGTTGGATTGATGGGCTGTTGCAGCCCAAGAATTGATGAATGTGCATACAGTTGAGGCATCAGCAATCTTATGTGAAACGCTCAGCCCAATTGCCATTCCACCACACTCAAACAAATTGACTTGTACAGCAAGCAACATGCCCGTGCCTGCTTCTGTGGACTCGGGCTCAATTGGAAGTAATCGTCTTAACATCTCAGCATCTGGGTGTTCCAAAATCTCTGATAAGGAACACTTGACACGGGCTTTCACGAATTCAGCTCCATCATCGTTACATACGACCACGACATTGCCTTTGATTCTTCCTGCTAAAGGGTAGTAGTGAGTGAGAATTTCAGATAAAGATTTTATTAGATGCTGATATCTTTCATTGATGGCCTTGGCACTATTGGGATAGAAGAGAAGGAATGGGATGTAAGCTACAGGAGAAAACTGATCCAAAAGAGAGAGCTTAAAATTTCTAAGGACATGAGGAGTTGGGGAGGATGGTTTAACTGTTTGCTTCTCAACGATTTCGACCTTGACGGATTCTGTGGCCATTTTTGCTCAGCTGATGATGATACCTTCTGGAATATACAGGATGTAACTAAATTTGTGAATGGAAGCATAGGAGCTTGCCTTCCTTATAATATAAGGTTCTTCATTAATTGAATTGATTACTTACTGCTTCTAGTCAAAGCCCTAACTGCTACTTTTGGCAGCCTAATAAGCGCCTGTGGCCGGGATTTGGCCGTTCTAGGCCAGCTTAAATACTGCCTTTGACATCCATGGAATTATTAAATGATGGATTAACTAGCTAAATGTGTGAGCTGGACCATGTTTGCAGGGATCGATGTTGAGATTATGAATGCCACATTGAAAAAAGAAGAGACTTTGAATGTGCTTATAATTAGTTGGGTTACTCCCCATATTGTCAATTAGTTTTATGGTGAAACCTCAACTTTCTTCAAGGAGCTTTGGCGTTTGACGACCCTTGAGTGTACCAAAAGAATTTGAGCTGATATATAGCTAGCTAGCTTTAGGGCTCGTTTGGAAGTGTTTTTAAAATGACTGGAAGCGCTTTTAAAGAAAATGTTTTTGAGTTTCAAAAGCACTTAAAGTGCTTCTTGCAAGAAGCGCCAGTTATATGCTTCTTGTAGGAAGCACTTCAAATGTTTTTCCAGGTTCACTTGTATTATTACTAAGAATTAGTTCCAAAAACATTTTCACCAAAAACGCTTTCTGTCATTTTAAAAGCACTTACGAACGAGTCATTAGTTGTTAAACTAAAGACTTCCGATTTCAACGTAAGTTCTTTCCATGAGAAGATCAAAATGGAGGATGGCGGCGGAGGAAATTCGATTAGAACAAGAGCCCTACATTCCATGGAAGAGTATTTTTGGGAGCCTAGCGATGTGGGCTATTGTATTTGTGGTGAATAATTTCAGCTTTCATTATATATGCTTTTGTATTGTATGTGATGATGAATTGGCTTCCGACCTACTTCGAAAAAGGCCTCGATCGGGCTTAGCCTTCAGGACCTGGGGAGTTACAGAATGGTACCTTATGTTAACATGTTCGTGTAATTTTCGAACATCGGTGGAGTTGCTTGTCGTCTGTGACTTCAACCAGGAAGCTTTTGAACACTTTAAGGTTTGTAGTCGCTTCTCTTGCATTAATGGCACTGCCCTTGTTTATAACTTCCATTGGGGCTGTAATAATTTGTTCTTTTGTTGCTCTTCGTTTCTTCGAAAAAACTTCAGTATTACGTAGTGTTTAACACTACGTAGTACTAAAGCAATACCTTAGTTTCTTAGCACCAGGGAGAGCTGGGTTTGCAGTGAATCACATGCATGGATATCGTTCCAAGGTAACCAGGGGTACTTCAGAGAAACTCAAGACAGGTTTTTTGCTTGGCCCAAAAGTGCTTTTGTTACAATCACTTTCCGATGGCAAATGCTCCTCTGAAAATGTATAGTATAGCTACAACTTGTAGCTATACCTACCTTTTATGATTTCTATTTGAAACCTTGAAAATACATCGTGTTATTAGTCGTTCACACGCGTAACTGGTCATTTGGACTATTAGAAACCACTAGTGCATACCAGTTTCACAATACATCAATTACTCGCGATGTGTGTAAAATAAATATAAAAGAAATTTTATTAATGTCATTTGAACTTTTAAGCCTTGTTGCGTGGTTCAACTTGAAATAAATAATTGAAGCAATGTGCCATCTAATTAAGATTTTGTTGCAATTTGCGGCGAACCATTAAGTTTTGAGGTCTAAAGAGTTACATGTGCAGTGCATAACACTAGATCCTTTAAAACAAGTGTATGATGTTTCGAACGTCAAAATTTATTTTTGAAAGAATTATACGTGAATCATTCACAACTTTTTGAATAGAAAAATAGATAAAATCAATATAAAAGTGACGAATTGCAACAAAATTTAAACCGAAATGGCACATTGACACAATTCTTTTTAGACGTGGCAATAATGTATTATCCTAATAAAAACCAATATTTTCGATCACTAGCTGCAAGTCCTTTGTAATTCATATTATTATTTTTCACAACAAAATAATTGGGCTTTGAGCGTTTGAGAAAGAAAGGATACGCAACGCAACGCAACCCCGCGGGAAAACTTTGAAAAGACACATGGGATGGAACCCGGCAGCCTGCCAGAAATTTTTTAAAGAATTCAATTTTTATGGAGTACTACACGTGTTATAATACAAATAAAAACAAAATATATATTATTTTCCGTACTTCACCACTTATATTATGACCTTGAAAAATTTTCCCACCCAAGCGAATCTTCGCGGATCAATTTCTCGCCAGATCCAACGCACCAAAATATAAAATAAAAAACTAAAAATTTGTTAAATCATTAATTATTTTTCAAAATTAAAAAGGAGAATTCCAAGGAAGATGGAGAAGCTATATATACCAATATAAAAATGGAGGGAAGATGTGTCTCCCTCTGCTGCCCACAACACACAGAAGAGAGAGAAAGTGAGGAGAGAGAGTTTATTTAGGGTTTTCGCGGATCGCATTCTCTTTTCTTTCCTGCCCGTCGCTAATTTTACGCGGTAATCCGAATTCTCAGCCTCTTGTTCTTGTTCCCAAGAATATTTTTCCCCAATTTTTCATTTTCCTTTTTTTTTTTTCCAAAAATTTCATCCGGATTTGCATGCAATCGATCACATTTCGATGCGTTTCGTGATTGGAATTACAATGCAGATGACTTGCGATTAAGAAATCCACATTGGCATGGTGGTGGGCTGCATTGCGAGGAGGAGGCAATGGATTCGGCACGGAGTTGGCTGCAGAAGCTTCAGCCGCGCGACAAGCTGAGGAGCTCTACGAGGAGGAAGGAGCCGTGCGCCGGCGGCGATGGAGGCGGAGACGAGTCGAATACGGACGAGGAGGCGCTTTCCAATGTCACGAAGCAGAAGGCTGCGGCGGCGAAGCAGTATATTGAGAACCATTACAAGGAGCAGATGAAGAACCTCCAGGAGCGGAAGGAACGGTATATATATATGTGTGTGTGTGTGTGTGTGTGCGCGCGCGTGTGTGTGTGTGTAATTGAATTGATGAATTTACATTTTTGTTTTCGGAAATTAGGAAAATTGTAGAATTAGCAATTGTAATGCTAAATAATGCAGCTTTGTGATAATTTCTTGTTGGATTTACTGATACAGGCAGAGAAATTTCAGCCAGTTTTGTGGTTTTTTTTTCGATTTCGAATTAATAATTATGCTTCTTTATGGCAGACGAAATATGTTAGAGAAAAAGTTGGCTGATGCCGACGTCTCTGAGGAAGATCAAAACAACCTTCTGAAGTTCCTAGAGAAGAAAGAAACCGAATACATGCGCCTTCAGAGGCATAAAATGGGTGTTGATGATTTCGAGTTGTTGACTATGATCGGCAAGGGCGCATTTGGTGAGGTATATATGTTTTCGATCAAGATCTTGTACTTGTATCGTCTTGTTTAGTTCGAATAGCTCTAGAAGTGTTTTTGGTCTCTATGTATGGAGAATGTGGAGTCGGTGACTACATGATTGAGCTACTAAAAGAATAATGTTACCTGAAGTAGAGATTTTTAATGAAATCAAAAGTTCAGTTTCAGCCTCCCAGCAGGCACAGCACTGAGATTTTGTCTCATGGGATTGATATAAGTGTTTGACCAGTAAAATGTTGCTTCATGGTGCAGGTTCGTGTATGCAGGGAAAAGACGACTGGTTCTGTATATGCCATGAAAAAGCTTAAGAAATCAGAGATGCTTCGTAGAGGCCAGGTAATCAGTTTAGTGTCTTGCCAGTTGAATTACTGAGGTAATTTGAACTGTATTTAATGCCAGTTGCTTTATATTATTTTAAGGTTGAGCATGTCAAAGCTGAAAGGAACTTACTCGCCGAGGTGGACAGCAATTGTATTGTCAAGCTGTACTGTTCGTTTCAAGATGATGACTATCTTTATCTTATAATGGAATACTTACCTGGAGGAGATATGATGACTTTGCTAATGAGAAAGGATATTTTAACTGAAGATGAAGCTAGATTTTATGTTGCCGAAACAGTCTTGGCTATTGAGTCTATCCATAAACACAATTACATTCATAGGTTTGTGGTACAAATTCACGATTTACACTCATTTTCCTGACATTTTAGTAATATAATTTGTTGGACTGCAAAAGAGGTTAACCTCATCGGTTTTGCTTATTACAGGGATATTAAGCCTGATAATTTGCTACTCGATAGATATGGACACTTGAGACTGTCAGATTTTGGGTTGTGTAAACCTTTAGACTGCAGTACAATCCGAGAAGACTTTTCAATAGCACCCAATGCTAATGGTACTGCACAGAATGATGAACGTCCTGCGGCTCCAAAACGAACACAACAAGAGCAACTGCAACATTGGCAGAAGAATAGGAGAATGCTTGTAAGTTGTATACCACTATGCAATTTAATATCTGCTTGAGAGTAGAAAAAGCGGAACTCTTTATTTTTGGACGTACAACATTGTCATTCATGACCTTTTGGTAGAATGTTGCAAAGGTATCATTCCTTTAACTGTTGATATATGCCCATTGCAGGCTTATTCCACTGTTGGTACACCTGACTATATTGCTCCAGAAGTTCTGTTGAAGAAAGGTTATGGGATGGAATGTGATTGGTGAGTATTATGCATTTTAGCAATAGGGTGTTTGAATGTTTAACACCAATGAATTAATTCCAATATGTTTTAAATATCAATTGAGATCTCTTTACCGTAGACTCCATTTTTGTTAATCAACAGTCAATTGGAGAATCATGCGGCATAACAATCACTATTTTTACTACCTTTCATATTGTAATGGGACCATTTTTGAAATTGGTGTACCATATCACTTTTATGGACCATAAACTGAAGAGTCACTTTTTTTTTATGCCTGGATTGACCGAGTTGTGATTTTTGTTGATACACAGGTGGTCACTTGGTGCTATAATGTATGAAATGCTTGTGGGTTACCCACCCTTCTATTCTGATGATCCAATGTCAACATGCAGGAAGGTAAAGCTTAGAAATATTGAAAGTTTGATTTTATGAAGTTCTCTCTTAAAAAGTCTCAACCATAATTCCCTTGGGATTTTTTGTGTGTGGCTTGTGACGTCTCATTTCACCATATGTCCTCTCCTATTTGCCTGATAATGTTTTCTGTCTTGCTCGTCTTTTGTAGATTGTAAACTGGAAAACTCATTTGAAATTTCCAGAAGAAGCAAAGCTATCTCCAGAGGCAAAAGATCTTATTGGTAAACTCTTGTGTAATGTCAACCAAAGGTTGGGAACAAACGGCGCAGATGAAATAAAGGTGTTGTATGGTGTGTCCTGTTCTAAGTTTCTTCAATTTGCTCATGAACTTGTTGCATATAATGGGAATTACCTTGCTGCTGATTCCTATTTCAGGTTCATCCTTGGTTCGATGGGACTGAGTGGGATAAGCTTTATCAAATGGATGCTGCATTTATTCCTGAGGTCAATGATGATTTGGATACTCAAAATTTCGAAAAGTTCGATGAGGTATAGATGTTCCTCAGTTTTTATGGATTTTGTTCGGGTATTTTGTGGTGAGCATGTCATGCTGCTCATAGTTTGATGAATACTGATTTTTGGTATGCAGGCTGACAATCAAACTCAGAGTTCATCCAAAACTGGTCCCTGGAGAAAGGTAAGCTTATGAGAGAGTTTTATTCTTTTTACTCAGCTATTGTCACCGATTAATATATAGAATTTGTCACGATTGGTTGTTATATAACTTGCCCTACAAGCTACCCCCATCCCACCCCTAAATCTTTCCAAATTTTCGCCTTATATTTTTCTTTCTCCATTTTGCAGATGCTTTCTTCTAAGGACATTAATTTTGTGGGCTATACCTATAAAAACTTCGAAATTGTTAATGATTATCAAGTGCCTGGGATGGGTATATCTCTTTCTATCTTCCATGAACTTGCTGGAGAACTTTATCGTTTGTTATATATTGGTATCAGTTTTTTCTATATATATGTGTGCATATACATGGATTTTAATGGTTCATGCAATGTATGTATGGGTAAACCCGAAAACGTTAAGTGGTCAAACTGGTTTTCAGTTATTATGAGTGGTCTTTAGAATGGCAATTTTCTGTTTTTTGTAAACTTGGGTGTCTTCTTTCTATGTAGCCTCGTTGAAGAAGAAACACACCAAATCAAAAAGACCATCTGTAAAAACACTTTTTGGTAAGTACATCATTCGTACCGTATCTGTCTTCGTACATATATTGCTGCCCAGCATTTAAACTAGGGATTGGGCAAATGTCTTTACATTTCTCACCTTTTTGTGTTCACTTGATGCAGATGAAGAGTCGGAGACGTCGGAGACATCAGAAACATCCGATAGCGGAGGTAGTCAACATGTGCAAGGGAGCTTTTTGAACCTCTTGCCTCCCCAATTAAACTTGGAAGCATCTCAAAACCGGGAGGACTCTTCCTGACCTGGCCAATCCGTCACATCACACGGACTAGGAGCTTGTTCCTAATTGCATTTCGGCTTTCAAGTGATAAAAGGATACAATTCTCGACGCTGCCTTCTGCGCCTGTATTTTTTTCGTGGCTATACCGGCGGGAGCTTCGAGATTTCGAATGAAAACTTCAGAGGCTCTTGAGGCCTGAAGAAAGGTAGTGAACTTTGAAGCCACTAATTCTAATTGAGCCTTTCCACTTGGACAAAGCGTCCTGTAAGATTCTGTGTCTTGAAAGATGAAGGTAAAACTGAAGAGTAAATATTTACCCAAATTCTTTTTTTACCACTAACGTGTAATTTTCTTCTTTCTTTTTCCTCCTCCATGTCATTCTACCAAAATATTGTACAAAGAAACTCGAATTTGTTCACTGTATACATGTGCTATTCACTATTAATTAACGATAGCAATACGATTTGTTCACTGTATAAGCTTTTTATTTTTTTTATCAATAACTACTGTTCATAAAATTTGAATTCAGGACCTCGTCTAACATTATGGAAACCAAATGGTCATTAAGTTGATCTCTCTTTTCCTTTGCATTTTGTGCTTCTAATTTTTTGGTTTATAAATCAATCGATCAAATAGGAAAAAACACTTGGTTAAGAACTTTTAATCAGAAGTAAAATTTGAGGGATTTGTAGTTGGTTTTATTTGTACGTATCTTTCCGATCAAATTCATTTTGATGAATGACGCCACCTGACATCATGAAGATTCCGTAGAATGCACGTCAACTGGGAATCTCATTTGAGGGCAAATGAAATTAGGGCATAATTTGAAAAATATATTCTCCAATTAGGGATATCGTTATTCCCCCTGGTGGGTCTGTGTTTACTCTAAGATTGCCATATGGCGACAATATAGACTATAGAGTCACCATCATTCATCAACCATTTCCCGTTTTAAATTTAATTAATAAATCAATTAAACATTTTGAACTAGACAGAAAATAGCACACAAATACATTTTTATTTTCCAATTTTACAATTCTAAACTTAAAAAGGTCGATCTTATTATTATTTTTTTTTGCCATGACAATTGGATTAAGAAGTCAACAACAATGTTCAATTCTCTGTAAATATCCTTAAATGTTAAAACTAAACATTTGACGAAGAGACATACATAAAAAATATTAAAAAAAAACTAACTCTACCACACATATTTTTTTCAATATTTTATGTTCGTTGTAACATGAAAAATTGTGACAGAAGTCAAATTTGTTAAATACTTTAACTTTACCACATAAGGGAAAAGTGAAACATTTCTCTTTCATCATTTTGTTTTAGATAGGAAAAGCTAAGGATGGAAATTCAATATTAAAATTTCTCAACTAATTCCTTAGTTTGGTTCTGCCAAAAACAAACAAAACCCTAATTATAATGTGTTCATAAATTATTATTTTTTTCCCTCCAACAAAGAAAATAGAACTAGGATCCAAAGTGGTTGACTAGGACTTGGACCCTGGATCTTGACAAGTTTGATGGCTTCTCTCTTTGTTGTGTCTGAAAGCAAAGGTTGACGATATGACCTCAGAGAAGATGCGCTCCATTAAAACTGTGGGTTGGTTTTCTATGCCTCAAAAGAGTAGCATCTGAGGAAGATTTTGCTGTCCAAATTGCTGGACAAAATAAATATATCATGACCAAATTGTTTGGAATGCGACATTGAAGAACGAGATTTGGGTTAAGCCACAAATGGATTAGTTATACTTATATATGTGCGTCAAACTCGTCATTCGTAATAGTTAAACCCTTTCCATCCATGAATCTTTTTTATTAAGTAATCAAATTTAATACATGTTAAGGATTTTTAGATTTCTTTGCTTTTGTTATTTTTACAAATTTAACCACTTGAATGGAGTGCGAGCACAAGTAAAAGAGTTTCGAGGGCGGTTGAAGCATTGACTAAGGAGTTTTGAGAAAATTTGAGCATCGGTCGAGGGGTTTTGAGCTCGAGTGACTATTTCTAAATCTTAAAATAAGAGGCCGAAAGTTTTTAATATACTCAAAAGAAAAATTAGCCTTTCAAATTTGGACAAATCTCTAAAGTATATGGTGCTGTCAATCAAGAAATCGTCAAATTATGAGTATTTTTTTAACAAAATTAATTAATAATTTATTAGAGCATCTCTAATGATGTAGACAATTGGATAGTCAAATTCTATTTGATGAGCCACATAAGTATTTTCCTCCTCCAAATGGAGTAGGCAAAAGAGTATGCAAAAAATACATACTCACTCAAAGTAGGCAACATTGCATACTTGAAAGCCAATTGGTATATTGGGCCCCACGTACTTTTTACAATAAAATAAAGGGCGGTGATATCTACACACATATTTTTATCTCTCATACACTCATGTTAATTTATGTATTTTGATCTTCTTCAATTCGTTCGATCCAACGGTCGAAAATTGAAAGGTATGTGTGGAAGGTAAAAAGGTGTATGTAGATAACACCACTCTAAAATAAACACAATTATAAAATGGGTAGGCAACATGCCACCTAAGCCATTAAAATACAGTTTTTAACTATTTTGTTTGCTTATACCATTGGAAATGCTCTTAGGCCCCGTTTGTTTGACAATCTTAACATGGACTAGCTTAAGTAGGATTACTATCTCGTGTTTGGCACGAACAAGGATTGCTATTAATGAGACTAAGTCAGACTCGTCCCAACTAAATGCCTCGCTAAATGTCGATATCTAATCTGGAGCTGCAACACGATATTAGCTAGGATTACCATCCTTCTGTTGGAGAATAGGATTCCACATCGGTTATATGACAAAATACAATACAACTTATATATGGGATATTCCACCCCTAATATCACCGAGACCTTTTATGATAAAACTCAACACCTAGCAATAGGTGGTTAAGTTGGGACAATATCGGTGATATTGGTTGTAGACCATGCTTGGGCCTATAAAGTTTCTCATGGTATCAGAGTAGACTATTTTCTCGACACGTCTTGGGCCTGAATTACTGGGCACGAACATGCTTCCTGAAGTTGAGCTTTTGAAAAAATGTGCCAGTTCCAACTTAAGGCTACTGAATGACTGAGCCTTCAAAAAGATTAGCGTTGGCTCCAGAGACTAAATACCGACCGATCGGGCTATCGAAAAGATTGGCTTTAGCTTCGGTATAATGATTTGACCAGTTCCCGATGTGAGAATTGGTTTCCCTTGTGACTCCATGTGGGGCCACTTGTGAGGGGGCGTGTTGGAGAATATGATCCCACATCGGTCATATGACAAAATACGATACAACTATTATATAAGATATTTCACCCCTAATATTACCGAGACTTTTTGTGATAAAACCCAATACCTAACAATAAGTGATTAAGTTGGAACAATATCGGTGATATTGGTAGTATACCATGTTTGAGCTATAAAGTTTATCACCTTCTTCCCTCCGTCGTTATTTTGGTAAACTCCCCGAAACATCGTCCACTCTCTCTCCTTCTCCCTTTCTCCTACTTACCTGAGTTTGGTTTTCGTTTTTTGACTCGTCGATTGATTTCTGGGTTGAGTTTTCCGAATCGTCATTCAAAGACGGGAAGGGCACAGATGTTCATACAAATTGAATTGCACTAATGAAAGGAAATAGAAATTTTAGAAGAAAATCCAACTTAATTTGGAGCAATTTGGGGGGGGGGGAGAGAGAAAAATTGTTTGGGTTGGGTTTGTTCTTAGAGTGGGGCTGAGGTCCAGGAAAGTAGGCGTGAGGAGGGTGGTTTGTCGAGGTTCTACAAACAACAATATCTTTTCTCATTACAATTTTTATATATAGAGTGCATTTTAGTTTTTTAGACAAGAAAGTGGAAGTTTTCATAATTAAAAATAAAAAATAAATTTTAGCCCTAGCAAATGCTTCACAATTCTAATACTGTTTAGTTAATGTCAAATCAATTCAACTTAATCCCTTAAATTAATCCAGTCCTAGTTAAAAAGATGAAACAAACAGTCATTTGTACTGAACGACATAATTCAATCCAATTCAGAATTAATCCAGTCCTAGTTAAAAAGATGAAACAAACAGTCATTTGTATTGAACGACATAATTCAATCCAATTCAAAAAAGCAAACAAATTCGATCCATATATATGACTCACTCAAAATAAATTTTGGGAATAATTTATTTAGGTCTGTCGCCAAATGTCTTTTCCTGTGGGCCAATATTCTTTGTATATAAGAAACAATAAGAAACAAATTTTCAAACATACATCTAAAACCTCAGGACCTGCAGTTGAGACAATCCAATTATTTGATAGATTATTTCGAAACAATTAAAATGAAAAAAGAAATTAAAAATCTTAATTTATTCAGAGTAGCCATCGATCATTAACAACTGCCTGATGTGTTTAGTGGGTTAGTTGTTTCTTTCCTCATCTTCTTGAATTGTAATTTCATCTCCCTATAATTACATCTTAAATATTTTCCAAATCCTTTAGCTCAATGGTTTTTTTTTCTTCATATAAATCACAACATATAACTTTCGAGATGTAATGAACAAGAACGAGTGAGTTAGGTTGCATACATGGATAGTGACATAGATTTAATATAATTACATCTTAAATATTTTCCAAATCGTTTAACTTGTAAACAAAGGAAAAACATTGATGGATAGTTTTTAAAATAATTAGGCTTTAATATAGTATACTAAAGCTAAGTACTAACTAGCTGTTCTTGTCTGGTATTATCTCTCTCTGTTTTTTTTTTGGTCAATCTCTCTCTCTTTTTTTTTGAAGAGGTCTTAAAGTTTGAACTTCTCCTACCCCACTAATTAGTAATAAAATAAAAATCATTAATACTAAAGCTAAGAAATCATATGCTATCAAATGTATATGCGTACTAGAACATTGCACTCCTTCCCTACACTCAAGTTCATATCTCCATCCTCGTAGTTTAAATAAATTAGAATATTACTCGAATAAAAAGAAGTTAAGAAATCAAACAACCAAATCTCTATTAAATAGTTTTCATTAGTTTTCATATATTTTTAAAGCAGTTTTTATATATTTTGGGTTCAGGCCAAAAAAAAACATATTCTATTGCTATTACATTCAAGCAGTCATAAAATCAAGTATATGTGATTGCATTCTGAAAAAAAAAAAAGGTATATGATTACATACAGATTATCAATTCATCGTCGTTTTTACACAAATCTAAAGGTAATCATCTGTCATCATGATGAATCAAAATACTTAATTAACATGCCATTGTGGTTAGCCATGGGTAGAGTGATTGAAAAATAATTAGTTATGTCTAAGGTTTGAAATGCTCCAGTATAAAAATAAAATAAAAAAAACTTAATTAACAACTAAACAAACATGTAAGACTTAGAAAACTAATATTCTGCCAAATAATATAGAAGAAAATCACTACCTGAATGACGTGGGGGTTCTTGGCTTGTTGCATGTTAACCTTTTCTGTATGTCTTGGATATGCCGGCCATCCCTATTCCATACCAAAGAACTGCCAAAATTCTATGTCATGCCCGCGACTTTTTCTTTCGACCACCACCTTTAAAATTAAACTCCATCTCTTCACTACCACCTCCCCTTCATTATTTTCTCTGCCTACCAAGAGCTTAATGAACGCAGAATTTGAAATGGCTCATGGGACTGTGAACATAATCCAATCCCACGAACCTTGGATTAATTATCCCAACCCTGTCGACGGCTTCCAAAATAATCCCATCTCCAATCCCAAGCCCGTCGAAAACCGGTTTATCAACTTGGAGAGGAGTGAACTATCTCAGTGGGTGGAGCACATCACGAAACAGCTCATTGACGACTTGCCTGAACCCGCCACCACCACCAACACCGCCTCCGCAGCCGACGCGTTACAGGCGTCTGAGGACTATTTTGTCCCGTCATCACTTTCCACCGATTTAATTAGTCCGAGGAAAGTCCCACGGAGAAGCTATGGTGAGCATGAGCATCATGAGCTCCAATGGGGCAATGAACTTCAACTCCATGCAGATAATAACAACGTAAGAGCAAGAGGAGGGAATAATATGAGTAAGCTCGATGAGCATGGCTTAACCCTAATCACCCTCCTCTTCGAATGCGCGGTGGCCATATCCGTCGACAACCTCCCCGAGGCACATCGGATGCTCCTCGAGCTAACCCAGATGGCCTCGCCGTACGGGCCATCATGCGCTGAGCGCGTGGTGGCGTATTTCGCCAAGGCCATGGCTAGTAGGGTTATCAACTCATGGTTAGGCATTTGCTCTCCATTGGTCAACTACAAAAGCGTTCATGGTGCTTTTCAAGTCTTCAACACCATCTCCCCTTTCATCAAATTTGCCCACTTCACTTCCAACCAAGCCATCCTCGAGGCCTTTCACCATCACGACAGGGTTCACATTCTTGACCTCGACATCATGCAGGTATATATATATGGTTCGATATTTTGATAGTACCTTATGGATAATACTTGTCTCCTTCCATTAGAATTAGACATTCCTACAGTCCTTATGGATATTTTGATAGTACCTTACGGTTCGATATTTTCAATTATGTATTTAACGAGTTATTTCTGCATATGTGTCAAACTGTGATTTTGCATAAACAAGTTATTTTCTTCGTATTATATTTTAACTAACATCGATATATATTGTGTGCAGGGTTTGCAATGGCCAGCCTTGTTTCACATTCTCGCCACACGGATGGAGGGTCCTCCACACGTGAGAATGACTGGCGTGGGCCCATCATCGGAAATCCTGCAGGAGACAGGAAAGCAGCTCTCGAATTTCGCAAAGAGACTCGGACTATCATTCGAATTTCATCCAATTGTGAGGAAAGTTGGCGATGTAGATGCTTCCATGGTGCAAGTACGGAGAGGGGAGACCCTCGCCGTGCACTGGCTGCAACATTCGCTGTACGATGCAACCGGCCCTGACTGGAAAACGTTGAGACTCATCGAAGAACTAGCACCGAGAATTGTTACATTGGTAGAGCAAGACATGTCACATAGTGGCTCATTTTTGGACCGTTTTGTTGGGTCGTTACATTATTATTCCACCATGTTTGATTCACTAGAATCATACTTGCCTAGCGACAATCCTAGCAGGCACAAGGTGGAGCATTGTCTGTTTTATAGAGAAATCAACAACATATTGGCGATTGGAGGGCCGGCAAGAAGCGGCGAGGACAAGTTCCGGCAGTGGAGGAATGAGCTTGGGGCCAGAAGTGAGTTCATGCAAGTAGGGATGAGTGGGAATTCAATGGCACAAGCACAATTGATATTGAATATGTTTCCTCCTACACATGGGTATAGCCTTGTGCAAGGAGATGGGACTATTAGGCTTGGGTGGAAGGATACTAGTTTGTATGTTGCTTCTGCATGGACTTGCTCTCATGCTTCAAGATAGCTAGCTAGTTTTTGATACAAGCGATATTGGGGATATCGAACTTAGGATTTAGGCTGTAGGGGTAAAAGCTCTTTAACTGTTTGGAATACTAGATTTTTTTATTGTTGGGTTTATATGGTGTATTAACTTGGGGTTTTGAATGGTTAATTACCCTTTCACACTCAATACAACTTCAAATTAACAAGAGTGATCGATACCACCAAGCGTACGTATACTTGTGTTATTGTGTAACTAATTAGTTGTGTATGACTTTTTGGTACTAGTGTAATGAACTTTGGCTTATTTATTCAAATTCGTTAACAATTCCGTCAAAATTGATACCCTAACAATATTTCTCTAGTGGATAACAAATAGCAACTTGTTACGAAAATCAGTAATTTAAAATTTTAACTCTCGAAGTTAATTTGGTCAATAAAAATCCCTGTATCGGTCAACCAAATGCACGATTCAAAGTATATGCCAACAATTAAACTTTGTAATTTGGTAAAAAAAAAAATTAAGCTCCTTCCTTGTAAACCAAGATACGTTTTCCTCATTATCCCAATTAAGTTTCCAATTTCCATATATACAATTAGATGGAAGTTGAATGCAAAGCACCATATTATCATGCAATGAATTTTAAACCACCTCTCTTCCCAAGTCTTCCTTTATAAAGAGCAGAGTCTAAGTCCACGCAACCCAAAACAACCAAAATTTTTGTGTTGGTCGGTAACTGCGAAGAATACAATACAATGTAATACAATACCACATCTGAGATGAATCTCAAAAAATGAAAGCTTATATTTGTTTCCGTTTTGTGCTTCGCTACCATGTAGCCGGAGAATGAAAGCTCATGGAAGCGTTTCATTCAAAATCTTATATTCTATAAACCCTAGTAACTATGACTTTACAAAATATGACACCATGCTCAGGTTTTTTTTAGAGAGAGAGCGAGAGGAGCAAGAGAGAGAGAGAGAGAGCTAACTACACAGAAAACATAACGAAAAAAGTGACCAGAAAATTGTAGCTGTTTGGCCATGTCACCAACTCACTATCGCTTGGGTGCAAAATTTCGATAAACAAAGTTGATACCCCAGGAAAACATCTATGACTTCACGGTCTGCAAGAGCAAAAGGCGAAGAAATCCTTCAGTTTCTAAATCAAGGAAAGAGCATCCTCTACCATGCTCACTCTTCTCTATAAATCTTATCGAAGAAGCATTTATCTGGAATTTATTTTTGTGTTTTCTTTATCTGGAGAAGAGGAATTATAATCAAGTTTTCGAAAATCTCACAATCCCCAAATAAAACAAAGTGCCCTGGTTATGCTTTGCTTCAGATGAACACATACCTTCAGGTACTTTTTGTGAATCCTCAATGCCTCGTTACATGCCTTTTTAGCATCCAGATTTCCAGTTATGTCACCTAAGATCTGGAGACCAATACAAGATTAGTGAACACAAAAAAGTAACATGAATGTGCATCAGAAAATGAGAGAGAGAGAGACCTTGACAACATCATCTAGACCCTTAGCCTCCTTTAAAAGTTGCTTATTTTTGGTCTCAAGAACACTTGCAACAAGAAAGACGGAAAGTGCACCATGTTGTTCCGTGTATCCCGTCTTCACAATGTTTCTCTCGAACTTGCCATATTGCTTTAGTTCTTTGTCATTTACATTTGGTGGTGTAGCACCACCACTCGGAACTTCATATGATGAGAAAATGTTTGGGTTGTATTCCATGGCCCACATCAGCTGAAACCAATCTATATTACTGTCTTAAAACAAGCTTATGAAGGAAGACAAAGAAGAAAAAAAAATACCCCTTAATACATTTAATTACATTGAGATTCACAAGACCTAAAGTTCGAATTCACATAAAAAATCGACAACATGAATTCAAACGATATCTCATCCATCATCTAAGGAAGTAGCTATTTATCAATAAAGAAAACCCAGCATGGCAAATAAGTACAGTTTTCCTACTCACCTCCCAAAGATACAGTGAATCCACAAAGGAAAACTCTCTTCGGAACAGGACCATTAGCATGCGAAAAGCAAATAAATACTCCCCGCCATCTAGATCCTCTGTCAATAAGATGGAAACGGAGTTTTAGCTGAGTATGAAGGATCTGTGTTAGTGGACATGTACAGAGGAAGTATTACCAAGGTGCTGATGAAGTTTAGGATCAATAGTTCTGATTACTTGGGAGAGTGTACCCAGCTGAGATTGCACCCCTATCGAACTCGCAGTGCACCTAAAATTTTCTCTCTGTTTTCGAAACAAAAGCAGGAATCTGAATTATACCCTAACAGAAGCATATTACAAGCACAAATCATCTAACAAATCATTTAAAGGAAATTTGTCAGTAGTAAATAATAAAAATGAACAAGACAAATAATCAGCCTCAAGGCCCCCAAAAGACAACTTAACACTTCTTAGTTTCCTGTCATGCATGATCTCTATCAGAAGGGAATTAAACACACCCATCGATGAAACCAGATGAGTCCATAGTAGATGTTGGAATCCAATCCAGTTCAGCAGAACAAACTTAGAACTCCTTTTCCAGTATAATCCAAGGTTAATTATGCCACATTTAACTTGACTATAAGTTTAAGAGTTGATTTAACCATTGAAACTTGCTTACTTGTATCCGACTTTTGATGCCTAATACTAAATCATGTTGCCTTTATTTACTAGTGCAGCGCCTGATAGATTCAGCACAGCCAACATTCATGTATCTGCTGACTAGATAACTTCCGCTAATTGTATCATTAAGAAATCCATTTACAATGTTTTATAGGGAATCAATTTCCAAGATACCTTCCAGGTCTGACAATCATCCATCTTGAATCTAAACACCCTCACATCCATTCTCGGTACACCTTTCTCGACTGTCCATTCTAGTCTACATGATGAATTTGAGTAGTCAGGACTCAGTCTACAGAAAGAATTAGACAACCGAAATTGCTCATACTAGTCAAATACTAGATCCCAGTTTAAACTTATCACAATAGACTACCTGTTCGGAATCACTCATTAACAAGTTCATGGAAGCAAAAAGAGGCAGTCAACACTGCTCTATCAAAACAAGCAACCGATAGTAGTACCATCAAGGTAAGAAATAAACATACCAGCCTTCGCATCGCACGTTCGAAACACCAATAGGCATCCGCTTCATTTTCAATAAGAATTACCATTGGCGAACATATATCATTCATTCCTGCTCAAAAGCGCCCATTATAACTGTCACTTAATACTGTTCAACTTTGATAGAATATCAAAGAGATTCAAAAACATTCACCTTGAACATAACCAATATCGTTGTCCACCCAAGCATAAATTGAAAGAATGTCCCAAAGTTTTGCCTGATTAGCTTGACTCTCATAAAAGACAAGTGCTCGATCCGTGCGAACAACATCCAAACCTATAAGCCCAATCCCCCAGTTGAGTAATCACTTCTACTAGTTAACATAAGTTAAAATAACCATAAGATACGAAAATAGATAAAGGTTCAGAACTTATAGTATTGAAAAAGGAAAAATCTAATATGGTAAAATAACCATAAGATACTCAAATGTGTATGGTTCATAATTTGAACATGAATAAAAAGTGTGAAGTATTTCCCTCGAGAAAAGAACAAGTGTCAAGTTAAGGTAGTTTTCTGGGTTTTCTTCCTTGCGCGTAATAAGTTAAAAGACATTTGTTAATCATTTTTATTGAAAGCAAACAGCCAAAAACAGTGAGAACAACTGTACCATGAGAGCAACAGAAAAGTGAAATTGTGTCAAGTGGTAAAGGGTAGGTTGGGTCTTCGGTTTACAACTTATCATAATAATATAGTTTTGCAACACATATGCAACAGATATGTACCAATTTGATGCAAGAAAAGCTTCCACTGAATCACTTTCTTGTCTGAAGAAGCATGGTTTGCAGCCCCTCTCATATTGCCATTTGCTGATTCTTCTATTGGTTGGCCATCATCCGTGATGATTGGTGTTGTAAGAAATTTTCCACTGCCAATAACTGGAACCATCTTCTGGCATTCAGCTTTCAATCTGTTATACTGCTCCCTAAAATGGCACGTTAACATTAAGTCACCATATTAAATCAAAATAAAGAATGTAAGATGGAGTCGATGGACAGCATGCCAAAAGGACTTTTTTGTTAAGGGAAATAATGTAAGGGGAAATTAGAATACGAAAAACCACCTAGTGATGCCAACTTGACTAGAAATAAAATCTATCTATGCGGATTGATTTAAGAGGAGTTTCATGAGTGCTCCGTTGCTTTTGAGTTTTGATGGTGATTAAATTGAGAGCCATCTTCTACATATTAGATTGCAATAAAAAAATGTATTACCTCCGGCGCTGCCTGAGCTGATTTCGTTCATCAAAGGTGCTATTTGGATCAAAGCAACCTAACAAGAACTCCCAAACTACACCTTTGATTGCAGGATGGACACCCTAGAATAACAAATGAAGTAAGAAGATATATACTAAATATCTTACGCATACAATTTGAACTTTGAGTGCACCAAAGGAGCAACATTATATGGTGTATCTAACACCAGCAAGGCTAAAAACTATATATGATGTGTCTGCTATATCCTACACGCATTAAAATTTAACGTCTACATTTTTTTCTTTTGTTGGGGACACAACTCAATAACACAAGTGACGAAACATACACAGTAACATAAAACAACCCCCCCCCCCCCCCCCAACAATAGATCCTAATGAAAAAAGAAGTTACAAATAAACGGATGGTTACCCCTCGTTGGATTCGTCTAAGCACTTTAGCTATATCCAAATGACCATCTTCAGAGAAGGCAGCATGCCATCTTCTTGCACTAAGAGTTTTCCCCGCCTGCAAAAGTTGATACTTATAAGCATGGATCACACGTGCTTATCAGGAGTGTGACACACCGGTAAAAGTACAAGAAAGTAATCATGTTGCGATTGAGCATTGGTGGTGCATAACCATATCTTTTCAATGGAAAAACACTAGAAATTATCTTAGCAGCAATAATTAAACTGTTCCATAAGGTGATTGAACTCAATTGTGTTAGACAGAACTAAAAGATAAATTAGCAACAAAATGAAGTGAAAAGGGCATACCCTGAGCCTAAAGCGCGTCTTCGGGATGTCAACTTGGCATTCTGGTCTAATAGGATAGAAAGCATCCAACTCAGCTGTTGAAGCTTTCTTCATAAAAAACAACGCCATTCTCCCTCACAACCAAGCATCCAAGATACAACCAATTCAATCGCTTTTGCCTTTTCTTTGTCCGGGCACCTAAATTCAAGTACAGCGTCAGTATCACTTAAACATAAACACTAAGAAGATCACATATACTCGAAAACGAAACGAAACAAACATATGGGATCATCCCACAATACATCACCACCGTTTATCACATACCCAAAATACCAGATTTCCCCAACATTATATCATTTTACTATATCTCTATCTCCAATGCAAAGTTTTCACATTTCAATATCTCAGAACAATCTACAAGATAAACCCAAAATCCCCTTTGCGTTCAATGATCCATATTCCTTTGTGATGAATCAAAAACAATAATTTAAACATCCCAAGATTAAAACTTTATGACAAAAATCCCAGATACAAGAGAACCCCAGATTCACATATCTTCTTCATGTTCGTTCTACATATCAAATGCATTCAAAACATCCAAAAAAAGGGTAGATTTCTAATACCTTCAGTAACTGGAGTCTTCGAAATTCAAATTAGGATTGTAATTGCTGCAACCCCTTTGAGCTTTTCTTCAAGACGGTAAAAAAAATTCACACGGATTGGAGAGAAAGAGAGATGGGAGCGAAGAAGGCGCAGGAATAATATAGGAAAGGAAGAAAGTTTTGCATCCATTTTTGTTTGAACGGTAAATTTGTTTTTTCTTTTTTACGAGCCCTTTTTTGGATTACAGTTATAGCCCAAAGCGCCATTCCACTGAACGGAAAGGAAACCTTCTAATTTTTAAAGCGTGCCAATTTGCCTTTATGTCAATTTTTCCGTCAAATTGAACGTTGTTTTGTTCATGTAGATGTAGGTGAGGGAAAACTATCAGAAAATGTGACAAATTTGACAGTTCAAGTTACTCAATGTTCGGGGCTCAAAATCAAACTGAAAGTTGAAGGTCCAAATAAAAAGATGGTTATGAAATTGGCTAAAGATTAGGAAACCGAATATGAGACTTCACTACTTGTGAGAACAAAATTGTGTACTTAACTATTTATGAGACTTGTTATTTAGTACTATGGTTTAAAAGTATTCATCTACACTTGTAAGTGTATGTTTGAATCTCGAAAATAGTGAGTTCGTAACCAATTTATTCCATATTCCCTTAGTATAAATATATCAATGTATAAAAAAAAAAATACTTATGAGACTTCCCCAAATCTTTCCTTAAACTAGTTACTAAAATTAAGTATAAAAAGGACTGTGATTGGTACAAAGGTATAATGATATACCTTATATTTATAAAGTAAGAAGCCTCATATTCAATTTATATAGATCCTTTTTGGGAAAACTAATAAAAGGGACATAAAAGTGGAAAATTCTTCAGTGGTACGTACCATTCAATGGTACGGCTATTGAATGGCCTAGATTAATTTGCAGCAGGTCCCAAATGAATCTTAAACCATTCAACAGTACGTACCATTGAATGGTACGTACCACTGAAGTTAAACCCCATAAAAGTTTTGAAACTTAACCAAAACCACCCTAATAACTTTTGTTTAATGGTTAAGGCAAATCCAACATTAAATCAGCTCAAATAAGGCTAGCCCAAGCAAATAGCTTACAGAGTTTTCGATTTTACCCCTGACATTGTTTATTTGGTCTGTTTCCTTCTCTCTGCAATGGCGTCGTTCTCCGTCTCTACTCTCACACACACAAAGCTGCACCCACAGCTGCTCCAACACCAGAGAAAATCACCATGGGAAGCAGATTGGGAAGGAGGGTAGTGCACTTCGCGAACCAGACCAAATAAACAGAGAGAAGAGTACCAAAACGATTCATATTGAGGGACTTGGGGGGTAAGAAAGAAGAGTACCAGAGAGATCGACGCCCTGGAGATAGAGTTAGGGTTTCGATGGCGTCGGTGGGGTCCATGTTCTCCTTCAACACCTCGTCGAAGGCCTGCTGAGAGATCGTATAGACATCACTCTTCGGTGGGCCCATCTCTGCAGTTTTCGGCACCGTCCGATCGTATGGGGTTTGTTATGGGAATGGATGATGGTAGGAAGAGAAGAAGGTGACCATCGTGTGGGAGGAGGAAGAGGAGGGTGGGTTGCGAACTTGTGACAGCGACAGGGGAAGGAAGAAAAACTGGCGATGAGACAACCACCCTTTTATTCTGATAGGTTGAATAATGTGCGCTCCACTGGGAGCCATTTTAACTTGTGATCTAAAAGGATGGTGAAATGGAATGAAAAAATTTGAAGGTTTTTGTGGTTGTTGATGAAATGGCTTGGCATGTGAAAATTGAAATAGTTGGTGAAAAATTGGTGAAATTTTTTATGAAATGTTGAATCTTTGAACAATTTTTTTATGAAATGTTGTCAATGTTGGGAGCTAGAGGTACACCTGGTTACATTGCTCCAGAAGTATTTTGTAGAAACTTTGGTGGGGTCTCGCACAAGTCCGATGTGTATAGCTATGGAATGATGCTTTCGGAGATGGTTGGAGGAAGAAGGAACATCGACGCTGAAGCTGAAAATACAAGTGAAATATATTTTCCGCATTGGATTTACAAGCGTCTTGAACTGGACGAAGAACTTGGTCTGCAGAGTGTTACGAACGAGGAAGACAAAGCAAGAGCAAGGAAGATGATAATAGTGAGCTTGTGGTGCATACAAACTGATCCTTCAAACCGCCCGTCGATGAAGGAAGTGATAGATATGTTGGAAGGGAGTGTTGATTCGTTGCAGATACCACCAAAGCCTTACTTGTCTTCTCCTCCAAAATCCCCGGCAGATTCGTCCACCACATTGGTATCAATACAGTAGAAACTAGAAACCCTGCATTGTACTTGAACAAATAATGAACAACTCTACTGTATGCATTTCATTTTTTTCCCCTATATATAAATGAATCATTTGGAGCAAGAAAGATCAGACGGTTTTAGCACAAAAAAAGAAAGAGTAGAGGGTTTTATTTTTCCCAAAAAAAAACCATCTGCATTCTGCAGTCCACTCAAGGACACGCAAAGAAACAAGACTTGGGAAGCAAGCAATTCATAGGGATGACAATGAAGGTATGATCAGTTTTATCATGTTATGTGAGCATATCTCAGAAAGATATGATAGACATATCTTTCTTGAAGACTATAAAGAAATGAAAATGAGCTTTAAGATATATGTTTATCCTCACAGGCAAGATGACTCCTTTGCAAATGCACTTTTGCCTGTGGATTCTGAACCTGGATGTGGTGAAGTCGATGTCATGGTGTGGAGAGAATATATGTATAGGGATTAGACGAGAGTATATGATACTGAATTCTACAATTGTGCATTGTCTAAATATATGTATAGGCATGATGTCGTTCGCCAAAAACTGCAAAGGGCTGAAGCTCTGCGAGTTGACAACACCATTTCGCACTATTTCTAGAAACGACACCATTTCTAGAAATAGTGACACTTTCTAGAAATAGTGACACTATTTCTAGAAATGGTGACCACTATTTCTAGAAATGGTGACACTATTTCTAGAAACTGTGACTATTTCTAGAAATAATGTCCAAACAGTCAGTACATACTTTTAGAAATAGTTTGGACATGAAGGTTTTAAAAACAGTCGGTACATACTTTTAGAAATAGTTGGCATAATATATAAATAGTTATGTGTATTTGTTGAATTCCTTTTAATTTTTGAAGCGCCCAACCAAATATGTTATAATCAGGAGTATTGAGCTGATTATAAAAAAAAATTTAAATAATTTTCATTTTTTTTCCCTTGTGGTATTTGGATTTTAATAACT
This sequence comes from Gillenia trifoliata, assembly GCA_018257905.1. Lineage (NCBI taxonomy): Eukaryota > Viridiplantae > Streptophyta > Magnoliopsida > Rosales > Rosaceae > Gillenia > Gillenia trifoliata. The sequence continues at coordinate 32,895,171 of CM031080.1, read as the reverse complement.
TAATAGCATATTTGTAAATAATGAAAGTTTCAATAGCATTTTCGTAATTAAAAAGTGACAGATTTGGGCTAAAAAAGTTTAGATTCTGTCATGGGCAAATTGGGAAAAAAAATTATAGCTTGCATATTGGGCTTTGCTTCCAACATGTGAGCCTTTTTGTTTTTTGTCATGTTGTGATAAAGTTTGTCCTTTTGATTAAAATTTTTATCTTTTTTATTAAAAAAAGTTATTAGGATGCTTTTGGTTAAGAAAAAATTTAAAATTGTCATTTTCATTAAAACTCCCATGATTTATTCGAGCCAAAATATCCAACTCAAATAACGTTGTGCCAAAAATAACACAAAATTAAGGTGTAAAGAAGGACTTGATTGTAAAAATAGGAATACGCAAGGGTACGCAAGAAAAAAGAACTATTCTTAAACATTCTAGCCAATAGAATCCACGACGGTAGAATTTCCTACCATAATCTTGACCGCAGTAGATTCCTGCTCAGCTTCAACAAAACCCTATTTCTTCACATCTCAAACCCTAGCTCGCCCCTCTTGCCTCTCACTCATCTTCTCCGACTCCCCTGCCCCGATTTTTTCAGATCGTCTGAGAAAATGCCGTTCAAGAGATACGTGGAGATCGGACGAGTTGCTCTCGTCAACTACGGCAAAGACTACGGCAAGCTCGTCGTCATCGTCGATGTCATCGACCAAAACAGGGTATGTTCTTGTTTTATTTACGCAAAATGCCATTTTTCCTCAATGCGTTTTGCTTCAAAGCTTTCTGCTTTACGATTAAAACGCCGAGTAAAATAATTGGTATGTGTTTGTTTAAGCAGATTTTGCATGAATATATTGTAAGAAATTAATCAGATTTTGTGAAATATTATATGAAATTAAGCAGAATTTTGATGAAATTTTACAAGAAAATAAGCAGATTTTGAGTTTATGTAAGTACATTGTTCTGTATTTATTATTTTTGCAAGGATTTGACAGACTTGCTGTTTGTTTTGCAGGCTCTGGTTGATGCACCTGACATGGTGAGGACCCAATTGAACTTCAAAAGGCTTTCGCTCACTGATATCAAAATCGACATCAAAAGGGTTCCAAACAAGAAGACTCTGATTGCTGCAATGGAGGCTGGTGGTGAGTTTCGACTTTCGAGTGAATATGGAAAGATGAGGATTTAAGACGTATCTAATTTTATTTTCTTGTTACCAATTGAATTGAGTTTTTTACGTGATGTGGTTGGCAGACGTAAAGAACAAATGGGAGAACAGCTCGTGGGGCAGGAAGCTGATAGTGCAGAAGAGAAGAGCTGCACTTAACGATTTCGACAGGTTTAAGCTCATGTTGGCAAAGATCAAGGTGTGTTATTAGTCGCTCATTTTTCTTTTCTAAAAACTGAGGTTCCTCTTATTTGTTTAATTTCTAGTTTTGTATGTTCATAAGATTTTTATTCAATGTGTGAGAAGCTGACAAAAACCGTTGAGGGTTAGGCTTTCGGTCCTTACCTTCCCATTTTCACACCCAATGCCGCACATGCTTTTTGGGTGGCAGTGAAAAATTCATCAAAGTTAAGACACTGCCAATTAGGTATCACTAGCTTTTAAAATCTGGAAAGTATATGCCGGGCTTGGCCTTTGCAATTTCTACAGCAGCTAAAATCATTTCTTCAGTTTCAACTGGATCGTAGTTGTCACTCAAACCGCTTGTAAAAGGGACAGAGCTGATGTGTGTTCAGTTCTGTTGTGCATGATTTATAACTTGCAATGGGAAAAACTGCATCCTAGCTCATACTTAGTAAAAGCGTGAATTGTTTAATGCAAAGTAAACAATTGAAGTTTTAAAAAACCCGATCTGATGACTGCCTGAGCTCTGCCTTTTCTTTATACGTGGCTATGTTGGTAGTTCGTTCACTGGTTAATTTGTATTTGTTAATGTTGTTTTGTTTTCATGTTTGTACAGAGGGCTGGAATCATCAGGCAGGAGCTAACGAAGCTCAAAAAGGAGAGCGCAGTCTGAACGCAGTCCCGTTAACATATTTCGGCAAGTTTATGGTTTGATTCGTAGTGGTGGCAGTAGCTTGATATTTTGGTTAGATCGTAGTTATGAGTGGGAACCAGCTGCAAATGATTATCTTTGTAAACCTTGTACGGATTTTCTTTGAAATGAAACACATCCGACGAATTTTCGATCACAAATTATCTGTGAAATTGCCGCTGATCTGAATGTGAAATTTCCAAATCAGTGACTCTACTTTGCTGGTGGAGAAACCCCCGGTTAAAGTTAGAACACCGCATGACTCCTTACATTATGTGAAGTGTCACATTTTGACACATAAACATACCGTTGGCAAATTGTGATTTGTCTGCAATGAGGAATGACTAATTATCAAGTATTTCCTTCAAATTATCTCCCCTAATGAAATGACAAATCATATCAAAACCATAAAAACCCATATTATAAGCATTTTTTTGATACACAGCACACACCTTTCTTTTCTCAATTCTTTTAATTAAAAAAAAATCCAATAAAAGAAATCTATAGACAAAAGGTATAAAGAAAGAGCAAAGAAAATAAAATGGTTGGGGGGATGTTGGACCAAAACAGAGCATCTGAGCAAATGTTGCAAGGCACTTGGAAGTTTACAACACCACAAGAAGAGCAACCGGCTGGTTCGAGCTGCTTGCAGAACAGCATGGACTACCGTTACCTAGACGTCGATTGGTTTGTAGAACTCCATTCTGATCCTCCTTGAGCTTCATGAAAGTGCAAATGAGTGCCAATCCTGCTTGAAATTTACCATTGATGAATGTTGCACGACCAAGCATAAAATTTAATGTTGAACAGGACTAGAGCCACTGACGAGTGCCACGGAGCATCTTGACATGATAAATGATTCTTTTCACTGGACAAGCGACTTTGACGAAGGATCTGAAGCTATCTCATACGCAGCTGGATAAACAAAAAAGAGTCAAATAAATCAGTTAACACACATTATTTTGCTGCTGTGCACAACATAGTCAAGCAAAACCTGCCTTTTCAACTATCATTCATCATCTCTAAGAAAATATTCGAGATGCATGGGTGGATTCACATTAGAGCCTTATTTTGAATTGGGAACAAAATATTATTCATTCTATATTTACAAAAGTATGACGGTGCATTTTATTTCATGATGAACATCGCACTTTCAGATATTTACACTCCTTTCCACTGGAACTCCATGTAAACCTCACCTTCTTGAACTTAAAAAGGAGCCTCGAGTGATTCATCCCAAACTTCTACACTTCCATTAGAGGCATTCTCACCATCTTCTTCCATTGACAGCCGTATATATTCTCTGTGTGCAAAGCGGTCCCACTCAGTCAAAGTTGGATCCTCACGTTCCTGCACGCATCAAAATGCCAAGACACCATTATTGTACCAGAAAATTAAACCAGTATTTCTCAATTTCTCATACGTAACCTTTGCAAAGATACCTGACGAATAAGAAATGGATCGCGACTTTCAAAAGCTATGAATTTATTAAGGTTGAAAAGGATATTGAAGACATTTCCTGAAAGTTTGCAACCTTTCAAGTCAGCTAGAGTGAGATAATCTTCCCTCTGCAAGAAAGATGTCAAAATTAGTCATGTCCAATGAGTGACTGAATGTAAGATATGGAAGTTAGTAATATAATAACAATAACAATGATGACGAGGATGATATTTGACCTCTGGGGCAATCATGTCAACTATTTGACACAAAATATCCTCGAATAGAACAGGCTCTTGGGCCATGCATTCCATACGATGCAGCTGCTCCTCATAAAAGAACTGCAACTCGTTGGGAGTAAGGACTCCATTTCCATCCAAATCTATACATCTGAACCTACAAAAGGAGATTTGAGTAAATAAAAAGGGCAAAAAGCAGACGAAGTAAAAGAGGAATTACTGGGGGCATAACATCAGAAAACCAAGTTGGTGAATCAAGGCTTGTCCTCACAGCAATGTTTATGGTTACAGTTCACTATAGTATATGCATGACTTATCTCCGAGACTTCACTCAGGCTAAACATCTCATATATTGAGTTTTCACTATAAAAAATGAAGGGTACTGTTATCGGCAGTCCAAAAATGTCATCATGCACTCCTATACAAAATTTTCCTTGTGTTTTGTAAATTTGGAGTGCAGGATGACTTTTTTGGAGTGCTAATAACAGCTCCAAAATGAAAAAGTGATTCATAATCTTTGAACTCCAATGCATCTGATAATTTCCACAAAGAGAATGGGAGGTTACAATTCAAGCGCATGAGAAATTCACAAAAAAGCAAGTTTATTTTTCAATTTACAGTTATAATCTTTCAATACTGATAAGTTTATTTTAAATATATTGCAGAAAAGGACATGTCAGAGAGTTAAAGTATTAAACCAACTTCCAAGATTTGGATTAATGTATTAAAATATAGATTTCACGCTTTTCATGGTTAGATGCATCTAACAATGACTACATCCACTTAAAAACAGGAACATTGACTACACTTGTAAAAAATAAGAATTCCATGACATAAAATTACTGAATGTCAGAATGGAAAAAGAACAAAGAAAAAGAAACGTATACCAATACTCAAGGCTAGGCTCACACGACTTATCCTCTTCTGACAACATGAAGTAAACAAAATCTTCGTAACCCATCTTCCCTTCAACCTTGCTGGTAAACTTCCTTGGAATCTGGAATGGAATTGAGCAAATACGCAATCAACGTGGAAACCTCATTTAGGTGAATATTCCAGAAGTTTGAAGAGGAAGCTATAAGATACACCAACCTGTGAAAATATTCTATCAACGATCCTGTAGGTAAGGGCATGATTACCATATCTAATAAGATTCTCTTTGTCGATCAAGAAATCGTGGTCTGTGTCCAGCTCCCAAAATTTGCAGTATATGACATAAAAATGTTCATAAGAGAAGTACCTGAAATTTGGCAGGAAAGAAAATATCAATAACATAGTTTAGTAGTTTTAACACAATTTAGTGAAAAAAATGAAAGCCGGGTTCCCTTTGGGCAATCTAAGAAAAAATGCTGATAGGCTGTTCTTATGTTTCTTCTAACATCTTTCAGGTCAAGTTAAACAGTCCAACAATTAAAACACAACTAAATTCAAAATCAAAGCGTCCAAGAGTACTATTTACTCCCCCACAAGCCCCACATCACTATATATAACTATATAAGTAGGGGCACACGTGAAAGTAAAGAAACGCTAATTGATACTTGAAAATTCATGTTCCAATGATAATCAAACCTTAGAACTTTGTTAATGTCCTCTTCCTCATCTGCATGTTGCATGGCAGCAATTAGATTTCCTTGTTTTAGCTCCCTGAGGGTAAGGCGGCCATTTCCTGATCTGTTTATGTAGTAAAATATTCTGTATATTACAGTTTCAGCTGGGGCAGTGAAAATGAAGCTTATGTAAGCAAATTGTAGTATGCAAAAAAAAAAATGTGAGCAGTAAAAATATTCACTTAGAAAATTGAAAGGTCATCTCAAAATACAAAAAAAAGTGTGCCTAATGCAACAATATATGCCTAATATAATAACTACTTGAGTCAACCATATATTCCGCAGCAGATTCTGTTAAACCCCTATTGTCGCTTTTCAGATTCCTATCCTTACGATCTTAACTGGACATCGAACAATAATTATTGCACTAACTTAGCAGTATGAAACACATACCATATCTTTCTTGAAATTCAGGAGTTCCATGTAAAAATTCCAACCCTGGATGGGTTGCCACAAGCTCTAGAAGAATGGGTTTGAAGTCCACCTGCATTGAGAATGCGGACAAACAATTGAGAAGATAGAATGCAGAACCAAAAAGTCTGAAAACATTGGTACATAACTGACAGAACTAGCCATTTAAGTAAGAAGAAAGGGCTTCAATCGAAATGCAATTTTCATAGACCATATGGAGAAAATAGTGTTCAATCAAACCTGAGTAAGGTAATTACGATCAGACTGCTTTAGAATTTTAAATATTTGAGTTGTTGTATCCATTGTCAGCATATTTCCATCGACCCAATATTTGATGAATACATCCCTACAAACCAATTTGTAGATCAGCATATAATAAAAATATATAGAACAAGAAGAAGTAAATGATAGATAAATGTATACGGCTTGTTGAATCATGGTTCTATAAGTATCAGAAGCTTGTCAATTAATGAATAAAAGAAATACAATAAAAGGTAGAAGGATCACAAATAAAATTTACACTGGGTCTGTGTGATACAACTAGCTGAAGGACATAACTTCCAAACAAAAAACATATGACAAGAAGCATTTCATAGACCTTTTATTTCACAACTCACATATTGAGGTCCCATTGCTTTTAGTAAGCTTAATTACATTTTCTGCATACCTGGTCACTATCCCGCTGCAGCTAGTATCGATCTTTCTAAAGATGGCAGAAGAGAAAAATGTTGGCAGCTTGCATAACTCCTTTGTAACCAACTTAAACTCTGCATAACCATAAAAATAACATAAACTCCTTGCTTTCAAAATATTCAGTTTCACTAATCTCTGGCAGTGGATGGGTAAGGGGTGAGAAAGAGAGGGAATTCGTGTTATTTGCTTTTCTAAAGGTGAATTACAGATCAGATACACATCTCACCATGCAGTTGCAATCCATCCATCTGACCACTGAAAAGGTCATCAATTCTAGAAAGACATTGCTCCTTAAGTTCCTTTGCAGGTGGTGGACCATTTTGAAAATAGAACTGCAAATCATATTAAAACATACAAAACTATGAGAATTAATTCTTCAATCTTGACAGCATCACAAGAACCCAATATTCAAGTTCACAACTAAATTTCTACCTCACAATATTTACAACAATAATAATGGTGGTAGTAGTAGTAATAGGGCAATTAGAACTGAGTTTAACCTGAGGAATGGCTTCTCGCACTGGTTCACTTGCCAATTTTAGTGGAGAGCGAAGAGAAGAAGGACTGGTCTTCAGCTTTGAAAAACGCGGAGAACCAGAGGAACTTCTCGGTGAAAGTGGAGGTGCACTTCCAGCCGGAAACATGGAAGGTAACGCATTGCTCCCAGCAGTATTTGCACTTGACGAGCTCCCAAGGGCATTGATAGGAATTCCTGCTATTGCATCATCTACTAGAGACTTCACCTGTCAAATCAAACCGCAAAACATCAACTTTTTCCAATACCTTAAATTACCCAATATGTCGTACATAAATACTACACAAAAACAATTTACTTTAATGACAAGAACTATTATTAGTAAGGGAAAAATAATAACATACATGAGGCAATAACCGATAGCGACAGCTCTACCATATCTAAAGTATTACGCTAACAACAGAAACCCTATAATTATCCCAACATGACAAACCTACAAGCTATAGCTTTAAGTCCAGAAATGCACATTGATAACAACAAATTGTACATGAAGAGAGAAAGGTGAGCAATTTACCAAACGACCGGTTTGCGGAAGCGAAAGCCACTGGGCGAACAAATCCTCAGCAATTTGGGGACTGGCTTTAAGTGCAAACGGAGACAATTCCGGTAGCTGTAAGAGCTCAGGATCCAAAGAACCAACATCCCCTGCTACTGCGTCTATATCCATCGAGAATTCACCCCTTCAATTCCCAAAATCATCACAATCGGCGACTCTTCACCTCCTACCGCAATTCCAACCCACTCGCTTTCGATCAATTTTCAAGTCGACAATTTGAAAAAACCCTAGGTCGGAACCGAAACGAAACGAAACGAACAGTCCTAAACAGCCACTGAGCTTTTACTCTGAATTGAAACGGAAACCCTAGCCGGAAATCCCAATTGAGATAGAAAGATTGAAGAAGCAGTACCAGTTATCTTCTTCTCCGATGCTCTGTGAGAGCGAACGAGCGAACGGACGCTTTCTTCCGACTCTGATTTCTCACTGGTCACTGCGAGTGAACTCAGACGCCGCCGCAAAACCTCGCGGTTTTTGGCGGTTCCGGGGATTCGGAAAACCGCGGTCTCCGAGAATTGGTGTCTGAAGTGAAAGACTTTGGGAAGACTGAGAGGGAGAGAGATTGTAAGAAGAGAGAGAAAAGGCTAAAAAATATCGAGGGGGCGGCGAGGAGCGAGAGGATGAGCGCCACGTGGGATTTTATGTAAACGGAAACTGCCGCCGGGGCCCGGAGACTTGCTTATCAAGAGTCCCTTTGACTATTTATGTTGCCGCAGGGCCCAAAGATCTCTCTTTCTATTTTCTCAACTTAAAGGAGAAAAAAATTGGTGAATATTGTAAATATTTTTGTTTATTTTTTGAGCCAAACTTGTAGAGGAGTAGGGAAAATTGAAGAGGAGAAGAGAAGACAAAGGAGGAACATTGTAACATGAGGAGGAGTAAGGTGGTCAAGTTAGCAATTTCAAACATGGAACATGAATTATGACAGTGTAATGTAATTTTGATTCTTGTGTCGGTTTGAAAGAACTGTATTTTCATGAAGGTAAATTCTTGGATGTTAGACATAACGCGCGAAATACAAAATTTTGGTTAAATATGATATTTGTTTCTATAAATATCGAGAATTTCATAAATGAAGAAGTTAATAGTGGAGTTATCATCTTCCCAATCATAATTGATTATATTTCTATGTAAATACGAATAAGCATATAATGATTTGTCTATAAATGGCACCTCTACATTAATATAGAATGATAGGCACAATTATAATAGTAAAGAAAAACGTAAATTGTTTACCATGAGAGTTATCTTATCCTTAAAACAGAATTTGAAAAGTGTTTATTTCTTTATCTCTCACCCCTCTTGCTTATTTTCTTTTTGTAAACAAAAAAAAAAAATCGAAGCGAGAGTTATCTTATCCTTAAAAGAGAATTCGAGAAGTGTTTCTTTCTTTATCTCTCACCCCTCACACCCTTTTTTTTTTTTGTAAACAAAAACAAAATTTCAAACTTGAAACTTCACATGACGTACATTGAATTATTACTATTTTTATACAAAGGGGTGGAGAAATAAATTAAAATTGGTATCAAACCCGTCATCCACGAGATTCGGACATAAAATCACACTTATAAGTAAATCATAATACTACAAGACTGTAATACTAAGTAATCACATACATCCAAAATTTGATTAGAGTATTATTCATATGCCCTACCTCAAGCCTCTACATGCGGCTTTTATCATTGAGTAAGGTAATTAAAATACAAGGACTTGACAATTTTACGAACGACACAAAAAAATCAGGTTTCAGGTCAAGGCTTAACGGGTTGGGTGTTTTATCGGGTCAACTCGTTAAGAACCTGTTAAAATACGAGTTGATATAGGTCTACCCATGAGTAACTCATTTTAACCCGTTTCAACCCGTTTATTGTAAACTAAAGTCTAAAGCCCTAGAATCTAGATGAGCTTTCTCAGTCTTTCTCATAGTCTCATGTGTGAATCGATACGCCATCGTCGCCCCACATCACGCCATCTCCATCCTCAACCTTCCCCACCTTTTCGCCATCCCCACCGCCACAACACCACCTGGATTCATTTTGCACATCCTTGAACATTGGATATTTTTTAGTAATATGATGTGTTTTAAAGTAATATTTATGTGGTTGTAGATATAGTGTTTAATAAAATTATTGTAGTTGTATTGTTGAATCAAAAGTAACTTATGAATTCAGATATTAATATTTAATCATATGAAGTTCTTTTAAGTGATTATTTATTTAAGTAATATATTGTTTTTAATGGGTGCAAACGGGTCGAGTCGAGTAATCTGTTAATTTTAATGGGTCGAGTTGGAGTTTTAATTTTCAAACATGTTAAGATAATTTAGATGACACGACATGGCCTGTTAGAATAATGAATTTGTCACAAATACGACATACACAACATACGATTGCCAGACTACTTGTGGGGGAAAAAGGTTGGGAAATTTCACATGTATACCTAGATTTTCTAATCTTGTCGTGGAAATAGTTAAATTCAAGTCTATTCTCCGATCATTATCATTTTGTCACTAATCCCCATTTGAGTCATTGACCTTTCTAAAATTTCAATTACAAAAAAATCCCAAAACATTAAGTTAATTAAAATAATAAAATATGAAAAAGTCCCCCAATCCACATGGAGGGATATGATTGAAATTTCAGAAATCTTCGATATTTACCGCCAAGTCCCTACCTATATAAGAAATAGGAAAACACCCCGCAGAAACCTTCTCCTCCCTCCTTGGATCCCTCTCTCTCTCTCTCTCTCTCTCTCTCTCTAAACTCTGCAACTTGAAGAAGAAATCTCTGCGATTCCACGTGCTCTGATTCTCACAGCTCTCTGCACCATGAACATCTTCAGTAAGAAACCCACCGCCAAAGGTTCGCGCTTTCTTAATCTCCTGCTCAATTTTTGTTTTTGATTTCCTTGCTTAGGGATTAAGCTGAAATTCGATTACTCAAGCGCTCTTAATTTTTGTATTAGATCTGAATTATGGGTTTAATTCGTATTTCCTTAATTTGTTCATATGGGTTTGCATTTATAATGCAGAGGCTCTTCGGGAGAGCAAGAGAGAAATGGCTAATGCTACTAGAGGTAATTTATATTTATATATATATGTGTGTGTGTGTGTGTGTATTCATTTCCCAGCATTTGTGATTATGGTGATCATCTTCGTGATTCAAAGTTCCGGGCTTTACGGTCAAATTCACTGCACTGAAATTGTACTGTTTGTATCTTGTACATTATATTGGTGGATTTTTCGGGTACGCGATTTATGCCCCTCTTGGACTAGTTGAGGTATTGGGGTTTAGTTTCGACATTGCACTGTTTGAATAGACACTATAGACGGGATTAGACGGGTTATCGCTCACTCGTAATCTATATCTTACTTTGTCCAGCTGACCTGTAATTTTGCACCGGAATCTGATTGTGTGCATGTATTTAGGTCTCACCTTGTTATGAATCAGCATTCCCTTGATTTTGAATCTTTGATTTTGGTCCTTTTATATATGTTTTTCTTCCACATTTTGCTTCAGGGATAGAGAAGGAAATTGGAGCATTGCAGTTAGAAGTATGTCAAGAGACTCCAGTCGACAACCCCATTTCATCTTCGTGTATTTATAAACTTGTCGTTTAATATATTTTACTGTCTTGTCAGGAAAAGAAGCTTGTCGCTGAGATAAAGAGAACTGCTAAAACAGGAAATGAGGTATGTTTTGTGTATTCGACCGTTCTCGTCAGTCCATGAATATTTGAGTGACTGTTGCAAGTGAATCTTATAAGAGGTAGTCAGTTTATTTTCCCTCAGGCCTTTGCCTTGTATTCTGCAGGGAGCAACTAAAATACTAGCCAGGCAGCTAGTCAGGCTTAGGCAACAGATGGCTAACTTACAAGGAAGTCGAGCTCAAATGAGAGGAATCGCAACTCATACGCAGGTGAACTGTCAAATTGCTATCTCTATATGAGATTTCTTCTGTTTGAACTTTATATGGTGCATTTGCGTGTTATGCTCTTGGTTAACTTTATTCCATCATGCAGGCAATGCATGCTCAGTCCTCGGTTGCTGTTGGCATGAAAGGTGCTAGTAAGGCAATGGCAGCTATGAATAAGGTTTGATTGTAACACTGAAACAGTATTTTTTCTAGTTTGCATATTATAAATAAGAAGATTTTAAGATTGCATCTTATGACGAGTTTTAGTTTAAAAGGCGTTCTGTCAATGCTGGCACTTGTACTAGATGTAAATAAATTCTGATAGGCGCATACTCTGTTACATTGCTTCATATTTTCATAGTTAGGAAATTCAAGGTCTTTTTAGCAGCTGATTTTGTGTTTACGTTGCAGCAAATGGCTCCTGCAAAGCAAGCAAAAGTGATGCGCGAATTTCAGAAGCAATCTGCGCAGATGGATATGACTGTAAGATTGGTTCTATCTTCCAATATATTGGCACACAATTAAAATTCTCTATGCTTTTTGTTGCATACACGGATCATAATTTGGAGATTTGTTCATGCAGACTGAAATGATGTCTGATGCCATAGATGATGCCTTGGATAATGATGAGGCAGAAGAGGAAACTGACGAGCTGACAAACCAGGTAGGTCCTACTTGCATTATACACTACTTTATCGTTGAGATGGATCTATTCACAGAGGATGCCAAAGAAAAGGAAAAGAAATCCATTTTAAGGAGCAATACATGCTATGCATCTTTGACTAGATTAATTCTTATAGTTGAAGTTTGATTGTCGTCTTTTTGGATTGTATGGTCTTTCTGGTAATGGGACAAGAAAGATTGAGAAGGGTTTGTCTTAGATGCTGTGGAATGAGCTCATATGAAACTGAGAAAGTTTAGGTCTCATTCTTCATAGATATAGTTGACTATTGGTCTTTGGCACCAGGAATTAACAGAATTTCTTTTGTTGAACTTATTCAAACAGGTGCTGGATGAAATTGGCGTTGATGTCGCCTCGCAGGTTGGTATCAATGGTTTTGCATTTTTCAGTTTTTGTTAGCTTGTACTCTATTCCTTGTCATTTGATCTGATGTGCTTTGTATTTGATCTACTGACAGCTATCAGCAGCTCCCAAAGGAAAAATTGCATCAAAGAACGCTGAGGGTGTTAGCAGGTACAGCCTCTGATCCCCTTGTCATTGTAATTAAATGTCTGAATATTTTCACAATACATTACGAAATAGTTGATGGTTTGCTAAACTTGCACGTAAAAATTACAATGGTGACTGCATGCTTTATTTATACACACTGGCGGAAAGAGCCCCCCAAACACTAAACTTCTTGCAGAAAGAGCACCTCAAACAAATTGATATGTCATTCGTGATACGCATTCCAACATTGCACTTGTTGCTACTTTTTTGTTTTTCATTTGGTCATAACTTATAACCGAAGAGTTTTCAACTTCTCACAGTTCCGGCGTTGATGATCTTGAGAAAAGATTGGCAGCTCTTAGAAATCCATGAGCGGAAGATTGGAAAGCAGAAGAATCTCTTTTTTTTTTTTCTCCCCGGAGTCCAATATCGACTTCCTTCAAGGATGCACATTGTAAATATTTTGTTAATGATGTTCTCCTTGGCGATTATCCATTCCAGCGCCACTGCACATAGAGAAGCCAAGGTTATACGCTCGATGACTTTGAAAGTGTGATGATGCCAATGTATGAATTGCTTCTTCTATCATGAACGAAAGAGAAAACTATCATAGATTTTTGAGTTTACCGGACTAGATACTTTCGGTAACGACCCTCCAAACCTATATCGATGTTGCCGAACAATGAAACATTGGTTTTTAAAGCATCATATTTCTTACTTTGAATTTCTTGGACTCTCGAGCGCAAATCTATCCATTTAATTTAATGGATGGATTTGCGCTTGAGAGTATTGTGTTAAATTCATGAGCTCTCAAGTAAATAAGGTGAAACTAGTCTCGAATGTTCGATTCCATTTGGCCTGGGGTTAAAGAAACATGTGTGCATTCTTGTTTGTGGAAGAAACTGCGGTGCAACAAATTTCTGACCGTTGAAGCTCAGGCCAACACTGTTGAGGAAGTTTTTGAAATGATATGTCCATTACAAACAACACAAACCGGTCTCAGAGCACGCGTATAATATAAAGAAGCAGTATTACAGCTAAGAGGAAAAAAAATGTATGATTCTGATACAGTTACAATGGCCGGAAACTCTTGGTAGAGGAAAAAAAGTGGGAGGAAAAGCCTGGAAATGCCGTCATTAGACATGCAATAGGATCTGTAACCGCGGTGCTCAAGTGATATCCCATGTACAGAAGCGAGCGAATTTTGTCTCTGGTTTTTGATTTTTTTTAGCACTCATCGAATAGACGAGTATTATCCATTAGATGACTCAGCAAATATCTATAGTCAGATACTCTCCATTACTTCCTGATTGAAAGGAGCTCAAAGCTCCGGAGAGGATCATCTCGGGTGCCTCTTGCAGCTGCAGAGCGCTTGGGTTCGTAACCTCTGTTCCCAGTAGAAGGGCGGCTACTGCTTGAGACTAATCTGCTTGTGCGTCCGTCACTGGGAGTGTGATCACCTGAGGAGCTTGGCTTACTGCTGGCAATAGCCTTTCTTGAAGTGCTGCCATATCGAGAGGAATTGCGTCCCCTTTCAGAATCATGGTGCTGAAAATGCAACAATAGCTCTCCATAAGAATTTTTCTTACAAAAAATTGCACCACTTCAACTTGAATACTTGGGATGAATAACATGCAAAATTAAGGGGTGAGAAGCACATCATACAAGTGAGAAGAGACGTCACATAATCAAACGAATTTAAACTACCAGGACCATAACCGAGATGACCTCAATAAACAAACTACTAAATTGTATAGTTTGCAATGCTTCTATTCTTGGACTTTTCACCTAACTTGGCCAGGATTCAACTTTCCTTTTTTTAAAATTTTAAAACAAAGAAAGGACGTAACAATAAGGTCATAAAAAACCGGTAAAAATAAGTGTACGGGTAATAATTATGAAAATCAAGATATCAACTTTTAAGTTTGGACTTTGAAACTGATAAAATTTTCAATATGGCAGTACTGAAGTTCTTTTACTTGGCGACTTCTCAAGATCCAATTTTCAGAAAGAAAGCAAATCGACGAGATTAAAATCATGTAGCTTAACATACTCACCAACTATCCATGCCCAAAGCAACAAGGAAATAATTAACAATAAAAATATTCAGTCAGATATCAAGACTTTACCGCATCTCTGGATGAAGGTACATCCTCAAAAGATCTGTGTTTCAAATGATCCTGACGTGGACTAGAACCTGAGGTGTTTCTCCTTGAAAATGCTTCAACTGCACCCGAGAATCTTTCTCGAATCTCTTTCCCAACTGCATAAGCCAATTGCATAAAAGGGTTTAATACCTCGTGGGAAACCAAAAAGGAGACTGCTGAGTGTAAAATTGTAGTGGAAAGTTAAATAACAAGCTGAAGAAAGGAAGCTACACTGAAAAGTTTATAGAAAACTAAGTCCTTGAATACTAAATAAATCTTCATATTTAAGGGAGTAACTGGCATCTCCTAGTTTCAGAAATCAAAGCTTAGGACTTATTAGTGTTATGTTTGAGATATAAGAAAATAAACAGGACATCAAAGTCAAAAGCATACACCAAATCCATAACTTTTTAATGAAATCAAGGTCAATTATCCGATTCGGCACCTAAATGAAATATATTCTTTGAAGAGAGAGCAACACCTGATCCTCTTTCAGGTCTTTCCATAGATGGCCCTGCACTTAAACCTGCTTTCCCACTGGCATGCTAAAAACAGAACAAAGAACTAAGTAAATAACATTCTTATAAGATCAACACTTGAACATAACATTTCCAAACACTAACCCATCCTCTAGAGCTGCCACCAATCTGAGGGTACTTCAACACAGTCCAATCAAATACATAGTCAAATTGATAACCTGCAAGTAATCATAAAATTAATATCCTGACCCCAAACAGAAAAAGGAAAACAATAATGATTAAAAGAAAAAAAGTTTATGAATCCAAAACAAAATAACCAAATTTGTGAAGATTACCTTCTCGAATAAACAAGTCTCGGAAAAGTCTCTTCAAATAAGAATAATCTGGCTTGTCTTCAAACCGCAATGATCGGCAGTAATGAAAGTAGGATACAAATTCAGCTGGATGAGATCTGCACAGCACCTGTTAAACATATCTGTAGCTATATTATCCATGTTGCAACATTAACAAGAATTCCCAGCACTAGATGAGGGTCAATAACAGCAGCATGTAGTGTGTGTGCGAGTGTGCATAATGTCCATTCTTGGAACATATGAAGTTGCTAGCAATAAGAATGCATGGAGAAAGTTGTTACCTCTATAGGAGTAGACATTTTCTTTTCACTAATTTTGTCGTACTTTTGCTTCTTTGTACCAGCTTTTAAACCTTGCCAGGGAAGGCTGATTGGAGGAAAAAGACAAAAAAGAAAGGAATAACAAGTAGAATAAGATACAATGTCGCATCAAATACCCAAAATCAGATAGCAAATGCCCAAAAAACAAAACACATGAAGAACAAGTGCAAGGACTATACCCTAACCTTCCTCTTAGGAAATACATCAGCACATAACCAAGAGATTCCAAATCATCTCTTCTGCTTTGCTCTGAAAGTGAAATAAAACACAATGAGAATAAGTAGAGCATGGTAAGTTGGATCTGTGATTATCCATTTACTGTTATAATTTACATAGCAATAAATAATGACATAAAATATCTCTCACCAATTCCAAGGTGGGTGTTAACACTTGCATAGCGAGCGGTACCTGTGAGGTTTTTGTTCTCCCTAACAAATGAAAAAGAAACAAAAAGTAATGAACTTTCATAACAACCACATCAAAGACAACGCTGGCACAGAAAAGTCAAAAGTACAAGAATAAAATATTAAAGTCAAATCTAACAGAAATGGAAGCGGCACAGACATGTCAATAATACGTAATGCGTGACAGACAACCCACAGAAACATATTTAACACGAGCAGTGACTTTACAAAAAAAATCTTTACGAAAAAAATTATCATAAGTTGTCTCTTTACAAAAA
Source organism: Gillenia trifoliata (assembly GCA_018257905.1). Lineage (NCBI taxonomy): Eukaryota > Viridiplantae > Streptophyta > Magnoliopsida > Rosales > Rosaceae > Gillenia > Gillenia trifoliata. The sequence goes on along the minus strand of CM031080.1, from coordinate 32,878,597 downwards.
AAATTTACCTGTATGGTATGTGCTTATGAGTCTGAAGATCCCTATACTTCTTTGCAAGGCCAAAATCAATAGCATACACCTGTGACAAGTAATGCCAGATATATTACAGTTCTAAAGAAAAACGTGTGATTGGAGTGTTAATCAAAGAAAGATTTGAAATCCGGCCCCTAATACCATATGAGATCCCCACTATCTAATTTTGTTCCAGCAATAAGTGTTCCATTAGTGCAGTAATTGCTATAATTTGCATAGTAACTGCAATTAAACAAGAAAAGATACCTGATTGGCTTTACGCCCTAGGCCCATTAAAAAGTTGTCTGGCTTTATATCACGGTGAAGAAAACCTCTTGAGTGCATGTATTCAACTCTGTTAATCTGAAAGATGAAATTGAAATAAGTAAAACGATTATCCTGGCCATTTTAGACATTTAAGGTGAAGGATAGTTACTAGTACTTACCAATTGATCTGCAAGCATCAACACTGTTTTCAATGTGAACTTCCTATTGCAGTAGTTGAACAAATCTTCCAAACTTGGTCCAAGAAGGTCAATAACCATGATGTTGTAGTCACCCTCAACTCCAAACCACTTGAGGTGGGGTATTCCAGCTTCATCATAAAATGACAATGGTTAGTTGTTTACTATCAGTTATTGGTAAGAAAACTTATCTGAGAGAGAGAGAGAGAGAGACTTACTTCCTCCTTGAAGAAGCATATACAATTTTGACTCATAATGAAGCTGGGGATGCTTGGTCTTCACAGGTTCCTGGAATTTGGAAAATAAACTAGCTCGTCAAATGCATACCAATTATGACTATTGAATTATATGTAGATGGTACAATACGGGAATGTAACAAGGTTGTACTAGACTGGAACTTTATGATATCAAAAGGCACCCATGTTAAATCTAAATAAGAAAAAAAGATATGGCTTCGCATCCAGAATTAGCTTCGAATGTAACTCACATAGAACTTGTTCATTATGAAATCTAAAATACCATTCCTACTCTTATTCGCAAAAATTCGAAAGAGAGTATTTATTCTGTTCTTTGACTTCCTCTAGTGATTAAAGAAATGTTGGACAAAACATAGTATTATTCAACACGTTCATAAACCGGATAAATCATACTGCTCTCAAGGACCAAACGTACTGAATTACCAGAAGCTCACAGTCAACATGATTAAGCTACTCATTTATGACTCAGGCACAAAACTATAGAATGCTTAAAAACAATTAGCCACAAACCAAACATCAAAACTGAATCTACGATTCGAGGATTGATCACATACCAGCTTAACAGCCACCTCCTCCCCAGTTTGTACATTTACACCTAACACCAGAACAGGAGTTTCATTACAAAACACATAAAATTAACATAACGAATAACTTTCGACGAAAAAAAAAGGTATCAAGCACTGATTATACCATACCTAAATAGAGTTCTCCGAAAGAACCACTCCCAATCTTCCTCCCCAACTTAAACTTCCCAGCAATCACATGCTCCATGATGCAACAATCTCCAATACAATTCGACCCACAAGCTCAAACCGGCTTTATTTCACAGCAATTTGTGCAAAATCCAGCCTTTATTGTTTGCATAACCCCAAAACCGCCAAACAATAAACCCCCAAATCTCCACCAAAAATTAAAATTAAAAGATTTTCAATTGACACCTCCGATCAAAACCTTCGATTTTTTCCCCAATAACTCGGCCTAAGAACCACACGATCACAATCCGAGCATTAAATTACCATCAAATGGAAAATAAATACGAAATCCCAGAAAACCCAATGGGGAAATCCGACTTTATCGACAATAACGACACGAAAAGAGGGCAACTATTTCGAAAATCAAAGGACCCCCTTATTATCCAGCTGCACATCCAGAACGCCCCAAATCCCAAATCGACGATTGCAGACGGCGAATTCGAATCCTGAATCACAAGAGCATTGACCTACATTGACCTCGAAGCCCTCGAATCAGAAGCCAAAACAAAAAAAGTTCTTCGAAAAATTGAAATCTGCTGCGAAAAATGTAAAAGTAGCAAATCAAATGAGGATCAATTGGGAGGATTTTTGTTGGGATCGGACAGAGCTAGAGACAAATCGTTTTTACACTAAGAACAGAAATTGGGAAATTGGCGGAGGAAAATAATGTCGAGAGAGAGAGAGAGAGAGATGGGGGAGGGGCAGAATGAGGGAAAGGAGGTTGGAGACGATTATATTTGTTTGTTGTTTTTCCTTTTTTTTAAATTTTAATTTTATGTTTTTTTGGAAATTGCAATTTCTTTTTCAGATTTTATTTTTGAAAAGAAAAGGAATTAATTAATTAGTTATAAGATAAAGGAGAAATAAAATATGAGGGGTGAAGCGATACCTTCTGAGATTCTGAGCTGCAGCCTAACACGTTTGGGCTGTCTCTCTGAAACAGGTCACCTCAGGTCAAAGGTAAAGTTGGAAAAAGAGAAAATACAAGGAAAAAATAAATATTAGATGCACAAAATACAGTCACATAATATTGTTATTCGAATCAAATTGTAACACGTGAATTTATTTATTATTAATATATCATCATAAATTAGAGACATATTAATTTTGTGGTAGAATAATACAGCACGTGACTTGTGTTTTCAATACTTTTAAAAAAATTTCTAATTTTTGACAAAAATGTGTTTTACAATAAAATTAAAATATGAAAAAATTAAAATTAATTACAAAAACGTGCCTGCACTTTTCTTATTTTCTGTCCGTTTATTTTGTTGTTGTAAAAATTAGTTTATTTTAGATATGTGAGGATCTACCTGGTCCCAAGTATGGGATATTCTCAATCTTTTTTTCTCCATGTCTGTCTTGTTCTGATCTGGTATTTTACTATTTCGATGTTAGGAAATGGTATTTTGCCTCAGGCTATCAGATATGGAGTTTATGGCCTTTTTTGGTTCAGAGACTCAGAATTTTAGCCCATTTTGGCGTTGGATTGCTACATCTTCTATGTTGCATCTCCAAGTTCATCACCCAAAAAATTAAGGAAAAATGAAGGGTACATTAACGATGAAAATTGACTCTAAAAAATTGGACGGTGAAAATTGTTTAAAAAGTCGGACTACTTGGTAGGTAGTCTGGACTACCGAAGACAACCCTCAAAAACTAATCGTTAAACTCAATGAGGAAGGATAAGAGCATCTCTAACGAAGTTGGCAAAATTTATCATTAAAATATGAACTCTCTTATAGTAGTTAGGGATGGACGAAGTGTACACTTCCATGTGCATTTCTTTTACTTCCTTCCCATTCCTCTTTTCTCCTTTGTATTTGCCTCTATTGCTAACAAAAACTTAAAACCAAAAACCAAATGGCTATCAAATAAGCCTATAGTTTTTGTTTTTGTACTTTGGTTTTTTATTTTAGTTTTCATTTCGGTCACATTTCCTTAAACATTTCTTCTACATCTCCTCCACTATTGCCCTCTTCGTTATTTCATATTTGTCATTTCTCTCATGTATTTTCCATCTATTCCTAAAGCAAAAAATTAAAACAAAAAACTAAGAACTAAATGGTTATCAAAAAATTGAAAACTAAAATGATTATTAAGCAAGTCCTAAAAATTCGATTGATTATAGGGAATAGTTAATCAGATTCTAATTTCTAGTCTCTCATAATTTTAACTTCCTCTATTCATGATTTTTCTTATTACAAGTAAAAGTAACAATAAAAGAAAGAATAATGCTAGGTCCACCAAATTTGTGCACCAAATAATGTGGCACCAATCAAAATTTTACTTTAATTAAAGTTGAAATTTGATTAATAGTTATAAATAAAAACTTATATGGTATAAAATGTGTCACATCATTTAAGGCACAAATCTAATGCACGAATTTGATATATGTAGCACCACCCTAAAAGAAAAGTTAACTAATGGTAAGAAAATTCATGGCTTAATTGATTGATTTCTTTGCCGTATTTTGTTGACGATGTGAGAGACCAAAAGGGAGCCAGCCCAATTGACAAATAAATAATTGCGGTCTCTATTATTTATTATCATTATCCAAATATGTGCTACAACGAGGTAGAAGCAAGCGTGTTTCGTATAAAGGGAACTCTCATAGAGTGGTTAGGGATGGATGAAGTGTGAAAATGTACACATTAAGCTCCCAAATGTTGATTAGGCCAGTAATTATCCGGGGTAGCGTGCTTGCCACACTTACATACGAATTTGAAACTTTAACTTCGTAGATTAAAGTATTCTAGAATATAAAATACACATTAAATATGCCTCTATAACAACTATCAATAAAGATTCGAAAAACTCATATGAAATTATTGTGAAAAACACGTACATGCATGTATAACATGTATATAGTAGTATTTTAGAATTTTAATAACATACAATTTAACAAATCACATACGTGCAAAATATGCGTATTATATGTGAATTTAAAGATTTTAAAACAATTTAAGCTAAGTCAGATAGAAACCAAAACGGTATAATTGCAAACTATCAAACAAATATTGGGAAACAATTCAGCGCTGGCGAGTATATAAGAGCTTGGATTGTGCCTATCCGCTTTCTGTTGAAATTCAACGGCTAAAATAATTAAAAACAATATACTTTACTCAAGTTTCACCTCAAATTTTTATATACCATCTATTCGTATGTGTCTATTGTGTAATTTTTTTTTTGAAATTTAAATATTTTAAAATTAAAATGTTCATAAAATTAAGTTAAGTTAATCTAAATATTTATAAAATTAACACACAAAAAAAAGACTAAAATGATAAAATTTAACCCATACCATTGAAGAAAAAACACCGTTTTTGCCTAAAGTCTAAAGCCAAAACCTAAATTTGTTTTGGCCATGGCCAAAGATTGGATTTGGTTTTAGAAGGGATAATCTGGTGTGTGCGTACCTAGGTAAGCTCAATTACTCTGGTTATTTTCTGAGAGACATGTGGCGAGAAGGTGATGGATTGGGATTTTATCTGCTGCAGCAGGTTCTACGTGAGCTCATTGTTGAAGGATTAATCTGGAAGATGGCTGTTCGGAACCAAAAATTCTTGGGTGCTCCGGAGTACGGGGTATGCAAGAAAGACTCGTTCGGAACTCCTCATTCCTAATTGGAGCTGTGAGTAACTGAGCATAGCATTTTCCACATAAAATTGAAAAAAAAAAGAAGAAAATAAAATCGTGATAATATTCGTTTAGAGTTGCAACATGCACATGAATTGTTAGCCGGTTGGGATATTTGTAGCCGGTTAGGATAATATCCTGTTCACACTATGCCTCCAACTTCATTCAGCTTCTTCGAGCTGGTTAGTGGTGGTTATTGATCCTCTCTCTCTCCATCTCCCTCTCATTGCAGGTTTATTCTCCGACGACCGTACTCTCCGTTTTCACTTTTAGGTCTTGATTTCTCTCTCTCTCTCTCTCTCTCTCTCATGCATCATATGCCTAATGTGGTACAATTTTGATGCAAAACATATATCATGAACCCAAACCAGCCGATTGTGGTGGATGAGAAAGACCAGCAAGGTATTCCGATCATTCTTTTAGTGTTAACTTAAATATTATTATAGTCTTTAATTTCGGATCATTATGTATGATTATTCTTCATTATGTGTGTTTAATTTTTAGATCGTTCATAATTTTCAGATTTTTGTGAGAATTCTTCTCTGTTTTTGTTATCTTATTGTATTGAAGAATAAGCGAGGTGAATTATTCTCTGGTTTTTAGATTATTAGAGATGTTTTATTTGATTTTTATATGATTCTTGCTGCAAGATTGTTATTATATATTATTCTGTTTCTGGTTTTGGATCTTGATCTTATCGTAATTCTTGGAGCCAATTTTATTTTTAATTGTCCTTTAAATTTTTGCGTATAATATATAATAGTAATTTTGTGATGAATGTTACAATATAATTAATTAATAATTTTTTGGATTAATTAAAAAATTAATTAATTAATTATATTTATGATAACTATAAGTTAAATCATCCCTAAACCACAATTATCACCCACCGTACTTACTCTCTTATCCTAGGTTTTTTTTTTGGTTGCAAAATAAATATATCACGATATTTATGATAAGGTAGTGGCAATTATCATTTTGTTAGTACTGCACAAAAGCGGTTACTAATCCTGTTTATATATACACTCACATTATGCCTCCAACTTGATTCAGCTTTTTCGAGCTGGTTAGTGGTGGTTATCGATCATCTCTCTCTCTATCTCTCTCTCTCCATCTCCCTCTCGTTGCATACTCCGACTCCATTTCCGATTTTGGCTCCAATTCCGACGACTGTACTCCCTGTTTTCACTTTCAGGTCTCGATTTCTCTCTTTCTCTCTATCTCTCCGTCTCTCATTCTTTCTCTCTCTCTTTCTCTCCCCTCTCTCTCTCACTTATGCATCATAAATGCTTACTGTGGTACAATCTCAGATACCAAGTAATTTGTTTAAAAGATGGAATTGGTCTCTTGTATTATCAAGTCTACTGTATGTATTCATGTTTATAAGTTTGTATAAGCTTGAGTAAACCAAGCTAGCTTTCACAGAATAAAACTATCTGCATATGTCTTATTAAGTATATATATATATGTATATACTGGAACAAAACCAATCTTTCACGTTTTCAAGCTATTGGCTTATATGTCTACTATATTGATAAACCACCGTATGTTTAGAGTTGGAATGATTATATTATCTACATATATATTTTGTATATCATTCGGATAAAGCACTATTTGGTTGTACTGATGCTTTATCATTTATTCAAAACGTTTCTTGTAGTCATATTAATATTTTAGATTTACGAAAATGACTTTTAATTAGTAGTGTAGAATTAGTAAGCTTAAGTATGTTGATTAGGATTATAGTTCATGTCATGCTTGTAGTGATTTCTTACACTTGTGAGTAGGAGTTGATCGAGGTGGTGGACTCTTGTAATAAAGAGTCAGAGCAATGCTTTGGAATCCAAGGGAGGGAAATACAGTAGACGTTTACAGAAATTGATTTTATTAAATTTTGTAAAGTACTATATTATTATTGATCTTATTAGTTGATTACTAATCTTGTTTGGTGTTACTTGGATATATGTATATCATTGTTTTGTTGATGTCTATTTGTTATTGAGTATGAAAATACTCTTGGTTGTACATAAAATGTGGTATATATGTGAAGATGAAATGAAATTATTTATGAATCATTCATGATGTGTCATGTTGTTGGAGCTTCAGTGTTGAGAAAGGAATTGGGGAAATGAGGGTAGTTGGAAATGATCTTTTGTGTAGTTGAACTCTTGATAGGTATCAGGTTTCATATTAGCCCAAAATGCACATGGTTCTAATTGGGTAATTCAGGACTGGCGACGAAGAGTATAAACAAGATGACCAACAAAAGGGAAAATTGGGATGATTGAGTTACGGGAGTTAATTTGTATAATAGGACATCTAAACCATCACTGCAGTGGTAAAATGCACGGTATGGGGTGTGCAGCTCCGCGTGTTTTATTATATGAAATTAACGGGTTGGCTAAATGATGTTTTTGTCAATTTATTGTGGTAATTGTATGTCCCTGCTGAGCTGTTAAAACTCACCCTCTATTGTTTATGCAGGTTTACGAACTAAACAATTAAAAATGGTAGATGAGATGAGATCGAATTAGATGTGAGGCTAGAAGTGTTATTTATTTTATTTTTAGGTTTTTAAAGAATTCTTGAGTTTCATTTGAATAAAGAGAAGTTTATTTTCAACTCGTATTTCGTTTATTTTCGTTTCATTTTATTTTTATTCGCGCACGGACCCCGGAGCGTGACAACTGAAGTTGGAGGCAGAGAGCAAGTATATATATAAACAAGATCCGTAACCGCTTTTGTGCAGCACCAACTCTTTGCGTCACATCGTCTAGAGGCAACCCGGGCAGTAGGCCAATTAAGAATCTCAGAATTCACCCCACTCAAATACTTACCTCTGAAAGTTCTCGCCCAAAGAGCTGCATTCATGTTGCTAACTGGGAGCTTAGCCGTCTGCATCACATAAACCGGAACAGCAGGATTAACAGCTTTTGTTCTTCCGGCAAGAGATCAAGTGTTAGCCTTCCAAGCAGCAAGTCTGCCCTGGACTTTATGAACCACAAATATCACTGGTTTCGAGTGCTGGCTTCTTTTATGTTGCTATTCTTGTTTTTATCCTTCCTGTGTTTCTCACAAAGTAATCCGGATATATGATCCGTATCAAATTTAAATGTACCAATGCCACAAGGACTTCTCTAGCTAATTAATTCCGTATCTCACAAGTAAGCACTTAGATGTATGATCCGTATCAAATCTTTCTTGTCTCACTGGACTCTAGCTTATTTAATTCCTAATCTCAACTGGACAAGAGCGTGAGCCCAATCCTACAAGAAGACTGAAAACCCTAACTTGTTCTTTAACCTATAATAAATTCACAAGTTGTATGAATCAAAGGCATAGGAAAATTTTATCATAAAGATTACTGTTTGGAAACTTTTGAAAGCTAATTTGTCCAATCCGTAAGAAAACTTTTGCTATCTTCATAGATTCGGAAATTTGAAAAAATTCAGTGTGTATGAAATTAACGTGAAAAGTACATATATACGTGTATAGTATTTTAAAGTTCTAAAAAACGTATAATTTAACAAATCATGCATACACGTATAATATGCAAATGGAAAGATTTTAAAACAATTTAAGCTAAGTCAGATAGGAAACCAAAACGATATAATTGCTCAGTTAAATATGAACTGTCAAATAAAAAAGTGGGAAACAATGCAGCACGGGCGAGTATACAAGAGCTTGGATTCCACCTAGCTGCTTGATGTTGGGTAGTTAGATGGGATAATCAGGTGTCTGCGTAACTATGTAACCCTAATAACTCTAGCCATTTCCTCCGCAGCATTTGGCGAGAAGAGATGGCAGGAGATAATCCGCCGCAGCAAGTTCTACGTGATCTCCAAAAGCGGTTACTGCTTCCTGCTATATATATATATATATATATATATACTCATGCACTCTGCTAATCCAACTTCACTCTACTTCTCCTTCGAGTTAGTTACCATACCGATCCTCTCTCTCTACATTTTCGTTCAATTTTGCAATCATACTCCCCTTATCTCTGCATTTCAGATACTTATTATCTATCTCTATTTCGTTGCAGGTTTCCATACCTAAATCTCTATTTACGGTTCCGGTTCCAACGATACTGTCCGTTTTCAAGTTTCAATTTTTTTCTCTCTCTTCAATCTCTCTCGCTACTGCATCTTATTCTTCTATATATATGACCTTAACTTTGCTTTATTTTTTTGAAAAACAGACACAACATGAATCCAAGCCAGCCTATCGCGATGAATGAGGACCAGTTTTCAGCAGCAAGATACTTTCCGATCATTTATTTAGTGTTACCTATAATTCTAGTGTTTTATTTTCGATGATTATGTGCGATTAATTTTATGTAATTTAGTGTTACCTACATTTTCTTTCAATTAATCATACATAATCATCGGAAATCAAACACTAGAATTATAGTTAACACTAAATAAATTATTGGAATGGACCTTGCTGCTAAAGCTGGTCCTCATTCATTGTGATAGGCTGGCTTGGATTCATGTTGTCTTTATTTATCATATAATTTCACCAAAGTTAAGGTTATATATAAAGAAGAATAAGATGCAGTAGTGAGGGAGAGAGGAGAGAGAGAAAAAAAAAATCGAAACATGAAAACGCAGAGTATTGTCGAAACCGAAACCGTAAATAGATATCGGAGTATGGAAACTTGCAACGAGAGGGAGATAGATAATATGCATCTGAAATGCAGAGCTGAGGGGGAGTATGGTTGTGAAATTGAAAGAAAATGTAGAGAGAGAGGATCGGTGCGGTAAACAGCTCGAAGGAGAAGTAGAGTGAAGTTGGAGTAGCAGAGTGCATGAGTATATATATATTAGGTAGAAGTAACCGCTTTTGGAGCTCACGTAGAACTTGATGCAGGTGATTATCTCATGCCATCCTTCTCTCCAGATGTCGCGGAGGGAATGACTGGAGTTATTGGGGTTACGTAGTTACGCACACACCTGATTATCCTACCTAACTACCCAACAACAAGTAGCTAAACGGAATCCAAGCTCTTGTATACTTGCCCGCGCTGGATTGTTTCCCACTTTTTTTTGTTTGATAGTTCTTATTTAACAGAGCAATTATACAATTTTGGTTTCCTATCTAACTTAGCCTTAGCTTAAATTGTTTTAAAATCTTTAAATTCACATATTACATGCATGTGCGTACATTTCACGTAAATTTCATATGCACTGAACTTTGTCAAGTTTCTGAATTATAAAGATAGCAAAAGTTTTCTTACGGATTGGACAAATTAGCTTTCAAAAGTTTACAAACACTTTATGATAAAATTTTCCTTTGCCTTTGATTTATACAACTTGGCTTCTTAGATTTCATGTGTTAGTTAACACAAGATTAATTAGTGTGCTTTGAGTGTGTGTAAAAAGGTTTTTCATGTGTTTCATGTTGTTTCATGACTTTCATGTTCCATGTGATGCATATGTATATGAACATGTTTAGTGTGATTGGAGTGTGTAGGAATGAGGTAGGTTGTGTGATTTTTCATTATTTATAGGAATTTAAATATTTTTAAGTTAAAATGTTCATAAAAATAAATTAAAATAATCTACATAAATTTTATTTTTAAAAAGTTAAGAGAGCTAAAATCATTATTTAATAATAAGCGGCTTAAATTTTAAGTCGAAAAAAAAAATCTTTTGGATTATGACTTAAAATTCTGTAGATTAAATTTTTATGTCCATAGGGCATGGTTTTAGGAATTTCGAATGGTTCGTGTCTAAATAAACGCAAGAAAGTAAAAGTGACTTGAAATTGCGCAAGGGGAAACAACCGTTAGAATTCTAGGCAAAGGCAATAGGAGCGCCAAGATCGTCGTCAACCCTATCCTCTTGGCATTTCTTGAGAAGGTGGAGCTGACGTCGCAGGTGCAAAACTTATGAAATTAATCTTTGGTTTCACTGCAAAAGTTAGCTAAAAACCACAATTGCATAGAACTCACCTCTTCTTGAAGCAAAGTCGGAAGATTTACGGTGTAAACAAGGTTAGAAATTTCTGTTGAAAGCTTGTCGTCTTTGATCCCAGACCAAGTCCCTGGGGGCAAGGCTAGAAGAGTGCACGTAGAACACCACTCCTAGCCGCATGCATTTCAAATATTATTGAGCCGCCAGGCCCGCCACAAAAACATCCCGAATTTGATTTGAACGAAGGAACAACCATGTCCATCTCCTCAGTTCCACCATTTACCACCGTCCCACTCACCACCGTGACTGGCTCGTCCCCATTAGCCTTCAAGCATTTCACGCGTGTTTCCTGACAGCAATACACCCCCTAGGAGTCAGACTTCCCTAACAAAATTTGTGCCCCTTGGCAGCAAACGCTCGCAGCAATTTTGGGTAAGTTTTCTTCATGGCCAGAAATTAAGCTTCTGTAGCATGAATGTGCTGAAGATAATAATTATGCGGTTCATCCAACATTAGAAAACTTTGTCTTCATTGTCACTCTTCCAGCTTTAAAGATGAAGATTTATCTTGTAATCCACTGCTATCAAGAACAATGTTATTGAACTTGATCTTTACATGATGTACGGACCACGGGTTTGTCTACAAGATGGAACAACTTATGGTGTACTAGTGCTCCGATTAGGCTACAGTTTGATAGCAGAGATTTTTCTTCTGCACCTCAACGACAAAGGAGGTTTATGAGGTTTGTTGATAGCGTAATCAAATTATGCGGCTCATCATGCAACATTAGAAAACTATGCCCTCATTGTCACTCTTTCACTTTTAAAGATCAAAATTTCTCTTGTATTCATAAATGGATATCCAATGCCATCAAGAACAATGTTATTGAAATTGATCTTTACTTGTTTAGTAATAATCATGATTTCATCGAGAAGTTATTTAAAATGCCTCCGAGCTTTTTCAGGTGCAGATCATTTGTGAGTCTGAAGTTGGAGACAAATTGTATTGCCTATAGTCCATCTACATCAGGTTGTCTCCCAAGTATCAAGTACCTCCATGTTACGTTTCATAGCAGTAATAATGACGGAAGGGAAAAGATCTTTCTGAACTGCCCTGCGCTTGAAGATTTGACTATAGTTGGAAACATGGGAAAAGATGTTTTGGAGTTTAACATCTCTGCACCTCAACTAAAGACGTTAGCAACTGATAATCTCGAGTGCAAGTTTTTCCTTGATGCCCGGAGACTTGAAAACCTTGATGTCAATATCAATTGGGCTTCTTTGATGTCGAATTATGCTCTGGAGAATTCTAAATCCTTGGTCAAGGCCAAAGTTCATCTCAAATATGTATCTCCAAAATATATTCATCGATATCCATCCTATGTTGACAATATATCTACGTTACTTGCAGGAACTTCTAGTGTTAAATATTTGACTCTTTTAGCTCCTCAATATCTGGAGGCACTCTATCTGCCTGATTTCGAGAATTTGAACCAACTGGAGCTAGATCTTCGTTACTTTTGCTGGAAACTTGTAATAGAGTTGCTCAAGAAATCTTCTAATCTGAAACACTTTGTCTTAAACCTTCATCGTACAGCATGGAATCACGATTACAAGCCAGTCAATCCATCAATGTTTGTGCCAGTGTGTCTCTCATCACACCTTAAGACTATCTCTATGCGCGGATTCCACGGAGAACAGAAGGAGGCTGAAGTGCTTAAGTATTTGTTAAAGTACGGTGAAGTTTTGAATAAGATGACTATTTCTACAGAGAATTTCGTAGGTAGTTCGGCATGTCATACAAATGAGAAGTTGTGTAAGGAAATTTTGTTGTTTCAAAACGGTTCAAAGACTTGCCAAGTATTGAAGAAATCAACTCATCGGATTGGTTGAACTCCATCGGGTTGGTCTCGTCGGGTTAGCCTTATATCCGTCGGGTTGGTCAGACCATCCTTGTATTCATCGGGTAGGAGCTAGGGTTGTAGGTTTTTATCTTTTCTAGCTAGCTTAGAGCTATGTTTCTGGGTTAACCACCTGCTTACTTACTCATATTTGGTGGCTGATTGCCTTGTAGCTAGTTCCAAGACCAGAAATTAGGGCGCATATTAAGGATGGAGGTCCATGGCTTGTTTCCATTGGATCTTAACCTGTTGTGTAATCTTCTATATATTTCTCTTCCATTGTACTTACAATCATGATGAATATAATATACAAACATTAAAATTCTTCATGGTATCAGAGCATGAACCATAACTGGTACTGCTTCTGCATATCGTCTTCGTCGTCGTTACTAAAATGACGGACCCTTTCAACATAGAGGTTGAAAGTTCTCAAGCTGCTAGCGTTTCAATCATACCTGAAGCTGATGGAAATCCAAATCCAAATTAGCGTTTAAGTTCAGTATTACTGAACGAGTTCAATTATCTTCCATGGTCTAGAGCTATATCACTTGCTCTCGGTGGAAGATCCAAGCTGAACTTCATCAATGGAAGAAGTGAGGCTCCAGATGCCTCTTCTCAAAACTATGAAGCTTGGGTGTCTCAAGACTAGCTGGTCATGTCGTGGCTCCTCAACTCCATGGAACCCAGAATCACATAAATATTCAGTGATTCTGAGTCTTCTCGTGTTCTCTGGAATGACTTCAAAGATATGTATGAAAACCAAAATAATGCAGTTTGAGTGTTTCAACTTAAAAGAGATCTAGCAAGCATGCAGCAAGGAGAAAACTCCTTTGTTCAACACCTGGGGAGGTTGAAGACAATGTTTAATGAACTTGGCATGTACATACCTCACACAACTGATGCCAAGATCTTACTGAAGAGGGCTGATGAGGACAAGGTATTTCAACTTCTGGCAAGCTTGGGGTCTGAGTATGAGGATCTCAGAAGTCATCTCTTGATGAATCCAGAATTGCCTTCATTTGCCTCTGTATACAATGTCATTCAACGTGAAGAAACACGACGTAAGGTCATGAACTTGGAGGTAAAGGCAAGCAGGTCTGAAGCTAGGGACTTTGTAGTAAATAGAAAAGCCTTTAGTGACAAGACATACAAAGGAAAGAGACCAAATTTAAAGTGCTCACACTGTGAAAATATTGGCAGAGAAGGAATTGGACATACTAGAGAAAGGTGCTGGATTTTGCATCCAGAGTTGAAGCCAAAGTTTGACAGAGAACAAAGAAGTCCGAGGGACTCAAGGGGCAGCAAGGGTACATACCATTTCAATCCCAGAGCCAATCTCACCACCTTCTCAATCTCTGAACCCGTGACTGAAGGAATAAAAAACTTCAGGTCAAATCCTGCGGTCTTGCTCAATGATTTTGCTGCATACCTGGAAAAGAAAAGCAGTGACAAGGCAACTAGGAATTCAACTGCACTTCTTGGTAAGTTTGCTGGCTTCTTAGCAGACACAACCTCGATAACCTAAGAAGACACAGTAGATATCATGAGTGCTTTCTCAACTGCTTTAAATATCAGTCATTCTAATGATTTTTGGATTGTAGATTCAGGTGCCTCTGATCACATGACAAATAAATTAATTGATTTACATGAATTTGAAAAATCCACACAAACATCTCATGTTTCTGTTGCAAATGGAAAGGGGGTACCAGTTGTTGGACGAGGAAAAATAAATCTTTTATCAAGGATTAAAGAGTCTACAACATTATTTGTACCTTCATTCCTAGTTAAACTCTTGTCAATGGGACAAATAACTAATTCATTGGATTGTCTAGTTACATTTTCTTCTCATGGTGTTGTGTTTCAGGATCGAGTCACCAAGAAGATGATTGGTGAAGGTTTCTTCCTAAATGGTCTATATTACTTGTCAAATGAGTCAGTGATTTCAAAATGTTTTCAAGCTAGTTCCACATCAATTCAAGAACAACTCTTATGACATCAACGTCTTGGTCACCCTTCTGCACAAGTTTTATCCATTTTGTTTCCAAATTTTTGTAAAACCTCACATGAGTGTGAGATCTGTCATGTGTCTAAGTTCACCAGACTCCCATTTCCAAATTCCTAGTCTAGGACTACTAAATGTTTTGAAATGGTGCACTCCGATGTTTGGGGACCAGCTCCCTTAGAGTCTTTTGATGGTTATCGATTTTATGTAACATTTGTGGATAACTTCTCGAGAACTACATGGCTATATCTTATGAAATTTAAAAGTGAAGTTTTAAATGCTTTCAAGAATTTTCATAATCTTGTTGTAAATCAATTTTCATAAAAAATTTGCATTCTTAGATCAGACAATGGTTACTTTCAAGAATATACATATAACAATATGACTGATTACTTGAGCACTCATGGTATTATTCATCAGACCAGTTGTGTAGGAACTCCACAGCAAAATGGAGTTGCCGAGGGAAAAAATAGAGATCTTCTTGAGAAAGCTAGAGCCTTGATGTTCCAAACAAATGTTCCCAAGAAATTCTGGTCTCAAGGCATTCTTACCGCTGTATATGTCATTAACAGACTGCCAAGCAGTGTTCTTAACTTCAAATCACCGTATGAAGTCTTAAAAGGCAGAAAGATGGACATTTCTCATCTTCAGTTGTTTGGGTGTACTTGCTTTGTGCACATTCAGTCTTCTCAGAAAGACAAGCTAGACCTTAGAGCATCTAAGTGTTTATTTTTGGGATATTCATCTACACAGAAGGGATATAAATGCTACAATCCACACACCAGGAAGTTGTTAGTCTCTCGGGATGTCAAGTTTGATGAGTCTCGAAGTTTCTTCTCACAGCAATTTGAGAAAGGTCAACAGAGGGAGGAAATCTTTCAACCTTCTCCAGTTCCAATACCCACAGATCTCATTAAGGGCTCTCCCGTTGATAAGGAACCTGAAGCAAATGAAATTGCACATGAGGTACCAACTGTAAATCTGGAACCTAATGAAGGTGCACAAGAAGAATCAAATACCCAAGAAATTTTTTCAAGCCTTCCTGCAGTTCCTCAAGAACCTCGAAGAAATCCTCCTCGTGACAGACATCCGCCCACACGACTTCAAGAATATGTTACTAAATATGCTTCCAAGTTTCCACTCTCTCAGCATGTCAACTACAACAATCTGTCTTCATCACACCGTGTCTTCCTGAGCCAAATATCAAGTGTTGCTGAACCACTCAATTTTCACGAAGCCTGCATGTTACCAACATGGAAGAAAGCCATGCATGAAGAACTTCAAGCCTTGGAACAATAATACATGGAGTGTGGTCAAGCTTCCCAAAGGAAAGAAAGACGTAGGCAGCAGGTGGATTTTCAAAACCAAGTTCAACTCTGATGGAACCATAGAACAATATAAGACCAAGCTAGTGGCACGAGGGTTCACTCAAACGTTTGGCGTGGACTACAAGGAGACCTTTGCTCCAGTTGCAAAGATGAACACTGTCAGAGTACTCTTGTCAGTTGCTGTGAATTTGAAATGGTCCATTTATCAAATGGATGTTAAAAATGCCTTCTTGCATGGTGATCTTGAAGAAGAAGTGTACATGAAACTGCCTCATGGCCATTCCCAAGAACATGAGCCGGCCATGGTATGTAAACTTCACAAAGCCATCTATGGTCTGAAGCAATCTTCTCGAGCTTGGTACTCGAAATTGAGTTCTGCACTCTTGGCTTTTGGTTTTAAAAGAAGTAGTGCTGACTCTTCCTTGTTCGTATAAAATGGCCAAGCTGGTACTCTAGTGGTACTTGTGTATGTGGATGATCTCATCATCACGGGTGACAATGCAGAAGAGATCACATCACTCAAGTCAGCCTTGCATACGAAGTTTTCCATCAAGGACCTCGGAGTCTTGAAGTATTTCCTTGGGATAGAAATGGCCACCTCCTCCAAAGGCCTCTTTCTCAATCAACGCAAGTATGTCCTTGACCTTCTTAATGAAGCAAACCTTCAAGATTGTAAACCAGCACGTACTCCTCTTGATAGCAAACTCAAGTTAGATGCCAAAGGATCTCCTATTGCAGATATCAGTGTCTATCAGCGCCTTGTTGGTAAGTTGATTTATCTTACCATTACACGACCTGATATTTCCTATGCAGTGAGCTTAGTGAGTCAACTCATGCATGCACCAACAGACCAGCATCTTCACATAGTCAAGAGAATTCTCAAGTACTTTAAAGGTTCAGTTGGCCGAGGCATTTTCATGACCCACAATGGTCACTTAAACATCATAGGATACACTGATGCAGATTGGGCTGGAAATTCTATTGATCGAAAGTCAACAACAGGCTATTGTACCTTTGTGGGAGGAAACCTGGTGACTTGGAAAAGTAAAAAACAAACGGTTGTTGCTAGGTCCAGTGCAGAGGCATAATATCGAGCGATGGCATCCCTTGCCTGTGAACTGATCTAGTTGAAGAGCTTACTCTGTGACTTGGGACTCGCCTGCACCCAGCCAATGTATATGCACTGTGACAATCAGGCAGCCATGCATATAGCTTCCAACCCAGTGTTTCATGAAAGAACCAAGCATATTGATGTGGACTATCATTTTGTGCGTGATCAAGTTCAGTCCAAAGTCATTGAAACTGTGTACACTTCTAGTCACAACCAACTAGCAGACATATTCACTAAACCTCTGGCTTCTACCCAGTTTCAACGTTTATTATTCAAGCTTGGATCCATGAATCTTTTCGATCCAACTTAAGGGGGAGTATTGAAGAAATCAACTCATCGGATTGGTTGAACTCCATCGGGTTGGTCTCGTCGAGTTAGCCTTATATTCGTCGGGTTGGTCAAACCATCCTTGTATTCATCGGGTAGGAGCTAGGGTTGTAGGTTTTTATCTTTTCTAGCTAGCTTAGAGCTATGTTTCTGGGTTAACCACCTGCTTACTCATATTTGGTGACTAATTGCCTTGTAACTAATTCCAAGACCAGAAATTAGGGCGTAGATTAAGGATGGAGGTCCATGGCTTGTTTCCATTGGATCTTAACCTGTTGTGTAATCTTTTATATATTTCTCTTCCATTGTACTTACAATTCATGATGAATACAATATACAAACATTAAAAATTTTCACCTAGTTAAAGTTATCTAGAATGCAATTGTGCTCCAACCGTGTTTTATTTTATTTTATAATTTTAATCAATGTAAACTAGAGATTCGAACATCAGACCTCTTTCAAGAGTTCTAAATATTAGACGACGATGATGACATGTGAGGTTATTGCATTCCCCTTTTTTTTCCTTTCTCATGTTACACAATCTACATTTTTACGTCGACGACATGTTGTCATAACAAAAATTATATGACCTCCTTTTTAGTAAAAACTAAAATTATTGAGGGCAATTTGGAAAACAATATAACGGCCGGCCTCATAATCATCATCTTTATACCAATACTACTTGGAATTGACATATCTGATTTTGGGATATTCGCGTTTTCCAGGTTTGTGTGCATTACCACTTTTTGTTTTTTTTCTTCTGTTTTTATCCCTTTTCAATCTTTTTGTTATCGATCTCATTTTTTTTTCCTTTGAATTTGAGTGATTTTTTCTAAATTACAAAAAGTAATTTTGTGGAATTTCGAAACTTGTAGCTTTAATGGTAGAGCACTTTTTTATCCCCACATGCACCGCGGAAGTTTCACAGGATCTTCGACAATTTGAAGGCATCTTAATGGAAACAATTTATAACACGAGACTATAATCCTGAATGTATTAGTTAATTAGATGCAATTAACTATTTAATTGAAAAGAAAAAACACGTAGTTGGACATCAATCATGGTATTGCAACTATTGATCATCTTGTGACAATCCCATGATTTACAAAATTGGCTTAGTTCTTAACGTGCACGCATTGAATTATGAAAGTAAACACAAATATAAATTGCCGTGCTGACCAAAATATTAAGATTACCAAATCTGACTTGTGATGTTTTTGCAGATAATTAAACAGAATAATGGCAGGATCAGGAACTGTTTTCACTTCTGCTTTGGAAGGGATGAATCACGTTAAATCCGAATCCGGCGAGATGCTTGCCAAGGCTTTCTTGGACGTGTGCAAACACTTGCTGCCTGTTTTAGGTATGAAATTTCGATTTTGTACCCGAAAGCAGATTGAATTCGGTGTGTTTTGATGCTGACAAGACCGTATTTTTCTCGATTCATTGTTTCGATTCCAGATAAGTTTGGAGCTGCCTTTGCACCTGTGAAATCTGATATTGGTAATAACATGTCGGTAAGTTGCTATTTTTAACTTTTTTATAGGAAAAATTATGTGACTTTCTGTACAAGCAATCTATTCTAGTTTGTTAATGTTTGCAAGGTTTTTGATGTTCTTCTCTGCATTGCAGAGGTTGGATTCTAAGTATTCGTCGAACCCGTCAGAATTTAATCTCTTGTACAGCATAGTCCGAGTTGAGATTGATGCGAAAACCGCGAAATCCTCATCTAGTTGCACAAATGCTCTGCTCTGGTTAACAAGGTATGCCATGTTCATGTTGCACGTTTTGTCTCTGCAATCCAACCTTGTGTTTTTGAGAAATGAATGCTCATCGTGTGCTTTGCTGCAGGGCTATGGACTACTTGGTGGAGCTTTTTCGGAATCTACATGACAATCCAGACTGGCCAATGTCGAAGGCTTGTAGTGAAGCGTATGGCAAGACCCTGAAGAAATGGCATAACTGGCTAGCCAGCTCAAGTTTTAGTGTAAGAACTCTCATTCTCTTTTCAATTAGCTAGATATGCATGCTCTTCTTCCTTCTTCGGTGCGGTTAACTGCACTTTTAAAAATATAGTTAAGCTTATCGGCGATATATTGACGGCATTTTGAAAAGGAAGCGTAATTGTTCGGAGTTGTTTGATTGAAATGCAGGTTGGAATTAAACTTGCTCCAGAGAGGAAGAAATTTATGGACATATTAGGTGGTGAAACGCCTGAATTAAACTCTGATATGGGGAAATTCTGCACCAGCTTCTCTCCACTCCTCGAAGAGAATCATAAGTTCTTGGTAAGCTTTTCGCGTTCGGCAACATAGTTTGGTTAGAATTTGCATAATCGGGTTCTAATTAAGTTTTGTGTTTTTAATCTTTTTGCAGGAATCTGTTGGAATGGACAGTTTGAAAGCTTGATGCATGTTCTAAATGAATGTTGATTATAAGTTGTATGTGTATTTTAATGTATGAAGAAAATTGTATTTGTATTTGTAAGCCTGGCTCGCATTGCTACCAAATACAGTGTTGCAATGGGTTTGTAACTCAAGTGATTAAAAATATTTATCTTCACACTAGTTGCCATAGGTTCGATTCCCCATTCCCGCCTTCGCTTGTATAAAAAAAAATTCAATTTGATTCACTTAAATTACCACTAAGCTCCAATGTGACAACAATTTGATTTACTCTAACTCCTGATGAAACATCATAAATGTGTCATTGTAAGGTATTAAAGTGGACCAATTTTCACTTTTCGGTAAGGCCTAGAGCCATGAAATAAAGGAGTAGGTAAACGGTGTTTGACTTTTAACCATATATAACGTTTTGGGGGTTCATAACACTCCAAAACAAGGTCAAAGTGCAAAACATTGAGAAAACTTTAAAAAGAAGTAATGGACTTGAGTCTTGACCAAGTAAACACAAGAATGTTAGCATCAGTCGCGCACGGACACATGCATGCGCAATTCCATCCCCACTATTAATGCATTATAGGTTTCACATGCATTAACGATCGGAATCAGTTCACAAACGCATACCTGATTGAATTTTCTACAAACCCGCTATGCAAAATCCGACTCATATAGCCAGGGATCCATATGGAAGTGTTATATCTAGATGTAGCCATTGTCTCTTCAAGTAATTTCCACCCAAGGAAATAGCCAACAAACAATGGAAATTCATAAGCTTCTACCATTCATTACAACCTCTAAAATGACCCGTTAAAACCTTCCCCCCTATATTTAGCACGTCAAAGATTTTATTTTCACTCCTATATTTTTCGCACCGGAAAATTCGATGTACTTCTGGTTAACAATTAAGGGGTTAGGGAAAAAAGAAAAGTGCATTACCGTCGAATTAACGAGATAAACGATAGGTTTACTTTAATTAAGCATAATTTGTTTTTCAGTTCATTCCTTTTCTCATCAATGCCACCCTCAATGCCACATTTGTCAAAAGCTGTTGTTAGTTTTTGAACATCTTTTTCCCTTTCTTCTAAAGTTTTCCCCATCTTGTGCAAATTAATAGAAGAAAGTGAATGTTCTTAGTTTCTTAGGGGGGAAAAAAAATTATAGTTCTGAATGCAGCCTCCTCCCATATGGGCCTGTAAAATTTGGCCTTGCATCAAGGTATTGTAATCGAAACACAGTTATCAACAATTGTGTGTGAGATTTGAACTCAGAACAAAATGACGAATTTCGATCCTGTTTGCATTAGCCCTTTCGTGTTGTTTCGTTTAATTTTCGATTATTAACATCTTCTTCTTCTATTGTGAATGTTACAGAATTGGAGGACAAGTTTTGGATTCTAGCTACATCTAGTAGAGAATTTCCAACAATAGTTTTAATTGGTTTGTTTAATTAGAATGGCAGCGAAAGATGCAAATAATAGCAAGATGGTGGCGAAAGATGCAAATAATAACAAGATGAAGGGCCTCTTGAAAGGCCTAAGATACATTTCTCAAATTTTTGGTACGTATGAAATTGAAAGAAGGTCGCAAGGTTGCAATTAGAGTGATTTTTAGGTGCATTTTTATAAATTTCTCAAAGGAATTTGCCATTCCTTTTGGCAGATGATAACAAAGACCAAGAAATGCAGATTGGATTTCCTACAGATGTAAAGCATGTGGCTCACATAGGATGGGATGGCCCTTCAACTGCTACTTCTCCAAGCTGGGTAATTAACCATTTTTACTTTTCTTTTATCAACAATTATCGTCTACGAGATTTGAACTTTGCTCCTAACCTATTTTTTGACAAAATGGAGACTGGGAGCGAGATTTGAACTTTGCTCCTAACCTATTTTTCGACAAAATGGAGACTGGGAGCGAGATTTGAACTTTGCTCCTGACCTATTTTTCGACAAAATGGAGACTGGGAGCCTCTAGACGAGAGCATCATGTGTTTATTTTTCCATGCAGATGAATGAGTTTCAAGCTCCACCAGGATTTCAGCAATCAGCACCTTTAGGCAACGGGGAGATGAAAGAAGATTCTGGGATCAAATGGGTCTCTGAAGGTACACTTTTTTTTCTCTTGTGTCTAAAATCGTAAACCATGCAAATGTAGGTTGTTTTGGTTAACATGTTGAAGTTGTAAATGGACGTAGATTCGAGCCGGAAAGGTTCAAGGGGTGCTAGGTCACTGGGGCATGACGTGCCGGATTTACCCAAGTCGTCAAGGCGGCAATCATCAAACGGGCACGGAGGTGGTGGAACGGATTCCCCCAAGAGGGAAAAATCAGATAAACCGAAGCAAACAAGGCGGTCTTCTAAGAATAGGGACACATCGGATGGTAGTACTAGAGGCATCCGGCAATCCACGGATCCAAGCCAAGGCAGCGAATCGCCTCAAAACCTACCGGACATCCCTAAGAAAACGCGGCGGAAGAAGTCCAAGGACTCGTCCATTGGGGGGTCGTCTGGGTCAAGAAGATCTAAACCCCATGCTAGTTCAGAAACATGTACATCTCCCGGACACCAATCTGCAACCATTTCTCAGAGTTCTTTTCAAGTGGGGGAAGACAAGGGATTTACATGAAATTCTTCAGTGTTGGTTATTGTTGTAGCTAGAATCTTTAATCAGGCTAGCTATATAAAATGTATCAGGGAAGTGAAGCCAAAGAATTGTAATTTTCAGCCTAATAACATCATTTCAATTTTTGAAACATTTTACTTTGTTTTTCTCTGTCGAAAAGGAACTCCATCGTAAAATCATACGGCCTAACCAAATCATTCGTAGGACATATCTCACAAAAACAATGAGCTATATGTATTTTAGTCTAACCCGATTCCACGATGGTCCAATCCGTTATATAAGAATTTGACCTAATTAGACAACCCTACCCAAATTTTATTTTTCATCTATTGTTGATGCAAGTTAAGCCTATGTTAGAAAATTTCAATGCATGTTAATGTAACTATTGCTTTCCAGCCTAAAACCATCCTTGTCCAACACAGTAAAAGGGTGATCAGCTTTTGGAGAGCAATTTACATAAAACAGATTCACCGCCACTTGGCGTTCCGATTCAATAATACATGTCATGCGAAGAAAAACTTACACATGACAATGCATCATTGAACAAGAAACGCCACGTAATAATAAACCTGTTCCATATAAGTCTTTCTCATGCTTTTGTCTCTCCCTTCATGATTTGAGATCAACTTTGCCCTAAATTAGGCAACATTCCAAAACATGTTTGAGACTGCAAACATAACCATTTCGGGCAACTTGCAGATTCCCTCTCCCCTTACAGTTGCTTGCTCCCCACTCAAAAATCCCACTTCATAAAAAAGCAACAGCTGCAGAATCTCAATAGTTGTAAATACAGCAAACAGTTGACCATTTCCCAAAAAATAAATTCACTAATGGACAGAAAAAATGTGGTAAAAGGTAAAAATAATAATATGATGAAAGATAGTGATATAATAATTTATAGCACTTTCCATTGACAAAAAGTCCATAATTACATTAATTTTCCCCTGTAAATAATCCCAGTGACTGCACGTATCCAAAAATTCATACTCCATGTCAGTAATTATAACCTGTTCTTTTCTCAGTTAGAAGAGCTAATCCCAATAAAAAACTCTCAAATCTCCAGCTTAATTCTAATTAAGCAAAGATTAACACCAACAAAACCCATGTGCCAAACATAATCACAGAATCAGGAAGAACAACCACCTGCACTGAAGAATCCAGAGTGAGAGGGGTAGAATTGGGTATCTGGGTTTTCTTGCAAACCTTCAACTGGGATTTCCAGACCAATTTGATCATACCTTCATCAGCACAGAGATAAGGGTTTCCAGCCAGCTTCAATTTTTGCCCAATTTTTGCAGAAAAATTACCACCACCCAGTGAAACTCTGCCGCTGAGGCTATTGTTCTGCAAATTAATCTCACTCACAGATTCCAAGAGCCCTAACTCCTCAGGCACCGTCCCTTCAAGCTTGTTGTTCTCAAGCCCTAGATACCTCAGATTCCTCAAATGCACCCCCATTGAAGCTGGAATTTCACCAACCAGTCCCATTTCTGAAAACCCAATTCCCAGAATACCCCCCAGATTGTCCCAAATTTCCGGAATCTGCCCTCCCAGCAAGTTCCCACTCAAATCCAATTGCTTCAGCTTTGGCATCTCACCCAGAAACAGAGGAACCCCAGAGTTGGTGAAATTGTTGCGGCTCAGGTCCAAAAGCTCCAAATTCTTCAAGTTCTTCAAGCTCTCTGGGATTTTACCATTAAACCCATTGGAGCTCAGGTCCAGCTTCATCAACTTCGAGAGATTTCCGACCGATTCAGGGACATTTCCGGCAAAAAAATTGTAACCCAGATCAAGAACCTTCAGCTTCTTCAGCTTCGAGAAGCTCAGGGGGATTTCGCCGCCGAGTTGGCTCCGAGACAGAGTCAGCTCCTCCAGGTTGACCAGGTCGGCGACGCCGTCTGGAATGTTCCCGTAAAACCCATTTCCGGTCAGAACCACCCTCCTCAAGTCGGTGAAATTACGGATTATGCCACTGACGGGGCCCACCAGAGACGGGTTATCGATAAAAACGAGCTCCTCCAAACCGGACCCGAAACTCTTGGGGATTTCTGGGACCGAAACGCGCGTTTCGGTAAAGCAGTGGTAGAAGAAGAGCTTGCGGAGGTACTTGAAGGAGGTGAAGAGGAGAGGGCTGACGGTGGCGTTGACGGAGCACGACGGGTTGGGAGTGTAGTCCGAAACGTACCCGAAATTCAGCTCGGTCACGTGAGCGGCCGGTTCGGGGGACGAAACGTTGTCGTAGAAGAAGTCGCAGACGACGCCGTGGGGGGCGGAGAGGCAGAGGTCGTCAGGGAAGAGGGAGCGCCAGGGGATGTCGGGGTTGACGGCTTCGAGGACTTTGTAGACGGCGTCTTGCTCGGCGGGGATGAGGAGGGATTGGGGTTGTGAAATAACGGTTGTGGACAGGAGGGTTGCGAGGAGGATGAGGGTAAGTTTGGAAAGTGGATGGAACAGAGCCATTGGAGAGGAGTGGAAGGTGGTGGGTGTAAAGAGCAAAAGAAATGTAATTTGAGAGGAGGAGTTGGAGAGTGAGGTGGGTATACTGAGGAGGAAATTGAGGCTGTAGGTTATGTTATGGTGAGGACTCTCTCATTTTCCGTTCTCTGGTGAGTGGTTGGGTCATGGTGTTTAAGTGGGGGGAGGGGAAGAGGCTGGCTTTTCTGCTGCTGCCTGGTTGTGTAGCAGGTTTGGTGAATTTACCAATGTAGCCTTGGTTTTGGACTGGTGTGGAAGACCAAGCAATGACCAAGTCTTTTGAAAATTAGAGATATATAATTATTTTTGTTGACAAAAAAAATTATACCAAAAAATGGTTATGTTCGGTCACATTCTTGTATAATTTGTGACTTACTTATCACAAGTGATAAATAATAATTTTACTTTTTTTACATATATAGGTTAGATTAAGATGGTGTGTCAGTCTTTTTGCATCAAAGTTCGAATCTTTTCTTTATAAATTAAAGACAAATTACACTTGTTTTTCAATTAAAAGTAAAATAATTTGTTCATTTTTGTATTGAGAATATTGATTATAAGTTGAACTTTGTTCAAAAAGCATAGAGAATCCACTTTTACTCCCAATATATTTTTCAAACTTTTGTAACACTATATATATTCATACTATGTATAGATCATAGCATTGAAAACAACCATTGGATTAATGCTATATTCATAAAACATATAGAATTGCATGACTCAACTGTAACCAACACTTCTTATTAATTTTATTCCTCTATTTTCCCGCTGCGAATTTTAAATTCTGATAAGTAAAGTTAGTAAACGGCATTAGTCTCCATCAAATATCGTTTGATGATTAAATTTATAAATGACATTAACCGATGAAGATAACCAATCAAATATCGTTCGATGATTAAATTTATAAATGACATTAACCGATGAAGATAACCAAACTATTATTTTATTTTAAAAAATCAAAAACTACAATAAGATTCAATATCATAGAAACTTCAGCTCATAAAACAATATGGCGTCGTTTAGCAGCTCGGA
Organism: Gillenia trifoliata; assembly: GCA_018257905.1. Lineage (NCBI taxonomy): Eukaryota > Viridiplantae > Streptophyta > Magnoliopsida > Rosales > Rosaceae > Gillenia > Gillenia trifoliata. The sequence goes on along the minus strand of CM031080.1, from coordinate 32,852,357 downwards.
CTGGACTGACTATTTCAGTCGGATAGGATAATCTGTCATCGGACAATACTGACTAAATTAGTCGGGCGTTTGGTGCAGTATCGGACTAATATCGACTATTTATACTGGGTTGGGCGGCCCTAGGTGTGTGTGAAGAACACAATTTGTTCTTTATACAAACTCACTCAAATCCTCATCAAATGCAAGAACTACGAAAAGTTTGATCTTCGTAGGAGACGAAGTACGTAGGTAACCTTCAATTTGATTCAAGGGGCAACCACAACGTCCAAGCAAAGGTGTTCATCCAAGATGAGATTGAAGGCCCTCTTGGGTATTTAGTATTTGCTCATGCAAAAAAGATTCTACAAAGATATAGGATGCTACAACTTACTAATGTGATTTTGAGTTGTGTCTTGATTCACAACATTTAGGCTTCAAAAGTCATGAGCAAAATTTTGTTTTTGAGTACTAATATGCTAACTAAGAGCCTTTAATTTGTTAATAGCATGCTTAAGTGTTGTTCAAATGAACTTGTAATTCAAATATTTTCCTTCAAACTAGACCAAGAGAGTGAGAGGGACGAACCCAACTAATTATACGGAGGTTTTTGGACGTATAATTAGTCGGGTGTGAGGGGTACTAAATGGTGGGCCCGGTTTAAATAGTCGGGCGACTATTTTAGTAAGAAGCGCACCAAACACCCGAGACCGAATTATTAGTATTATCCGGTGCGCTATACGGTATACCAAACGAGGCCTATATCATACAAACTCTGGGATTTGATAATTACACACACATCCCTGCCACAGTACACAAACGACTGGAGACCACTGGATTTGATTTGATAATTTTAGTCCAAAAGGGGTAAAATTTGACAAGGGTATAAAAGACATTACACAACAACCTCGCCAACCTTATGCAAATTATGTAAAGCACAAGATGTCGGGATCAGAAAGTCAGAAATACCACTGATCCGCCTCAGTAAACCCAGCACTGCACACCCAGCACGGCAGCGCAGACTCAGCACGGCAGAGAGATACCCAGTGAAAACTTTGAACCGAATAAACCTCGAACACATCGACCCAATCGCTCCACCGCTTCAACGGCCACGATCTAAACCCGTTCGAACTTTAACCGGCACAAACAAAAGCGGCCGGAAAAAGTTCTGGCAAAAAAAAAAAGGTTGTGAGCCGGCGGAGGAGCCGACAAGAACCTGCCGAGTTTGGCAGCCGCGAAGCGACAGAGACGCGCCGCACCCGCCGACTTGCTGTCTTGTGTCAGCTGTACCATGAAAGCGACGCCTAACCTCGCGAAACGAGGCTCGCAAGGGCGCGACACGTGGAGTTGTACGGAGGATCAGTTTCCGGAAATGTAAAAGCATGCGAATACGTGGTCGTTTTGGGACCAATGGGAGTTAAAAGGAGCGGGAAAGGGGGACCCGCCAAGTCAGATAATTCTGGAACAGTTTTTTTGCTTTTTGACCTTTTTGCTGGGTTTTTGGAGTGGAAGGGAAGCAAACAGAGCCTAGAGGAGGAAACAAGCAGGGCAAGAGAGAGAGCGTGAGTGTGGTCCTCTTCAAAAATAATTTATACGAAACGAGTTTACAGGAATAATTGATGTTTATTGGAATAATGGAAGAATAATTGATGTTTATTGAAATAATGGAAGAATGATTGATGTTTATTGGAATAATGGAAGAATAATTTACATGGAACAAGTTATTGTTATATGGTGTCTTTTGTTTAATAATGCATTGTTATGTACAAGTTTTTCTTCACATGACAATATTTTATTGAATCAAGACCCACGTGGCGGTAAACTCATTTCATAATATAAATTGTTCTCGAATAATGGACGTTCTGAGCTATTAATTCAAGATCAGGTAAGATTTTTTTCAAATACTCTTATATTAATAGTTTGGAATGCCACTGTGCAAATTCGTTGATATGAGAATCATGTTTGCCCTTATTTTGTGCAATTTTTGGATGTTGGATTGCACAATATATCAAGGAAATTAAGGTGGAGACAAAAATGGTGTCATTGGGATTCAAAGAAAAAAAACTGAGACCCGTTTGCACACCCGGATTAAGCTTTGGATGGATGCTCTTTCACTTTGGTCTAGCTCTCATAAAATTGAGTAGAATATAAATGTGATAGCCACCAAAACCCGATCCCAAAGTAGAGTTGTTAAGTGATGTAATGATGATATGACATGTTTTATGTGTTAAAAACTATGATGTTTTAGAAGTCAGGGTACGAAGAATAACTTGTTTATTACGATAGCGTTACTGTTGTAGAATTGATATATTTCATTGATTTGTTTATAGGTACAGGTCTGTGATTATATATACTTTGAATACAATCCTAATATGGTAAATACAATCATACTTGAATGACTGAATCAATCCTAATAAAATAGAATAGGAAAGACAGCATAGCATATATCATAGTTGACTTTCATACGGAGGAGCTGATTGTGCGGTTGATGGAGCAGATTGTGTTGTTGACAAACTGATCTCCTTTGATGTAGGAGATTCCTTAACACACCCCCGCAAGACGGTGGCACCATCGGAGACACCGATCTTGGAACGAAGGAGATGGAAACGAGGACGTGGCAAGGATTTGGTGAGAGCGTCAGCAAGCTGATCAGTAGTGGAGACATGAGACACTTGAAGAAGACCACGAGTGACACAATCCTGTACAAACTGAAAATCAATATCGATATGTTTCATACGGGAATGTAGGATAGGATTTGCACAATAGAACATGGCTCCAATGTTATCACAAGAAACAACCGGGGTTGTGGGGAGAGGAATGCCAAGTTCACGCAGTAAGGACTGAATCCATGTGAGTTCAGCAGTGGTGGTAGCAATGGCCCGGTATTCGGCTTCGGTGGAGGAGCGAGAGACAGACCGCTGTTTACGGGAGCTCCAAGAGATGAGATTTCCATTGAGATAGACAAGATAGCCAGTCGTAGACTTGCGATCATCACGATCATCAGCCCAGTCAGCATCTGAAAAGGCATAGAGACGATGAGAGGGGCGGCGACTAAGATGAAGGCCAAAGGAAATGGTACCCTTCAAGTAGCGAAGAAGACGCTTAAGTGCCTGCCAGTGAGTCTCGGAATGAGAATGCATGAATTGAGAGAGTTTATTTACTGCGAAAGAGATGTCAGGGCGTGTAAGGCTTATGTATTGAAGACCACCAACAAGACGACGGTAAGGAGTGGCATCCGTTAGGGAGGAGCCATCATGGAGCATGAGTGAGTTAGTGGTGGAGAGAGGCGTACTGATAGCCTTTGAACCATCCATCTTGGCATTGACGAGAAGATCATGAATGTACTTGTGCTGAGAAAGGAATAGGCCAGTGGCTGTGGGAAGGACCTCAACACCAAGAAAGTAATGTAATGAGCCCAGGTCCTTGACGGAGAACCGAGTTGCCAATAGTTGGATGAAGTGTGCTACAAGTGAGGAATCGTTGCCTGTAATAAGAAGATCATCAACATAAACCAGAAAATAAATTACAGCAGTCCCATTTTTAAAGAGAAAGAGTGAGGCATCAGAGATGGCATTGACAAAGCCATGAGAGAGCAAAAATGAGTGTAATTCCTTATACCATGCTCGGGGAGCCTGTTTGAGGCCATATAGGGCTTTCCTCAATTTACACACATGAGATGGATGATTAGAGTCAACAAAACCAGGTGGTTGGACCATATAGACATTTTCACGGATTGTGCCATGAAGGAAAGCATTGTTAACGTCCAACTGACGTATTGGCCACCCATGTGTCACGGCAAGATGCAGAACAATGCGTATGGTAGTAGGTTTGACCACCGGACTGAAAGTATCTGAAAAATCAACACCAGGGCGTTGGTGAAAACCCTTGGCAACTAAGCGGGCCTTGTACCAATCAATAGTGCCATCAGGATGTCGTTTGATACGAAACACCCACTTACAACCAATAAGATTTTGAGAGAGGAGGGAAGGAACAAGCTCTCATGTACCATTGCGAATTAACGCATTGAACTCATTGGACATTGCTTGCCTCCAAAGGGGATCCTTGACGGCCTGGGAAACACATGTCGGTTCAACTGAGGAGGAAATAGGGTGTTTAGTAGCAGTCATAGCATACCGAGGATTGGGTTTGTGGATACCTGCTTTGGCACGGGTGATGATCGGGGAGACAGGAGGTACGGGGGGGTTGGGAGGGTGCGGGTCAGAGGATGGAAGGGTGACAACAGTCCTATGAGGTTTTCTAGTGTATGTACGAATGGGAGTGAGGTGAGGAGGTGGCTGGACCTGATCAGTTTGGGCTGGAGAATGTGGTGTGGTGAATAGAGGTGTGGTAGAGGTAGGGGCCATTGCATGGTGGTTGGGTGACGGTAAGAAATGAGTGTAGCAGCAGCAATAGGGGCCGGGGCAGCAGATGGTGACGGTTCTGAGACGGGAGCAGATTCTGAGGATGATGATGTGACATGTGGTGGCAGCGAAGAAGAAACAACCGACTCAACAGGCCTGGTGGGTAAGTGTACAGGAACATGAGTAACTGGAGGAAGAAAGGAGACCCAAGTGTGAGAGTTATCAATAGTGACATGGGGAATGGAGGAAGGGAGGTTGGCAAGAGGAAAAGTGGACTCATCGAATTGAACATGCCGAGAGATAAAAAGTTTGTTGGAGGAAAGATCAAGACACTGAAAAGCACTTTGATTAGATGAGTAACCAAGGAAGAGACATGGGCGGGAACGAGGAAGTAATTTATTTGAGTTGTAAGGACGTAACCAAGGAAAACACAAGCAGCCAAATGTACGAAGACGAGAGTAATTGGGCTGTTCATCAAAGAGTTGAGTGAATGGGGAGAGATTGTGAAGAAGCGGAGTAGGCATGCGGTTGATAAGATATGCAGCTGTTTTAAAGGCATAAGACCAATAGGTGAGAGGTAAAGAAGCTTGATGAAGAAGGGTGAGACTAGTTTCAACAATATGACGATGTCGTCGTTCGGCGACTCCATTGTGTTGAGGAGTGTGAGGTGGTGTAAGAAGATGGGTGATGCCATTGGATGAGAGAAAATGTTGGAGTTTGATGAATTCGCCCCCACCATCAGTGTATAATCTAGTGATTTTTCTTTTGAAGTAATTTTCAACAAGTGCTTTGAAGGTGACAAAAGTGGAAAACACATCAGATTTCTTTTTGAGAGGGTAGAGCCATATGTATTTTGTAAAATGGTCAACAAAGATAACATAGTAGGAAAAACCATCAATAGAAGAGTACGGAGCAGGGCCCCAAGCATCACTATAAAGTAGGTCTAATGGACCATGACTGGTGAGAGACGAAGTACCAAACGGGAGCCGATGGCTTTTATCACATAGACATGAATGACAAACAGACTCGAACAACTTGGAAGACACATTAATGGAAGACAAACGAAGGACTTGTTTGAGAGTTTGGTGGCTGGGGTGACCAAGACGACGATGCTAGAGGTTAGGAGAGACCACCACACCCACCATAGCTTGCGGTTGACAAAAGGATTTGGGAGACCACTCGTACACATCATCCTTATTCGGGCCTCGAAGAAGAACCGCCCCCGTGCTCAGATCCTTGACATGAAAGAAATCAGGAAAAAGTTCAATAGAGGTATTATTTTGTTTATTAAATTTAGAGATAGAAATAATGTCTTTTTTCATAGAAGGAACACATAGAACGTTTGATAAGTTGAAAGATTGGGAGGATGAGGAGGGTAAAGTGGTTGAACCGACATGAGTGATACCCAAACCTGAACCATTACCAATAATTATTTCATCAGGACCATCATATGTAGAGGCACTGGAAAGAGTGTTGACATTGGAGGTAACATGGTGAGAGGCACCGGAATCAAACAACCATGTTGGAGAAGGGGTGGACCGGCCATGGGTGGTAGGATTGGCCACTGGCGGACTGTGAGGTCCATATTGGAGTTGAGGACAGCGTTTGGCACTATGACCTTGAGTGCCACACCATTGACAGAAGCCACGATAACCTGTGTTGTTCATGTTGGTAGAGTGGCGACCATTGTCGGTGAAAGATTGTTGGGTGGGCCTATAGGAACTACGAGAATTGGTGTTAATGGAGGATGTGGGAGGGTGCCCGAAGGAACTACGAGAAGGATTGCGAGAGGCAAAGGAACCACAGTTGGAGTTGGATTTGTGAGAGCGGTAGCCACGGTGTGAGGTGTGGGAGCGAGATGTCTGAGTGACATTGGCAGTGATTACTGGGGCAGCAACAACGGTATCATCACGCTTGAGAGCAGCTTCATGTTCAACCAGTCTGCCATGGAGGTTTTCAAAAGAGATTGAGGTGTCGCGGGAACGAACTACCGCAGCAATTTCCTTGAAGCCAGAGCCAATACCATTAAGAATGTAAAGGAGGAGATCATCATCAGAGAGGGGGACATCAATGATGGCGAGCTCATCTGCAATAACGTGGACTTCTTGCAGATACTCAGAGACAGGCTTGTTCTCACGGCGCATGAGAGTAAGGCGTTCTTTGAGACCAAGAACGCGGGCACGGGCTTTGCTAGCAAAGAGATGGAGAAGCTTGTCCCAAGCCTCCTTGGATGTCTTGGCAGAGGCAATACGGGAGATGACCTGCGGTGAGACGGAAGCAAGAATTGCATGAAGAAGGAGTTGATCTTGCCGAATCTAAAAGGTGCGAAGCACGGTTTGAGTGGTTGATAGGCAGAGATTAAAACCATCCACATAACCCATGAGGTCGTAGCCGTAAATGAGGGCGTTGAACTGAGCACGCCAGGATGGGTAATTAGTGGGTGTGAGTTTCACAGGTAGTTGGGCTGTAGCGTTGATTGTGATCAAGGTGGGAGTAGTGAAGTTGAGTTCTGGTAAAGGATTGGTTGTAGAGGCGTCAGTGGCCATGGATGAAGACAGGGAAGGGAGGGATCCAAAAAAAAAAAAAAATTGCTCGTTGGAGTTTTTAGGCTCTTGGTACCATGTAGAATTGATATATTTCATTGATTTGTTTATAGGTATAGGTCTGTGATTATATACACTTTGAATACAATCCTAATATGGTAAATACAATCATACTTGAATGACTGAATCAATCCTAATCAAATAGAATAGGAAAGACAACATAGCATATATCATAGTTGACTTTCATACGGAGGAGCCGATTGTGCGGTTGATGGAGCAGATTGTGTTGTTGACAAATTGATCTCCTTTGATGTAGGAGATTCCTTAACAACTGTGTCGGTATTCCAATCTAATAAGCATTATTATATTTACTATTTCTAATAATAGTGCTTGATTAATTTAGCGTTTGAATTATAGATCTATGTTCGGGCCATGACTCGTGACGTTGTTTCATAAAACAAGGTTGATGTTTTTCATTTTTGTTAATAAAGTTAGACGAGTGTAACAATTGGAATTAGTTTTCACATCATTTGGTATTCAAAAGTAAAACTATGGAACTAAAATTGTGAACCCATATTGTTCCATGAATGCATGGAGCATATGCACAATCATGTTAATGGCTAGCTTATTGGTGTTGAGAACGTTTTTTTCACTACTCCATCAATCTTAATTATTTAAGATTTGTTCCTTTCTTGTACGCTAATAAACAAGATTTATTACAAGTAATTATTTATAAGCGACAAGTTCTCAACTTGTTTATCTTTTTCTCTGGAAGAAAAAATTGAAGAAACAAAGAAAGAGATAGAACCCTAAACGAAACGCAGGTAACAGTCGTTTTTTATTTTTATTCCATATCTCAGAGATACTCCATAACTTGGTCATCCAAACTGTCATAGGTTTAGGGTTTCAATTTATCATATTTTTTTATTTATCATCAACAATTTAATTAGATTTTTCAGTTCTTATTGTAACGTTAGGGTTTAATTATCATTTTTTTTTCTGCAGTTTTCAGTTTCTTTTTACACTAACGACTTGATTTTGGTAAACGTACTCGGCGACTTAATTAACATGGCGGACAGCCGATTGAAGTTGAATCGCTGCTGCTTCGAGGACGCAGGCAGAGAAATTAAAGAGAAAAAAAAAACTCATTTTCTCAACCTTGTTGAACTTCAAAAACGGAAGTGCTTGTTATGGGTTGTAGTGACCAAGTCGGAAGCGGTTTTTAGGCATGTGCAAATATCAATTTACGGAAGTGCTTTTTAGGCATGTGCAAATATCAATTTACTTTCAACGCCAAATATTTTGACATCACGGTTTAAAAACATATTAAAATCACATTTTTATACCGTCCTTGTAGTCATATGATTAATAAGGTAATAAAAACCAATGAGGCAAGTGGAAGACTCCTACTTAGATTTCATGCTATGCTTTGATTTCAAATCAATAACAGGTCAACCAACTCGGTTACAATACGACCATTAATCTTAGATGGGCTTGAGCCAAATGGCCCAAAGACATAACGGCTGGCTCAAATTTAAATATACAATTCAACCATTAAAAAATTAGCAGTTATAACGAGGGACTTGTAACTTATTTAGTTAAGAACACTCACTCTTATATTCGACATCTTGAGTTTGATTATCTCTTTTTAATATTGCCGGTCTCAACCGGGTTTGACTTAACTCTTAATCATTTTCATTCAAAGCTAACCTAAGTATTTATTTTTGTCCGTTGATGAAGATCATATGGTTATAATTTAAATGTTGATTCTTCTTTAGCAAATGTTGATTCTTCTTTAGGTTTTCCTATTTCTCCCTCTCCATCTCCATCTCCATCTCCATCTCCATTTCTCCCTCTCATCCATGGCTGCTGGGAGGATGCACGCGCTAGAGAATATTGAGACGTATAGAAAAAAGAAGGGAAAAACATAGGAAACTTACATGTAAAAGAAACAATATTTCACTTTCAATTACTAAAATAAAAACCAATATTAAATTATGACCGTAGGATCTTCGTCAAATGGATAAGAATAGAAGCTCACGTAATTAAGTTTACGAAGAAAGGCCGATTAAGAGAGAAGCCAAACCCGTTTCAATCGAGGACTAAACAATCCCTTCCACATTCTTTCCCTCTATATGTTAATGGTTGACACAATCAATCTTCAATGTTTATCTATCAAATCCTAGTAGATTTGTAGCCATCAAATCGTACATCTTTTTAATTTTCCGTTTTTTGTCCCGTCCGCTGATTAAACAGAGATTTGCAGACAAATTATATTAATTTTGTTTACCCCATTGACTGCAATCACAACAATAATGTTTCAAACATGGTGCAGTTTAAGCTGCACTGATTGGAAAAGTCTATATATTGCTTCGTGCCTTCCTCTTAATAAACTCCACAACCCAAAAAATAAACTCCACAACCAAGTGATCACAAAAAGCAAGTGTTCTTCCTCCCTTTCTTTCCTCCCAATTTCTGACGATTTTGTCACTGCTGACCGTAGCAATAATATTCTTCACAGAATAAACAGAATGGTGGGATTGCAAGACAGTAAAAGTGATCAAGATTCCATGTCTAATGGGTTTTACAAACGAGCTCTTCCTTCTCCTCCTGCGATTGAGTTTTCTTCTTCCGAGGGCAAGGTCAGTGTGGCTTAATTAATTTCTATTTCTTGCATATATAGTGTTTTCGTGATTGTAATTTGCATTATGCTTCGACATATTGTGTAGCTCTTGCTATGGTTAAGAGTGTTTACCATTGCACGGAGGTTTTGTGTTCAATTTCTTCCTCCGCAAGTATAGATTGTTTTAGAAGAAATCGGGTTAATTAGTAGGTTTTTTTGTGTTTGTGTTAAAACACATTAGGGTTAGTAGGTTTGGGTTCATTATTATAATGGCCTTTTGATATGATTTTTACTGTCTATGCAATTAGGCTCAAAATCACATGAAATACTTGCAAGAATACAAGGATATTGTAGTATATAGATGCTCATGCAAGGTCGTTCTCCTCAAGGACTATTTGGATAGTTTATGTAAAAACAATTCCTAATTAACTACTTAGAATTGAAAATTGAGAAAAGAGATTTTGATTTTTGGTAATATAAAAAACCAAATTTTAATTAAAAACAAATATGATAAAAGAAAGAGTTTTAAAAACCGAGTTTATAAAGCACTAGGGTTCCACCATTACTAGCAATCGTATGAATTTCTACCAATTACTTACAATCTACACATGCCACTTTGAAGGTTAGGTTTCCTAGCTATATATTCTCCTCGTGATATTCAAGCAAGAGCATTATATCTAACATGCAATCCATCTGCGATATTGAGATCAAATATAAACATGCAAGACTCACTAGGATTCTATGAAAACCTTTTGAGAAAAACCATGCAACCCCTAGAGCGTGATATTCGCCTTGGGTGAAATTACAATTATTAATCACAAGAAGCAAAACTCAATCCTCCGGTGATATTCCGACCGAATTGCATCCAATTACTTATGCAAGCACTGTCCTAATGGTGGCAGTCATCAAGACAATTAGATAGTTTAAAACAGTGATCAATAATTCAAAACGTACATGCAATCAATCATAAGCAATTAAATAAAAACCATATTCATACTAAGGCTTAGGTTTGCAGCCTAGCTAATGCATGGAAATTAGTTACGCATATTATAATTGAAATCATAGAAAATATTCGGAAAGGAATGAAAACACGCAGAGATAGAGAGTCTCCAAGAACCCTAAAGTTGAATAAGAATAAGCCCTCCAATAATTGTGAACAGCAAAAGCAATATATCTGCTATGCCATCTCACAATCCCTAAAATAATAGTCTTTTGTTCCAACTAGGAAACTAAATAATAATAATAAAATAACTTAGAAAATAGGTTCTAATTAATCTAGGAGAATCTACACATAAACTGTCCAGCCACGTTTTGGCCTCAAATCTCCTCCAAATCAGGCCCAAGATAGCTTGTTTTAAAGATAAGAACGTTCTGAACACAACTCCAGAAGGCCACGAATCCATCTGAAAGTCTTGGGCTCCAAAAACGCAATTTAAACTAAAAACGTGACTTTTCAGTGTGCCTTATTGCTCAGCTATTTGTGAAAATAACTACTTCGCAGAAAAATCTGAAATTTTTATACGATCATGCTCAGCGACTCACGGACGTCCTCCAACTGGAATTACTCCAAAATTCGTCCATTTGATTATGTTTTGCTCAGAGGAAGTTGAAAATCCTATATTGAAAATACAATTCAAAGTATCAAAATTCTTCCAAAATATTAACCAAAATATACTAAGACTAGGGATAAATATATAATATAAAATCTACTCATCACCTTTCATAATTAAGAACCTCAGTGCAAGTATCAGGTGTAAACACATTAGTGTTTGTATGTTAGAACCTTATTTTACATTTCTTAAAGATTAGAAAGCTCTCCAAGGAATGAGATGTAAAATACCCATTTAATTTGGTCGGAAAATATAAATAAAAATATAAATTTAAGATGTGCACAAAATAAATACATTTACTAACATTATTTCAGAACTTTATTGCATAATAATTCACATTGTAACATCGAGTGATCCCAACATTACACATTAAGCCTGTTTGATTTTGGGTTGCTTTATTCACACCCGACATTATGTTGACTACACTCCACAAACTTAATACACCGCATCTACTTTTAAAATTAAAATTTACTTAATACACCCCACGTAGTTTTCAATACTACCCTCACACTCGTTACGTACACCTCACACTTTTCACTTGAACTCCACATCAAACTCTTCATTCGTTTTTTTTTTTTTAAACTTGTGTGTTCGTCTTCTCGACCACAAACAAAACATGCGAAAGAAGTGTAGGAACCTGAATTAGATACAAAATGAAATTTTCCTCATATTAAGAAATTGAAAAGCTTGACCAACCCAATTTTTATGACAAAAAGTGACCACATTTATCACTTTGTGTTATCATGGAATGAATTTTCTCCAGATTTCGATACGAACAGGCAATTAGTCATTCACTTGTTTATCATGGATTGAAGTTTCTGCATATTTTGGATGAATTGGGTAATTGCCAACCAACATTTAATCCAATCATGGAAGAAAACCCTAATTTTAAAGTAATTAGTCATTCACTTGTTTATCATTACGTTTTGAAGATACTTTAAAATGACTCATTGTCATCTTGATTTTTTGAATTTTTTTCGTCAAAGGTGCATCACTATAAAGTACAAACGTTTGATGTGAATATCAGTCATTTTTTCTAAATGTTACATGCTTGTTACAGCCTTGCAATAGGTTGGGAGTGAAACGTTGAAGTTGGTAAACGGCCTCGTGTTATGATTTGGAGTATATTCAAAAAAATTATATATTTTTAAAAACCTTATAGGACCCAAATAATAATGTAATATCAGGATATATAAGTTAATTAATATTGAAAAATATTATGGAATATATTCAATGCTAATAAAAAAACTCTTGATTTTTCTTATACAACATAACCTTTTTGCTATTTTCCATTTGTTGTACAACAAAAATTGAATCTTTCATTTATCGTAACTTTCTTAACTCGATCTCCCTACTCTTTTAAAAGAGATTACATCAACTGAAGATCTCAAGATGATAATGTCTTAAACCTATTAGACGTCAGGTAATTCCTTTGAATTAATGAACATATTAATTTTAATATATAATGTCCAATTTTTTTTGGAAGTCAAATAAAATCACATTACGTATTCTCCACCGCGTCATAGGGATTACCAAGTTTGCAACAGCAACCCTTCCAACAAAACGACAATCTTATCCTTGCCGTTGAATTGTTGATTGGAAGCTTAAAAACCCTGAGGTTTTGAAACAGTGAACTACGCGGGTTCCCTTTCCTAATCGAGCGAACCAAAACGACGCCGACGCCGACCCGAACCGAACCAAAACCCAAAACCCTAGCAACGCACCAGACAAATCGAGAATTTGAAAACCCATTGACTTGGACACTTCAATTTTCTCGTACTCCTGCCCAGATCAGATTTTCTTCCCCAATTTTTGTTCTTGGGTTTTATTTGTTTAATTTTTAGAAAAAACAAAAAAATAAAAATAAAAACATGGCTATGGCGGGGCTGTACAGACGAATCCTTCCTTCTCCTCCTGCAGTCGAATTTGCTTCCTTACAGGGAAAGGTACAACCTTTAGCTGCAGCTTCCTCACTCCTTCACTTACTTTTTCTTCAAAATTATCAATTTTTAATTTCCCCCAATTAAATTTTTTTTTTTTTGGTGATTCTTAACATTTAGCATTAAAGCTTGAAACTTGAATTTTTATAATACACTCTGAATTTATCTTTTTCCCCAATTTTTGTTTGGGGGTTAAAATTTTGTAAGAATTTTGAGTCGAGTGTATGTATGACCCAACATTTGTTTGGCTGCCTGTGTTTTTGGGAATGTAACAAATTGTTCATTAAGTCAATTTATAGGGTGTTTTTCTTGGGAATGAGTGATTTTTGTGCTTGAGATGTGTTGCTGCTCGGAAGCATTTTCTCGGTTACTGAATTTGATGGTTTTCGAATTGCAGGAACTTTTTCTTGAAGCCATTCAGAGTGGAACTGTGGAGAATTTCTATAGGTTGATTTCTTACTTCCAGACGCAATCGGAGCCCGCTTATTGCGGATTGGCAAGCCTGTCCATGGTTTTGAATGCCCTTGCTATTGATCCCGGAAGGAAATGGAAAGGTAAAGTTTGAATTTTATCAGCTACGAGGATTGAAGGTATCATTTTGATGTTCCAGCTAGTGAATGGCATTTTAGAATATACATATATCGTTGGCGATTTTGTTAACTGCATCGTTTTGTACTGTTCCGTTTTGTTCTTTTTGCCGACTTTGGACTACCTGGATTTTCGAAATTGTCCAGGTTGATATAATTTGACTTGTTTATTCTCAAACTGTCTTAATTTGTATAAGCAGTGTCATTACATAGTCAGTTGAGGGTTTAATGCTTAATACTCGACTGACATACCACTAATCTTCGTCACTTTTTTGCTGTTTGTAATTAATTTGTCCAGAGTTTCTATTGAGTATATGCTTAGAATGATGAAATGTGGCTTGGTTATTTATTGTTTTCGGTGAGCTCCTACAATTCTGATATACTAATATTGTAGCATGATTTTCATTATTCACTCCACCTAGTTTGCAAATGCCTTGAATGTATACTTTTCGGGTCCATGATTTTATCTATCTAGATCCTATAATGTAAATTATATACTTTCGGTTTTTTCCCACAGGACCCTGGAGATGGTTTGATGAATCTATGTTAGACTGCTGTGAACCTTTGGAGACGGTCAAAGTTAGAGGCATCTCATTTGGGAAGCTTGTCTGCTTGGCTCACTGTGCTGGAGCAAAAGTTGAGGCCTTTCGCACTAATCATAGCACAATTGATGAGTTTCGTAAATATGTATTGAGATGTTCTACTTCTGATGATTGTCATGTGATCTCATCATACGATAGATCAGTTCTCAAACAGGTTATATTACTATACTGCTCTACATTTTCTTTGGTGGAACCATTAGTCAATTCAATTTTAATTACTATTCTGCTATACTGATGAGATCTCATTTATGGATTCTGCTTATACGACCCTGTGTCACACTCCCCAATTCTTTGAAAGTTGATCAGGTATTGACTAGTATGAATCAAATTTTTATTGCAGACGGGTACTGGTCATTTTTCACCAATTGGTGGCTATCATGTTGAAAGAGACATGGCGCTTATTTTGGATGTTGCACGTTTTAAATATCCTCCTCATTGGGTACCCCTCAAAATTCTTTGGGACGCCATGAATAATTTTGATTCATCTACTGGACAACGCAGAGGGTATGCATGTCGGAAGCAATTTCTATATATTTTTTTCTAGATTATGAGATGCATTGAATGTCAATTACATTCGTAATTATTAAATTCCATTTTTTGCGCAGGTTCATGCTTATATCTAGGCCTCACAGGGAGCCAGGACAACTTTATACCCTGGTATGATTGGCAATTTGATGACTCCGAACCCAAACCGAACTCCCCTGTACACTAGCACACAGTTCATTCTGGTTGTCTGAATGTGCATGTCTTTCTCTGCAGCTTATTAATTTGTTTATATACTTTTTCCTGTCTTAAGTTAATATGACCTCTACTTGTATGGCGTATTTTGATTTGTTGAATTGTCGTTATTGTATGCCACCTCTCTCTTATGTTGTGTGTTTGTGTTTGACAAAAGTATTTATGTTTGTGTGCTGAAGTTATAAAAAATCTTGGATTGCTTACTTATTGTATGATCGTTGAGGATATTTATCTATTTTTCTGTGGGATCTCTTGCAGAGCTGCAAACATGAGAGTTGGGTTGGTGTTGCGAAATACTTAATGGATGATGTTCCTCTTCTTCTCAAAACGGAGGAGGTGAAAGACATTCAGGAAGTTCTCTGTGTTGTTTTCATGTCTCTCCCATCCTATTTTGGGCAGTTCATCAAGTGGATTGCAGAAGTTCGGAGACGAGAAGATGGTGGCCAAAGCTTAAGCCCAGAGGAAAAAGCTAGGCTTGCTGTCAAGGTGATCTAGTCTTCTAGAGATTCACATTTACTTATTTTCAGTTTCTTCGTTTTCCCTTTTCCTGCATAAAATCGTCCCATTTTTATATCGTTAAGAACCCCCTCAATACCCAAGTTTTTATTTGCAGGAGGAGGTACTGAGACAAGTCCAGGACACTGGCCTTTTTAAACACGTGGCAGAATTATTATCTTCAGCACATTCATGCTGCGGAAACTTATATTCTGGTCACGAAGAAAACTTGCCCAACATTGCTGCGAGCGTTTGCTGCCAAGGCGCACAAATTTTGTCTGGGAAGTCTGGCACCTTGGGGGTGTATTGCTATCAGGACACATGTGTGAAATGCTTGAAGGCTAATGGCGACAAGCCAGTCACGGTTGTGAGTGGGACGGTGGTAAATGGTGGAACTGAGGAGAGGATGGACATGCTCGTTCCTTCGTCAAAAACAAATTCAGGATGTTCTTGTGCAATTGGTATGCATCCAGCTAGCAATGACGTTCTAACAGCACTTCTACTGGCCTTGCCCTCAGGGACATGGTCTGGGATCAAGGACAAGAAGCTTTCAAAAGAAATATCTAACCTTGTTTCCACAGTAAACCTTCCTACTTTGCTTCAAGAAGAGGTAAGTTCAAAGTTTTTGTAGTTTTCAGCTAATTTTTCCGGTTAATTTGTGTCCTTGATCAGATAATTTGATTCAAAGATTTCATAACATTACCTACTGGCTTGGCACAGGTTTTGCATTTGCGACGCCAGCTCCACCTTCTCAAGAAATGCCAAGAGGATAGGGTAGACGAAGATCTTGGCTCTCCTCTCGCTTAGAGTCCTCTCACTTTTCCTATTATCGCCAACGGATTTCAGTAGAAGCTATACCTATACATGCTTTGTACTTGAAGAGCTCGTATAATATTTCATTTAGTGGCGGTATACGAGGGAAATTATTTTCGCACATATTTTTTCTATGCACATTCCGACATTTGTGTTTATTCTGTACATTATTCTCGTCTGATTTATTCAATTCAAATGCTAAAAGTAAACAGTTGTACTATGATTGATTTATGTAGTACTAATGAGGGAGGATCCTTATACTAAGCTCTTTTTTATTATTTCTTTCCATCATAATAATTGAGTTACGTCTACAACCGAAATGAAACCTGAGAATTTTGTGGCTTAAAAGCGTTGAATCTCATTTCAATTATTCTACGTCATGACTATTCAGATCGATGATATATCGCCACAATAACAAAGTAATTTTTTCATCACTCATATGTAAAATGACCATGGTTAAGACCATCTGCTTCAGCACCCAAGGTCCTTTGTACGATTCCCTCTCAATTAACACTTGTATCAAATAATTTGGTATCGAATTCCCGTTGGAACAACCGGCTCCAAAGTTGAAAACATTGGGGCGATCACCAACGCAAACGGCACGTCGTTCTGCATCGCTAAAAAACACAAAATTTGCTTACGTCCGTAGATGAGTCCTGAGTTTTTGAATTCAAAAAGGTAAAAGGGGGCAGAGAGGGGATTTGGTCGGTGACCTACCCGCCACAAATAAACGGTCAACGAATTCCAACGTTGTTTTCAAATTAAAAAAAATAATGGACTGAATATTATTTGCTTGCTGAAATTCTAAGCCGAAACCCCAAAAGCAGAAGAAAAGCACTTTTCCTCAGGACTAATCTCTCACTCTCCAAAACCCACTCACTCTCGTTTTCGTATTCGAATCGAATCCCGACCTCGAGATTAATGGCGGTGGCCGGCCTCTACCGCCGGGAGCTTCCCTCTCCTCCTGCAATCGAATTTTCTTCCCCAGATGGAAAGGTAAATACAATTCTCTCTCTCTCTCTCTCTCTCTCTCTCTCTCTCTAAAACAGAATGAATGAATTGCATTTGGGTTTTTTTTTGTGGGTTCTGTGTGAATGTGAATTTTAATTTTTACCATTTTGCAGAAGCTTTTTACTGAAGCTCTTGGAAATGGAACCATGGAGGGGTTTTTCAAGCTGATCTCTTACTACCAAACGCAGTCGGAGCCTGCGTATTGCGGGCTGGCCACCCTCGCCGTCGTCCTCAACGCCCTGGCCATTGATCCCGGAAGAAAATGGAAAGGTGATTGCTTTTCTCAATTTGCCCAATTTCCCTAATGTATTTTTTGATTTAGAGCGAAATTAGGATTTGGGTTTAGGGTTTTGTTCAATTTCTGGTACCCAAATGCCCTTTGGATTATAAAGGCGTATACTTTGGGCTTGTTTGAGACTGCTTCTTGAAGAACTGAAAGTGGCTTTTTGACTGCCAATAGCGTTTCTGACTAAGTTTGACATAAAAACTAACAAGCACTTCTGGGTTGTAGAACTAGCAGATGCTTCTTCATGAAGCACTTTCAGATGCTTTTCATAGAAGCACGTTGATTTACAGTATATATTTTGACATATTTATAATAAAAGCGCTTCTAGCAGAAGTGCTACCTACATAAGCAGTCCCAACGAGTCCTCTGTTTATTTTCCTGATGATGCATTGTGACTTTTTGTGACCCTAGGCCCATGGAGATGGTTTGATGACTCAATGCTGGATTGTTGTGAGCCTTTAGCAAAAATTAAAGCCGAAGGCATCACGTTTGGGAAAGTTGCATGCTTGGCACATTGCAACGGAGCTGAAGTCAAGGCATTACGAACCCATGAAAGTACGGTTGATGAATTTCGTAACCATGTCATTTCATGTACTTCTTCGGAGGATTGTCATGTCATCACATCTTACCACAGAGCTGCATTTAGCCAGGTTTTGTGAGACTCGTTCTTTCTACCACAGAGTTGTCTCCACATTGGAGTTTTATCTTTTCATATCTAAGAAATTAAGTTCGATTTTTATCTTATATCTTTGAGTTATATTTGTGATCATTGGTGACATACTAGCATTGCTCTATCTGGTTGCAGACTGGAAGTGGTCATTTTTCACCGATTGGAGGCTATCATGCTGGAAGAGACATGGTTCTCATTTTGGATGTTGCTCGATTTAAATATCCTCCTCATTGGGTTCCCCTTTCGCTTCTTTGGGAGGGAATGAATACTATTGATGAAGCAACTGGACATCGTCGGGGGTATGCCCTTCACTTTTAAACTTCCATATACTAACTTATTGGGGTTAAAAGGGTTCAGTTCTTTATAATCATAGACTTTGTTGTTCAAACTGCAGTAGCATATCTTGCTCACTTTAGTCCTTTGTATTACATCTCCCTTTAGTTTGTAGGTGTTAATGCACCTTTTCTTATGGGTCAGACTCATAGGCTGTAGTTTTTTGTATTAAATTCTACAGTGGGGACTTTATCGTTTTCTTATTGACTACTTCACTTGCAAACCGTTTACATTCTAAAATTTGACTCTTTCAGGTACATGATCATTTCAAGGCTTAACAGAAGCCCATCTATTCTCTACACTGTGGTATTGCTCTTGTTGGCCGATCTGTTTTATGTAATCTAGTTCCTGTGCTTTTTCATGTGAAATTTCAGAATTACACTGGTATCCTTGTGGAAGAACTTAGATGTAACTAAATTCGGATGAACGCAGTTAGACCTTTGGATGAACTTAGATATAACTAAATTTGGATGAACTTCGCAGGCTTGAACTAACTATAAGATTTTGAACCATTGTATTCCGAACTTATGGTTTCTTATGATTTGAACTTGGACCAACAGGTGATACTGGTATTGGAAAATGATATGTTTAAATTAGATTCTGGAAAGTAAAAGAAAAATCCTCGCTGTTTGTGTCTATATACATTGTTATTGCTAACTTTCTCCACGATAGACATTTGTTTATCCTTCGTGGTTACACCTTTTTGGTTTACTATTCTATTTCCACTTGCCATAAACCATTTCGATCTTATTGTAACTGTGAATTGTCCCCAGAGTTGCAGACATGAAGGTTGGAGTAGTATTGTGAAGTACTTAACAGAAGAAGTTCCTCTCCTGTTGAAGTCAGAAGATGTAAAAGATGTTCAGAATGTAATCTCTGTTGTCTTCAAATCACCACCTGCTGACTTGAGAGAGTTCATTAAATGGGTTGCCGAAGTTCGGAGACAAGAGGATGGGAATCTGAGCTTAGACAAAGAGGAAAAAGGAAGGCTTGCTATCAAGGTTTGTTAACTTATAGCCCTTTCCCTATTCATGTTTTCGTGAATGCATTCTGGTTTTCTGCTCTTGCCTTGTATCCTCAAAGAGGGTAAGTTTGAACTACGTTTTTCTTATACATCTGTTCCCGTCTTTTTTCTTCTTATACTTGAAATGAAAACAAATACATAGATGGGGATTTGTGATTTCGAGGTTCTAATTGGCATTTCAGGAAGAGGTATTAAAAGAAGTAAGAGAAACGGAACTCTTTAGACACGTAAGCGAATGGTTGGCTTCTAAATCAATGTGTAAAGACATATCACCAGGTGGTAAAGATACTTTGCCTGAAATAGCTGCAAATGTTTGTTGCCAAGGAGCACAAGTTTTGGCCGGGAAAGCCAGTTCATTTGATCAAGCATGCTGTAGGCAAACTGACGTGATAGTCTTGAAATGCAACGGTGAAAAGCCTGTAACAGTGGTGTCGGGGACTGTAACAACAAATGGCAGTGAACAAGCAGTTGATATGCTGGTTCCCTCATGTCAAACAGATCCAAGCAGCTTGTGTTCTTATTTTCAAGGTAGCTGCATAGGGATGCATCCATCTACGGGCGATGTTCTAACAGTACTTCTATTGGCTCTGCCTCAACAAACATGGTCTGGCCTCAGAGAAGAGAAGCTACTGGCAGAAATTAATTGTCTCATATCAACCGATTGTCTACCAACTTTGCTTCAAGGGGAGGTAAATTCTATTTCTTTGGAGCCTCAACTATTTATTACCAGTCTAATTTTTCTCCATTGTTTGATCAGTTTAGCACCCAAGAACTAATTGTTTTACGACACACACTAAGAAGCAGACTTTAGATTTGATAACTCATGGATTGAATGCCCGTTGCAGGTTCTCTGCTTGCGACGGCAAATCCGCTTCCTCATGACTGATAAGTGATAATGGAGCTGTATCTCTGTCATGATATGTATTCTCTTCTTCTGCTTAAGTTCTTAAAGCATAAAACACACACACATCCAAAAGCAAACACCAAAGAAGTGAAATTTTTCTGAAGATTTGGTGAACATAATTTTTCTTTTCATGTAATTGTGTTATGATTTAATCCCAACATTCAGTTGTAAGATTTACCAAAAAGAAACATTCAGTAAGTCGTCGGCATTCAGTAAATAAATTTACCATTGGCAATATCCAGAGCATAAACTGAAAGGTTATTTGCGATACCGGGGAGGGGAGATTGAAAACCTAAAACAAAAGACATTGAATGAAATAAGCTACAGAAAATCATACATTCTTGCATTCCTGCTACTCATAGCGGACATGCTCACGAAGATAAGCTAGTCAGCGGTGCAGTGCTTTGTATGAAGGCCAAAAGAACGACCAAGAACTACGAGAAAACTTCCACCTTAGCGCCCATGGACTGCCGAAAAGCGCCTCATACTGCCCTATAGTCATGTTGTCGTCAAGTTCCTCATCACCATAAGTAAGGCTTTGTAACCCATATGGGATGCCACATATTTCAGATCCACCTTAGTGATTGTACCGTTTGGCCCCGTCACGTTGATCTGCACTAAACGGTCTACCAATAAATCAGCACCTGACTGTATGCCATACTGAGCCAGCGTTTTTGTGCCCGTGAGTCTAGTACCATCGAGGGAGCGCGATGGCTGCCCGTTGATGTCTTCAATCATTGTTGGGGGAATCCAAACATCGTCAATGATGTCCGAACTCTTAACTTGAAGTCCAAGTCCAACTGCGATACGGGATGTTTGAACGTATATTGTCAATGGTGAGCTTGCAAAGTACCAATTCGTAATGTTGCAACCCGAAATAGTTTCCCAATCGTTCAGCATTTTGTCGTAACAGTATGGCTGATGGTCACAGATTGGTATGCGTAGCATGCTCTCAACCATTACCTCGACACCGAAAATCGCATGTGAAGAACTTAACTTGATTTCAAATGACTCTTCATCATACTCTGGTTTTTGGTCTAGTTCTCTTTCTGGTTCTTGGAAAATGGAGTGTTTCACCAGGTATTCTTTCGAATTGCTCTGTGTCTTCCGGAAAGTTAAGCTTATTTCTTCGACTTCTTCAGCTTGATCACCGCACCGAAAAACTGCGTAAATAACGTAGGTTTTCAGGCACTCGGCCTCATCAAGCAACTGCCCCTCGTAAAAAAGTTTCTGACTTTTACATGAGACCCCCATCTTCTCACAAATATACTGCTTGATGTCCATAATGGAACTGACTTTATAGACGCTAAGCGCGATCTTTTCTCCAACCTGCGGCATCTTGATGGACAGTTTCGAAGAAGAACCAAACACCCAAATCGTTGATCTCGTGTTCACATGGTAAAACCCTAGGGTTTTCTCATCATCACCAAGATAAACGTTTGTCAAGTTGCTCTTCTGCAAACTTTCCAGCTTCTTCAAATCACGAACAGTATCCGATTCACTCGCTGAAATCAATTCTTCCCAACCGCAACCACGAGCGATAATCTGAAATCTGCTCCCTACTGACATCAAAGTAAAAGGAAGTTTCTTATTGACATTGCACTCACTAATCGTCATGCAATCCTCTACAAACTCCTCACCGTGCTCACCACTTAATCGTCCAAACCAAACCGTACCACGCACTCCGCTGCCTTTATTTCCCGGCCATTAAACCACGGTTTTACGTCCACCAAAACCGGTCCCCAGCCCGGTACCTTGACATGGATACTCACACCGTCAACTTTGGGATTGATTTTCTCATGACAAAGGATTGCATGAACGGTAGACCAACTTTCAACATTGCACGCTGCTAGCGATTCGTTGTCACGATCCAGCACTTTGCCGTCATAAACTGGGGTTTGTCGCTCCGCCGGAACACCTTCCATGGACTGGACCATGGCCTTGAGATGCTTGATAGTATCTGAACTCTTTAATTTGAACATGGTGATATCTTTGTTGGACGTTGTCTTGACCAGGATGTCGTGGGTCTGAACAATTCATCTTGTTTTTTTATTAGACTGCAGAGAATGTAACCGAAAACAATCGCTCTACTTTTTAAGACAGTTTAGAGACTTGAGAAATTGTATAAGCGAGTCTGCAGGTCATTGATATTTATAATGGTCCAATATGAATCCGTAAGATAAACTACAAGAGAAAGAGATCTACAAGAGTATTATAATTCAGACAAGACTATGACAACAACTCCTGATGAGATTTGGTTTAACGCACAACAGCTAGGGTTTAGGGTTGGATTGAGGCACATCAGCCACGCTTGTTTTATCATTTACTTGGTAGGTCTAATAATTGTGGCACGACAAGCCAATTTTTCCTCCCAACACTGAGGTTTAGGGTCTGTTTGGGATATTTTGGAAGAGCTTCCAAAATGTTTTTAACTGTGTTTGGCAAAAAAATAAATTCTAGAAGCACCTTTTGAAAAAGTACCTATTGAAGAAAGTTGAGGTTTCACCATGAGGAGTAGTTCACCTCCTTATAAGCACATGCAATCTTTTGATTTGTGATTTGTACTCTCACTGCCCCTCATGTGTGACTAATTTTCAAGTATAGCATGTGTACAACACAAATTGAAGAAGTAATTAGAATCCCTTACAATTTTCCCACCTTTTCTAGACTAAACATCTATTCTTTTTCAAAATTTTGATTAAGATGCTTTTATCAACTGCCATCTTAGCATTTTTTATTTTTTTAATACTTATCCGCTTAAGGTAGCTAACAACTAATTGTTTACAATCTGTTTCGAAAAAAAAATTTGCATGCAATCTAGGAATTTAATTTCGTAAATTTTTCTATTAAAAAATAATAATTTAACTAATTCCTCATTATTATCAGTAGAAAAAGAGAGATAATTTTCAATTAAATACATCTATTTCTGTTATTATATATAAGGGTCAAACTCACTTTACTACCCTCAAGTATCGTGAAATTCTCACTTTGCTACCCTTAGTTTTTTTCGTCTCACTTTCATACCTAAAATTTGATTTTTCTAACATTTTCATACCTCCGTTAAGTTCTCCGTTAAAAAAAATTAAAAAATTAAATTTTTTTTTTTATTTTGGAGTTTAATTTCGGATCATCTACCTCCACCTCCTCCTCGTCGTCCTCCACCTTAACCCTCTTCATCTTCGCATCCGCCGAGCTTGCCGCCGCCATCGAATCTTCCCCCGGTGATGCTCACTTCATCGATCGATTACAACCCATCAGTCTAAATCTTCGAATCGATCGCTTGAGCTGGGAGAAGCAACGGCCCATGTCGTCCAAATTGTGGGAGTCGGCGTCGCCAGGGGAAGGAAAGGGGTTGTCGTCGCGGTCGAATTGAAGAAAGACGTCCAAGGCCCGGGGCACTGGGACTGGCTGAGGCTGAGGCTCAGAGACGACTCTGCCTGGTTGAGGACGACGTCGAGGAGTTGATGGAGCGGAGCATAGAGCTCGCGCGCTCCATGGACGCTGCGGTGGAGGAGCAGCAGGCATGCTTGGGTGGTGTTCTCGCTCTGGTCGAAGTAGTCGGAGACCAGGCGAGTGAGGGTCTTGGGCTTGGCGAGGCGGAGCGCCTCTTGGACGTGCGATACAGATTGGGGAGAAGATCGTGCGATATGGATCCGGATCTGGGTCGGATGTCATTGAACAAGCCTCGGGCTTCTTGGGACGGGTATTTGGGTCTGAGAGCCGCCCACCCGAGGATGACCCGGATGGTGTCGGTTGTGGAAGAGAGCTGGGAAAGGAGTCCAAGCAGGTCAGCTCAGACCAAAGACTACTACAATTCACAGCGGCAGCAGAGCTTCGAACGGCCGAGTTTTAATCGATCCGCAGCGGCGGAGGTTGATGAGCTGAAGTTGGGATCAAATGCTAGAGTCTCCCCTGCCACTTCAGAGTTGTTTATGGGGCCAAGCTGCTAATTACAGAAAAGGAATTGATGAGTTTGAATTCTAAGTTGAATTCTGTTGACGATGGCGAGCGTGACGAGGAGGAGGGCAACAACGTTGGGATTGGCACTGAACTTGTTTGTAAAATTGCTGCTCCGGAATTAACCAATGGGGTTGATGTTGATCACGAAAAGCGGAATAGGCGGCACAAGAAGTGGAATTTTTGGGGTTTGATGCAGAGGAGAAGTGATAAGAAATGCGTGGATGAAGAATCCGCATATTCTTGGCAGAAGCTGACCAATGGAGAAGAAGCCAACGCCTCGGTGAGTCAGAAGCTGATCCGAAGCTGACACTGATTCAGTTGATAGTGGTTGAGCAAAAGGAAGAAGACTGGTTGAGCAAATGGAAGAAGACGAAACGGTGAGAGCCCGCATTCCAATGCCCAATTTTTTTTAAAATTTTTTTAACAGAGAACTTAACGGAAGTATGAAAGTGTCAGAAAAATCAAACTTTAGGTATGAAAGAGACAAAAAAAATTAAGGGTAGCAAAGTGATAATTTCACGATACTTGAGGGTAGTAAAGCGAGTTTGACCCTATATATAAATTAGTCTCTTTTTTTTGGTGAATAGATAAATTAGTCTCTTCCTCCATTAAAAAGGTCATCAATACTTTCCTAACAAAACTTCATTAATTTATCAAAAAAATTTGTATAGATACAAAAAAGAATGTCATTAAAACTTATGATACATTTAAAAACAAACATACCGACTTTTGGTACGTCTAGATTCAAATGTACCAAAACATCAAATGTACCAAAAATTCAAATGTACCATAAAACCAAATGTACCCATATTAGGTAACCAAACGTACCAATATAAGCAAGCGACCATACAATCAAACGTACTTTTACTATGTTTACATAATGAGTTTTTGAACATTCTATTCAATTCACTAGAATTAATATTGTAATAAACAAAAAAGAAAATCTGAAATCATCTCAGCAATAGATGCATATAAGAAATACAAAGGTAAAAGAATAATGGGGAAAAAAAAAAGGGAAAACGAAATTAAACTTCTAATAAAATGAAATTAATCACAAAAAAATTGTAGGAAAAATGTTTAATCAAATTCTTTAAAGGAAAAAGTGTTTAATCTACGAAATTAAAAAAATGAGGCACCTATATCAAAACGTCTCTAAATTGAATGACGTGGAACATGTGTGACTATTTCGCTTGACACGTAAACCAACATGCTCTGATCTTAACTACTTTGTGTAAGAGAGGCTCAACTATTTATACTCTACAATACTCTTCATTAATTAAGATTAATACAAAAAACTCAACAAATCGTCTAATTAAACAACTTCAACACCACTAAGCTGGCTGCAATCGTATGTATTGCATACTAACACCTATATGCCCTTCTTCAAGACCTAAAAGCAGTTCCTAGTGTTTATCGAAAAAATTCAATTTTTGATAAAAATTCAATTTTTGATAAAAATTCAATTTTTGATAAAAATTCAATTTTTGATAAAAATTCAATTTTTGATAAAAATTCAATTTTTGATAAAAATTTCAATTTAATTCTAATAAAAGTTCTTTTAAAAAAGCGTTTATCAACAAAACTGTTTACTAGGAGTAATCCAAGATTCCAAGACAAGAGCTTAAACACACTATCTCCTCCCACCGATTCACCAAGAGATCGCTACAGATATGCTAGATAGTATGGAGGTCGGTATGTCGGTAGAATGACACATTATGGGCCCACCATGACTTATTAATTTGAAGTCCATGTTTGCTACTTTATAGTTTATACGAGAAAAACAGAAAAATGCTGGAATTGGAGTGCATGTTGGCCTTGTTTGGTAGCTCGAATTGTACTGATTATTTCAGTCGGAGAGAATAATTAGTTGGCGGACAGTACTGACGAAATTAGTCGGGCATTTGGTGCATTGTCAGATTAATCTGTGCATCGAATATTATGTCAGACTATAATAATTTTTCACAAACAAACCAACACATCCCACAATTTCAGCCAACCAAATCCAAACCAACGCATCCTGCAATTTCACACCAGACAAAAAAAAAATCCAGTCGTCGTCATATTTCACATCCTTACAATTCCCAGTCGTTAGGGTGGGTCGTCGTCGTCGTCGTCGGGGTGCTCCCTTCTTTCTCAACTAGCTACTCTATATAAGTGAGTACAAAGCCCCAATTGCTGAAGTGAAAGGCTAGAGAGAGAGAGCACTTCACCGATCGTCTGGTACGTTTCATCGATCGCCATCTCTTTTTCTTCTCTGTTCGTTCGTGTAGAGATCGAGAGTGGGGTAGTTGTCGGGGCGGGATCATCATCGTCGTGGAGCTCGTCTTCAGGCGAGGGAGGGAGGGAGGAGGAGAGAGAGGGCTGAGTTGGTGGCAAACTCGGAGGAGAGAGAGGGCTGGGTTGGTGGCGAGCTTGGAGGAGAGAGAGGGAGAAACAAGAGATTGGGAAACAAGACCGAGACCGAGAGAGCGAGAGGCTACTCGACTAATTGTCCCGAGGTTTTTGGGAGTATAATTAGTCGAGAGGAGTATTAAATGGTGGGCACAGTTTAATTAGTCAGCCGACTATTTTAGTACAAAGCGCACCAAACACCCGGCTCTGTATTATATTAGTACTATCCGGTGCGTATACAGCATACCAAACGAGGCCCTGTGTTGTGGATATAGTACATCAATTAAGTTTGATAATGATCACTGTTAAAAACTTATATGGTTAATAATTATTAATGGCTAATAATTCATTAATAGCTCAAAATGCATTTTACCCACCTTATTAGTTACTGATAAGCCTCCCTTTTACTCAACTCACTATGTACCACTATGTAGTGGATAGCTCTCATTAAAGCATTGTTTAGCCAACTTTGGGGGTTCGTGATTACTATGAGAAAACTTGACAATAGTCATCGATATTAGCTTCTTTTAGGTGCAGTCACCGACATTAGTTCTACAAAATGACGTTAGCAAAATGACTATTATGACTAGTAATTCATTAGCCTTGCACGGATATACATTTTACCCGCGCCATTAGCCAATGATAAGTCCGCCTTTTACCCAAATTCATTATGAATGACTAATGTTAGTACTGTTAATTTTTCTCGTAGTGAATAAATCTGAATACTCTTGAAAAGACTGGCTGTTGTTGCTGAAACCCTAAAATTTCTATGCAGGCAATTAATAAAAGATGTTAAATAATCAAGTAGGAGTGGTGGAGTATGCATCATGGATGGGAGTTTTTGAACCAGAAGTGCTTCTTCAAATTCAAAACTCAGTGTTGAAAAACGTAGAGCTGGAGTCAAAATTGCTAACCACCATTCACAGATCGTAGGTCCCCAAACATTGCACTTGTGGTGCATGATGTATCATGCATCCTCAGCACATGATCCTATTGAATGGGCAGTTGCCAGAGAGAGCGAGAGTGAGAGACCATAACTTTAATTTTAAGTGTCACAGATTTAAGTTTGGAAGCTGATTTTTTTTCTTCGATTCTGTTAGGGGTGATGTTAGAGATATTCCATCACCTCCACAAATCATTCCATCATCTCCACATATCTCTCCCCAATCTTCTTGATTAAGTTAAATTTAGAATGTTGTATAGGGTTGACTTCATGATTCCAATTGTAATTAATTACTGTATCAAATGTGTTCTATATATAATGTAATTCTAGAACTGAATAAGATAAGGGAAAATCATTTTCTACATGGTATCATCTAGGTCTAGGCTCCTTCTTCTCGAAAAATCCTAGTCGATCCTTGCCTCTCCTTCCATGGCTTCTGGCCCTAGTATTGCTAGCTTCCTGAAATTAGATGAAGACAATTACCCTGAATGGCTTCGCCAAATGAAACCATTCCTTATTGGCCAAGGACTTTACAAGTTTGTTGATGGCTCTCACCTCAAACCTCCTTCTATCATTCTTGTCGCGCCCTCCACCACTTCTTCACCCACTGATGCTTCTACTGCTGATGTTCCTATATCTAATCCGGCTTTGCTCGCATGGATTCAACAAGACTAACTTGTGGTCAGTTACATAACCACTACACTGACCAAACCCATTATTTCTCTCACCATTGGTTGTGAGACAGCCCAGGCCATCTGGGAATGTCTTCATCATCATTTTTCCCAAACTTCTATTGCTAGCTCCACATCTCTCCAGTTTCAACTTCTCGACCTCACAAAGAGGACCAAATCCCTTAATGAATACTTGCTCCAAGTCAAACACATTGCTGACTCCTTAGCCGCCATCAACAAACTCGTGGATCCCGAGTATTTAGTCACTGTCACTTTTCGAGGCCTTGGTCCAGAATATCTCATGCTTCGAACTGCCATCCTTCAAAGTTCTTCCCTCCCAACCTTCACTGAACTTCGCTCTCACATTCTCGCA
The DNA here is from genome assembly GCA_018257905.1 of Gillenia trifoliata. Taxonomy (NCBI): domain Eukaryota; kingdom Viridiplantae; phylum Streptophyta; class Magnoliopsida; order Rosales; family Rosaceae; genus Gillenia; species Gillenia trifoliata. The sequence goes on along the minus strand of CM031080.1, from coordinate 32,823,503 downwards.
TTTGAAGCCCAAGACCCCAACCTCACCGCTGCATCTTCATCCTCCCATGCTCTCTTTAATAATCACCCTCCACCATCTACTCCTCAAAACCCAGCCCCACCTCAACCATTTCCTGGTAATAAGTCTCATAATTAGAAGGGTTTTCATCGCAACCATTATGGTCGTGGTGGTAACCGCAACAACCGGACCTACAACCGCAGGTACAACAACAATCATGGCTTTTCTCAACAACCATGGCTTCCACGACCTCCTCCTTGGTCAGCTTCAAATCAAGGCTTGTTGGGCCCTCCTCCAACCTGGTGTCCCAATTGCAGCACAAATCAACATAACCAGGCTCACTGCCCGCACCGGTACACCGGCCCTACCCAATTCCCTCCATTTGCTGGTACACATATGGCTCAACCCATTGCTGCGGCATACCCTATTTGGTATCCTGATACTGGCGCTACTCATCATATGACGAGTCCAGGCACCAATCTTCAAAACCCGTATCCCTACCATGGTAATCAACATGTATTTATGGGTAATGGAGATTCCATGAATATTACCCACACTGGTACTCTCCCCTTTTCTTTGGGCTCTTCTAAATTCACTCGTCATGATGTTTTTCGCATTCCCACCATACGCAAAAATTTGCTTTCCGTTGCTCGTTTCACCAAAGATAATCTTGTGTTTTTCCTTTTTGCCCTAGACTTTTATCAAATTTATGATTTTCTCACCGGTGCACTATTATTTCAGGGCCCATGTGAAGATGGCTTGTATCCTCTTAAACTTTCCTCCATACGTCAACCCCCTGCTCCTCATGCTCTTGCCACCCTTCATTCCTCTACTTGGCATCGTCGTCTCGGTCACTCATTGATCTCTGTCCTTTCCCACCTAGGACCATTGTTAGGAAAAGAAATAAAATTTAATAAGACCTTATGTACAGATTGTGCTATAAGCAAATCCACTCAACAACCATTTTCAAATCGTATTAATTTAGTCTCATTTCCTTTTCACCTCATTCACTCCGATGTTTGGATGTCTCCCGTGCCATCTATTAGTGGTTTTCGGTACTATGTTCTCTTTACGGATGATTTTTCCCGTTATTCTTGGATTTATCCCATGCGCCGTAAATCGGAAGTGTTTACTCACTTTCAAACATTTGTTGCCATGGCACGAAATTTCTTCAACTCCAGCATTAAGATCCTACAAAGTGACAATGGTACTGAATATGTAAACAATAACTTCGCCAATTTTTGTAACACCTTCGGCATTCAACAACGGTTCTCATGTCCTCACACCCCTCAACAAAATGGCGTTGCCGAACGCAAACATCGCCATATTGTAGACATGATTCGCACTCTTCTTCATACTGCTCATTTACCATCATCATATTGGACTGAAGCGGCTCTCACCGCGGTCCATCTCATTAACCTTCTACCTACACCCATCCTAAATTGGGTATCCCTATATGCCAAACTCTTCCATCGCCCTCCCTCTTACTCTCATCTTCGTGTCTTTGGTTGTTCATGTTTTCCTAACCTCAGTCCTTATACATCCTACAAACTCTCTCCTCGTTCTTTAGAATGTGTCTTCATTGGTTATAGTCCGAGTCATAAAGGTTATAGGTGTCTCCACCCTTCCACTGGTCGTGTCTATATCTCCCGTCATGTCATTTTTCAAGAAGATTATTTTCCTTTTACTAACTTGCAGGTCTCCCGTGAATCTCCAACAATTTTGTTGGATATTCAGCCCATAGCACCTCCGCAGCCCTTGCTGTCGAGCCCTCCTACACCATTGCATTCTCCCCCTTCGCAGGTTCCTTCTCCTCCAATTAACCTGCCGAGCTTACCACCCCCCTTGCGGGACCCAACTGCTGACTCTCCTGCAGTTCCACCAACTGCACCCTCTCATATCCTGCCATCTTTACTGACAGCACCGCTTCCACCGCACGCATCATCTGATAATGCACCGACTGCACCATATGTTGTCTTACCGCCTACAACCCATGCAGATCCCCTTATGCCTTCTCATGCTCCACCTCTGGCCCACGTCGCCCCTGTTACCACTGCCCCATCTAATCATGCAGCCCCCGTCGACTCTGTGCATCCAATGGTAACCCGTCTCTGACTTGGCATCACCAAGCCCAAGCAATCCACCGATGGCATCGTCCGTTATCCTCTGCCGAAAGCCCTCCTCACAACACTCTCTGAACTTGAGCCCACATGCTTCTTTCAAGCCTCCGAGAGTCATGAATGGCGCTCTGCCATGTCCGAAGAGATCAATGCACTACTTAAAAATAATACATGGGCTCTTGTTCCTCCTTCACCTCATTACAACACGGTTGGTTCTAAATGGGTATTCCGGATAAAACGAAAGCCTGATGGATCTGTTGAGCGTTATAAAGCTCTCTTAGTGGCCAAGGGTTTTCATCAACAGCCCGGTGTTGATTATGGCGAGACCTTTAGCCCTGTTGTAAAACCTACCACCATTCGCACGGTTCTAAGTGTTGCCATTTCTCGTGCTTGGCCACTACGCCAACTCGACGTCAAAAATGAATTTCTTCATGGATTCCTTAAAGAAGACGTTTACATGACTCAACCTCCCGGTTTTGTTGACCCCCATCGTCCTCATTATGTTTGCAAGCTCTACAAGTCTCTCAACGGTCTCAAACAGGCACCCCGCGCCTGGTTCCATCGCATTAGCTCCTTCCTCATCACTGCAGGTTTCACACAAAGTGTTGCGGACCCATCTCTCTTTATTTATCGGTTGGGTCATGACACCATCTTTTTGCTCCTATATGTTGATGACATTGTTCTCACTGGTAGTGATAATCTTTTGCTACAACATTTTATTGATGCATTGGGCAACGGTTTTGACATCAAAGATCTTGGTCTTCTTCAATACTTTTTGGGATTGCAGGTTCATACTCATGGTGCTTCGCTACACATCAACCAATTAAAATATGCTCATGATTTGTTACAAAAGCACAATCTTGAACATTGCAAGCCCGTCCCTACACCCATTGTTGCAAAGGTGACTTTGTCCACTACTGATGGTCCTCTCCTCCCTTCACCCACAGAGTTTCGCGAACTTGTTGGCTGCCTTCAATATCTCACATTGACACGTCCCGACATTGCTTATGCAGTGAACACAGTTTCCCAGTTTATAAGTGCCCCACGTGCTCCTCATCTTGTTGCTGCCAAGTGTATTCTTCGGTACGTCAAAGGAACTCTCAATCATGGTCTTGTATTTAGACCTCAATCATGAACTGCACGTCTTTGTGCTTATTCTGATGCCGACTGGGCAGGGTGTCCTGATACACGCCGTTCTACCAGTGGCTACTTAATTTATTTGGGTTCGAATCTTGTCTCTTGGTGCTCAAAGAAACAGCCCACTATTGCTTGATCCAGTGCTGAGTCCGAGTACAGATCCCTTTCTCACTCCTGTGCCGAAACAACATGGTTATCCTATCTTCTCTATGAGCTAGGTGTCTCTATACAGTTCCCTGTCCATCTTTATTGTGATAATCTCAGCGCCACCTACATGGCTGCCAACCCAGTCTTCCATGCTCGCACTCGCCACATTGAACTTGACTACCACTTCGTCCGTGAAAAAGTTGTTGTTGGTAGTCATAGAGTTTACTTTGTGCCCTCTATCGATCAGCCCGCCGATGTTCTTACTAAGGCGCTGCACAAGCCGCGACACACCTTCCTTTGCTCCAAACTTGTCCAACCGAGGTCATCCAGTTTGCAAGGGGGTGTTAGAGATATTCCATCACCTCCACAAATCATTCCATCATCTCCACATATCTCTCCCCAATCTTCTTGATTAAGTTAAATTTAGAATGTTGTATAAGGTTGACTTCATGATTCCAATTGTAATTAATTACTGTATCAAATGTGTTCTATATATAATGTAATTCTAGAACTTAATAAGATAAGGGAAAATCATTTTCTACAGGTGACTACCTTGCTCAAGCCAAAAGTTTGGCTGATGAACTCACTGCTATCTAAGAACCTGTGTCCAATTCTGATTTGGTTACTTATGTACTTCGTGGTCTAGGACCTGATTACCAAATGCTTGTGACGGCTCTTCTCAATTTCCTGCCTCTCCCGCTTTTTCTAATCTTCACACCAAATTGCTTGCTTTTGAGGGGCAACAGGCCTTTGTGGCTCAACTTAATTCTGCACACTCCCATGCTGGAATGATCACCACATGTTCACCTCGTGGCCAGCGTCCATTCCGTGCGCATGATCCCTCAAGCCACAAGCCACCATTTCGTTCTTTTAATGAGCCTGCACCGAACATCTATCGGCAACAGCGACCTCCCTTCAATTCTCAAGGTCTTCTGGGTCCTCCTCCACCTCGTCAGGCGGTTGAATGTTGGCGTTGCCACCAATTTGGACATGTTCAAGCCAATTGTCCTCACTCTCGTCCCTTTACCGGCATGCATGTTGCTCCCTCTTCAGATTCTACCTAGTATTGGGATTCCGGTGCTACAAATCACATGACTCATGATGCTAAGTTGTTTTCCTCCGGTACCTCCTCTGCACCAAGTGACAATGTTGTTATCGGTAATGGTGACACCCTCCCTATCACTCAGTCTGGTAATGTTTCGTTTTCTTCTGGCACTTATGTCTTTCGTCTCTCTGATGTTCTTCGTGTTCCTTCCCTTCATAAAAATCTTTTATCGGTCGCTCAATTTACACATGATATGCATGTAAGTATTACTTTCTTTCCTTGGGGTTATCACATTCGTGACTTACAAACTGGTGTTATTCTTTTTCAGGGCCTATGTAACGATGGCCTTTATCCCATCTTTCCTACACTCCTGACTGGGCCCAAGACTGCTTTTTCTTCCGTTGCCGATTCTTCGTCTCTTTGGCGTCGTCGTCTTGGTCATCCTTCCAACAAAGTGCTTGCTTCACTGGTTTCTAAGTCATTTTTAGGTTCTACTTCTCGTTTACGGCATTCAAATTGCAGCCATTGTGCCTTATCTAAATCAATAAAACTTCCTTTTTCGCCTCATGAACATCGTACTCTTGCACCTTTTGATTTAATACATTCGAATGTGTGGATGTCTCATGTTCTTTCTGTCTCTGGTTATCGTTATTATGTCTTGTTTACTGATGACTCCACTCGAAATTCGTGGATTTTCCCCATGCGTCTTAAGTCAGAAGTTTTTGGACATTTTTCTACTTTTGTTTTATATGTTAAAACTCAATTCTCTTTGTCTATTAAACAATTTCAAAGTGATGGGGGTAAGGAATATGACAACCTGCAGTTTAAGCAATTTTGTGCTACTAATGGCATCGTGCATCGTTTTTCCTGTCCTCATACACCCCATCAGAATGGATTGGCTGAGCGCAAACACCGTCATATTGCTGATATGGGTCGTACTCTTTTATGTACTGCTCACATGCCTCACACCTTATGGGTTGAATCCTTATGCACGACAGTCTATTTAATTAATAGACTCCTGTCGCTTGTTCTTCAAGGGATCTCACCATGCCAATCCTTATTTGGTCATTCTCCAGACTATAAATTGCTTCGCGTTTTTGGGTGCATGTGTTATCCGTATCTTGGAAATTATGTGTCTAACAAATTACAACCTTGCTCTCTCCAGTGTGTTTTTGTTGGTTACAGTGCTCAACATCGTGGGTATCGATGCTTACATCCACCAAATGGACGCCTCTATATTTCACGACATGTCATTTTTCATGAAGATCAATTTTATTATGCTGCTGTCTCGACGCCTGTTTCATCTTCACAGCTAGCCATTGTTCCTGTGGACTTGTCATTTATTTCAGCTTCTCATCCACATGTCTCACCACGTGCCATTGTCCCTGGGCCGTCATTGTTGCAGCATGCACCGACTTCATCAGCAGTTTGCACTGCACACTCTAGCTGTCTTCCTGCCGAGCCATCACCCTCACCAATGGATGCCGCAGCAAACCAGCCCGTTGCAACCTTTGACACTCCAGCACCGACAGAAATTCTTGAGCACAGCGACCCGCTTGACCAACCACTCTCTGCATCACTACTTTCCATGCTGCCACCCATTACTGCCGCGTCATCTACAGACCACGATTCTTCCAATGTTGCTCCACCATCTCGCAGTCCCGTTGTCACTCGTTCCAAATCTGGTATTTTAAAGCCCAATCCTAAATACCAGGCCAACTTCTCTACTCGGTATCCTGTACCTCATGCTTTTGTTGCCTTAGTGGACATGAATATTGAACCAACGTGTTACACACAAGCATCTCGATCTCCCGAGTGGAAACAGGCCATGCTCGAAGAATATAATGCACTTATTCATCAGGGTACCTGGTCCTTGGTTCCTCCCAACAATTCAATCAATATAGTTGGTTGCAAATGGGTTTCCAAGATTAAGCGGCGATCCGATGGCACACTTGAACGGTACAAGGCACGTCTCGTTGCTAAAGGATTTCATCAACAGTTTGGAGTTGATTATTTTGATACTTTCAGCCCTGTCGTCAAGCCCACGACGATTCGTACCGTTATCTGCCTGGCTGTTTCTTGACGATTCGTACCGTTCTCTGCTTGGCTGTTTCTTTTCAATGGTCCATTCGGCAAATCGATGTCAAAAATGCATTCTTAAATGGCTCTCTTTCTGAGGAAGTTTACATGAGCCAACCCCCAGGGTTTGTTAATCCTGATCGTCCTCACCATGTGTGCAAACTTCATAAAGCCATCTACGGTCTCAAGCAGGCTCCACGAGCATTTAGTTATTTCCTTGTACAGTTTGGTTTCTATCAAAGTCGAGCTGACAACTCCATGTTTGTTTATCAGGATCATTCTCGTATGTTGATTTTGTTATTGTATGTGGATGATATTATTCTCACGGGCAGTGATTCTTCTCATATTCACAACTTCATTCGCACACTGGGAGCGGAATTTGACATCAAAGATTTGGGGCGTTTGCATTACTTTCTTGGCGTGGAGGTTAATTATCACACATATTCTCTCCATCTTACTCAAAACAAATACACAATTGATCTTCTCAAACGCATCAATCTCTTGGAATCTAAACTTGTTTCCACACCCATGGCTTCGAAAGGTACACTTTCTCATACTGATGGTACTCTACTTGCCGATCCTACACTTTATCGACACATTGTTGGTGCTCTCCAATACCTTACCATGACCCGTCCTGATATCTCATATGCGGTTCAACATGTTGCTCAATTTATGGGATCCCCCAGTGATGTTCATTTTGAATCTGTTAAGCGGATATTACGTTATCTCAAAGGCACTATTGGGTTTGGTCTTCCTATTCGTAGGTCTCCTGATTGTTCCTTCTTAATTGCCTACTCTGATGCCGATTTGGCAGGATGTGCTGATACAAGACGGTCCACATCCGGCTACTGCATATTTTTGGGACCCAATCTCATCTCATGGAGTGCCAAGAAACAGCCCACAGTTTCTCGTTCCGGTGCAGAGGCCGAGTATTGAGCCCTTGCTTATGCATGCGCTGATACTATATGAATTCAACATCTTTTAACTGAACTTCGTTGTCCACTCACCCATCCCGTGTTACTAAACTGTGACAACTTGTCCACCACACACTTAGCTGCTAATCCCGTGTTTCATGCTCGCACAAAACACATTGGGATTGATTATCATTTTGTTCATGAACGAGTTGCTTCTGGCAGTCACAAGGTTCAATTTATCCCGTCCCCGTTTCAACTTGCCGATGTTTTCACCAAAGGATTACCCGTTGCACAGTTTACACGTCTTATTTCCAAACTTATCACCTCTCCGGAGTCAAGTTTGCGGGGGAGTGTTAGGGAGTTACGAGAGTTACCATAGTTAAGTCTCTTCAAGAACAATACATTATTGTTTAGCTGTTATGTTGTTATTAGCTTTTATTAGGATATAATTAGCTTTCCGTTTCATTGTAACCACTAGAAAGATAGCTTAAAGTTTATGTATAAATATAGGCTGTAATCTCTCAAATGAATATTATTGAATACACATTTTCTACAGATTCAAATGGTTAGGAAGAAAAAAATATGAGTACTCAACTTCTTTTTGGAAAGAAATTTATCTTGGGATTGTATATCACTTATGTAGATCTAAGTCCTAGAGAATGTATAAGAAGCTAGTGAGCTTAAGAACTAAACACTTCATTCTTCAACAAAGCCAATTAGCATGTTTGAAAAACTTGTCAAGAGTATTCTTGTTTCGAATTCAAGAGAAGGATAAGATTAGAGTCGAACTTTTTACGTAAAAGTTGAATTTTTAATATAAAATACGATTTAGATACGAATTTAGGTTAATATTCTCTTGTCACACCGTAAAATACAAAATAAATTTGATCATTGCTCAACAATTCAAACAATCATATTTTTTCGGGTAATGCTAGTGAGACCAAATTTTTAAGCCAAAGTTTGTAAACCAAATGATGTGGCAATAAAATAAAACTTCATGATTTTATGGCTTTAAAAAAGAAACCAACCGTCAACTGCCACATCATTTAATTTACAAATTTAATTAAAAAAATTTGGTCTCTCATTAAATATGCTAACCTAATTATTTGGTATACAATTAATATTCCTAGCCTAACTATTGGGTTTACAATTAATATTCCTAACTATTTTATGAGGTCCTTTTTTGGAAAATTTGGAAAAATAACCAAAATTTGAACCTCAAAGAGAATTATAGCCACTTTTTTTAGTTTATGATAATTATAACCAAAAGTTGATATAAAAGTACTGAAATACCCTTAAAGATTAAAAACTTGGATAAACTGCTATTTACACTAAAAGGTTTGGAGGTGATTTGCAAAAATGAGCCACAAAGTTTCAATTTTTGCATTTTACACTACGTAGTTTCCGAATTGCACTAATTTAACGTCTCCGTCAATTTCACCGTCTAATTAGACGTTAAGTGGTGACGTGACATAAACTTAGCCCACATTTTAAGCACTCGTTGAGCATCAATTTCTTAAAATGATTAAAAAGTAAAGTACTAAATATTGAAATTGATGGTCAACGAGTGCTTAAAATGTGGGCCAAGTTTATGCTACGTCACTACTTAACGTCTAATTAGATGGTGAAATTGACGGAAACGTTAAATTAGTGCAATTCGGAAACTACGTAGTGTAAAATGCAAAAATTGAAACTTTATGGCTCATTTTGCAAATCACTCCCAAATCTTGTGGTGTAAAATGCAGTTTATCCAAGTTTTTAATCATTAAGGGTATTTTAGTACTTTTATATCAACTTTTGGTTATATTTATCATAAACTAAAAAAATGACTATAATGTTGTGGCCAATATTTCTGAGGGGGTGCGGCAAGCAAAGGGAAGAGAGAAAATAGAGAAGGCTTGAGGAATTATTCTGTATTGTGATGATTAATTCCTCATGCCAGGTGCCTTTATTTATAGTGAAAGAAGTACAATTACATTAGGATACTAATCCCATTCAGAACGGAATAGCCTAATCCATATCTACCTAGGATTTACACAATCACATTTAACACATGTGTATTTTATCCACAACACTCCCCCTTGAGTGTGCAAATACTCAAGTAGATATCGCATCAGATCTTCAGGATGAAAGTTGATGAAGTCGTCTCGTAGGCACAATAGAGAAACATGCTAGTCTCAATCACGGAACTTGCATATAAAAAGAAATAAAAACTCTCACAAAACCTGGCTATGGTAAAACCCAAGATGGGACAAAAACCCATAGTCTAGGAGAAAAGTGAGTTAATGCAATGTCAATACTAAACATCTACCGGATGTCAGTAGGATGTACACAAGGGTATAACCAGCCCAGAATGGGTGCCTCATTAAAACCTAGTCAGGTAACAAAAACCCAATGGGAAAAATGATCCTGATCGTAGGGAAAAAGAGTACATTAAGGTTAAGCGAGTATACTTCAGGATACTCCCCCTGAGTTTGACAATATTCCGAATGAGAAACTAACAATGTTGCAAATCAGACAATTTACGCATACCAATTCCTTGAACAAGCTTCTGAAAAGTAGACTTCGGCAGTGACTTGGTGAAGAGGTCGGCTAAGTTGTCCTGGGAACGGATTTGCTTGACTTCAATGTTCTGATGCTCTTGTTGCTGATGTGAGAAGAAGAACTTCGGCGCAATATGCTTGGTGTTGTCTCCCTTGATGTATCCTTTCTTGATCTGATCAATACATGCGGCATTATCCTCAAAGATCGTTGTAGGGACATCAACGACTGAAGAAAGCCCGCAATTGCTTCGAATATGCTCAACAACAGCTCTCAGCCAAAAACACTCACGAGTAGCTTCGTGAAGGGCGAGAATCTCAGCATGATTCGAAGAGGTAGCAACTAAGGTCTGTTTGGTTGACCTCCAAGATATTGCGGTGTCTCCAACGGTAAAGACATAACCCGTTTGAGAACGTGCCTTGTGCGGGTCAGATAAGTAACCTGCGTCAGCATAACCAACAAGGCAAGCATCATTCCGAAGACCAAGGGGGTGTGATCTATTCTGAGATGCATAGGGATAGAATAAACCCAAATCCGTAGTACCCTTAAGGTAACGAAGGATGTCTTTAACACCATTCCAGTGTCTGCGTGTGGGCGCATTGCTATATCTTGCAAGAAGATTAACAGAGAAGGAGATGTCCGGTCTAGTGCACTGAGCTAAGTACAATAGAGCGCCAATTGCACTTAGATATGGAACTTCAGGCTCCAAAACCTCTTCCTCATCGTCTTTAGGACGGAAGGGGTCTCGTTTTGCATCTAGCGATCGGACGACCATAGGAGTACTCGAAGGTTTCGCTTTATCCTCGTTAAAACGACGTAACACCTTCTGGGTGTAGTTCGATTGGTGAACCAGTATCCCAGCCGAACTATGCTCAAGCTCCAGGCCTAGGCAATATCGAGTTTTCCCAAGATCTTTCATCTCAAATTCCGACTTCAGGTGCGACGCAGTTTTCTCAAGCTCTTCGGGAGTCCCAATGAGATTCATGTCATCGACATAAACTGCAATTATCGCAAATCCGGAATGTGACTTCTTAATAAACACGCATGGGCATAATTCATTATTCACATATCCCTGACTAATCAAATACTCACTCAGACGGTTATACCACATCCGTCCGGATTGCTTTAATCCGTAGAGTGAACGCCTCAATCTAATTGAGAGGGTGTTCCGTGGTCTAGAACTATTTGATCCAGTCAATGTAAGTCCTTCAGGAACTTTCATATAGATTTCCGTATCAAGATCCCCGTAGAGATACGCGGTTACCACATCCATAAGCTGCATATTCAGTTTTTCGGAAACTACCAAACTGATAAGGTAGCGGAACGTTATGACGTCCATTACGGGAGAATAAGTCTCCTCGTAATCAATCCCAGGGCGTTGAGAGAAGCCTTGCGCCACAAGGCGTGCTTTGTATCGCACTATTTCATTCTTCTCATTACGCTTCCTTACGAAAACCCACTTGTAGCCAACGGGCTTCACATGTGGTGGTGTAGGAACTACAGGCCCAAACACCTTACGTTTCGCAAGCGAATCAAGTTCGACCTGGATTGCTTGTTTCCAGTTTGACCAATCGGTTCTACGTCGACATTCATCAACGGAACGTGGTTCAATATCATCGCTCAGCATGATATCAGTAGCTACTGCATATGCAAATGCATCGTCGACTATCATCTCATTCCTATTCCAAAGTGCATCCAAGCTAGCATAATGGACCGAAATCTCACGATTTTCGGGAGGCGGATTGGTCTCTTCAAGGACACTACCATAATCTAGAATAACCTCATGCGTTGGAAAGGATGAGTTGGCGATGGCAGGATTCGAACTAGTTTCACTAGTTAGTGCCGTGGGGTTCCTCTTCCGGGGTTGTGAATCCTTTGAACCAACAGGTCTGCCACGCTTCAGGGTAGGAGCAGATGATTGGCTAGCCGCCAGGGTACTGGGCCGCACATCAGGTACGGCCAAACGTCCTTCAGGGGCGTTTCGTCCTTCAGGGGCGATGGTTCGACGTACGTTTGGTACATCTATCTTTGCAGGCACATTCGCAGCTGGTATATGTGATCTCGTCACTCTCGCTAGATCAGTAAAAGCATCCGGCATGCTTTGAGCAACGCTCTGTAGATCTAGGATTCTTTGCACCTCAGTTTCAGACTGAGCAGTGCGGGGATCTAAATGAGACATAGTGGGGTTAGACCACGACAATTCGCGGCGTTCTTCAGGAACAACTATGTTCTTATCTCCCCCTAACGACGGGAAGACTGTCTCATTAAAGTGACTATCCGCAAATCTAGCGGTAAAGAGATCGCCTGTCAAAGGTTCTAAGTAACGAATGATCGAAGGGGAGTCATAACCGACATAGATTCCCAATCTTCGCTGAGGACCCATTTTAGTACGTAAGGGCGGCGCAATTGGCACATAGACCGCACAACCAAATATGCGCAAATGCGAGATGTCGGGCTCGTATCCAGTTACCAACTGGAGCGCAGAATATGGTTGGGTCAATACGGGTCTCAGGCGGACCAACATTGCTGCGTGCAATATTGCATGGCCCCATGCAGATATCGGAAGTTTGGTTCGCATTACCAAAGTCCGAGCGATTACTTGAAGGCGCTTAATAAACGCTTCTGCTAGGCCGTTTTGGGTGTGAACATGGGCGACAGGATGTTCAACTTCAATCCCAACTGACATGCAATAGTCATCGAAAGTTTTCGATGTAAATTCTCCAGCATTATCCAGTCGAATCGACTTAATCGGATAATCAGGGTGGTGAGCCCTCAGCTTGATAATCTGAGCTAGAAGCTTGGAGAATGCAGCATTTCGAGTGGACAGGAGGCACACGTGCGACCAACGTGTGGAAGCATCAACCAATACCATAAAGTATCTAAATGGTCCGCAAGATGGTTGAATAGGTCCACAAATGTCCCCCTGAATCCTCTGAAGAAATTTGGGAGGATCCGTTTGGATCTTGTGTGTCGATGGGTGAGTGTTTAGCTTACCCAAAGAGCACGCTTGGCATGAGATAGTGCGAAGAACGAAATCCTTACTTCGGGTAAGGGGATGCCCGTGTGAAGTACTGAGGATACGGCGCATCATAATTCGTCCAGGGTGTCCCAAACGGTCATGCCAAAGCAAATTTTCCAGTGCAAGGCCACTGCTAGGGCCGGCCACATGGTGGCTTTCCAGGGAGCGAATGGTTGTTATGTACAAGCCATTTGGAAGGCGCTCCATCTTCTCATGAATACTCTTCTGGCCATATTCATAAGAAGTTATGCACAGGAATTCAGTCCCATTTTCTTCAGAAGTTTCAGCGTGGTAATTATTATCTCGAATATCTTTAAAACTCAACAACGTTCTTCCGGAACGTGGAGAATAAAGTGCCTCTTTAATGGTTAACTTTGTACCATTGGACAACATTAATTGGGCAGTGCCATGCCCCTCAATCAGGTTGGATGAGCCTGAAAGGGTTGTCAGAGGTGATATTTTAGGTATGAAGTTAGTGAAATAGATGCGTTCACGCAATATGGTGTGCGTAGTTGCACTATCTGCCAGACAACTAACTTCCCCACAAGACATACCTAGAAATAATTTAATTGAATTGGTCACTTGAATAAATAAAAATCATTCATTCAATTAATTCGAGAAATAATTTCCATAAAATAATATCCAAAAATTAAACTAAATACCAAAAACAATCGTCCAAACAAAAGGAAAAATTGTTCAAAAACTTAAACCAAAGCTAGGGGGAATTCGGCCGCCATAGTGGTTTTAGGCCACTAGTGGGGAAAATTCGGCCAACATATAGGCCTTATGTCTAAAAATCTAATTTTCCATCGGAGCGTTTGCTTCTTGAAAATCAGAAATCTCCAGAGTAGTATCTTCGGGATTCTCCACATGAGCGAGATTAGTCTCTATGGCTTTACGACTTGAATGGTACTCAGCAACAGCGTTAGCTGAAGCTCGGCAAGTACGGGACCAATGGTCTTGAGAACCACATCGGTAACACAGGTTCGCCGCTTTGCTCGTAGTCTTGAAGTTTGAGGCTTTGGGAGCAAAATTAGTGCGCTTCGGGGCGTTATTTCCTCCCTTGGATGGGCCTACGCTCTGTCGACCTTGGGCTTGTGGCTTAGGTTTAGAACCCTTGCCTTTCCCACCACTACGCTTCCGGCGTTGGTTTTGGCCTCGATTCTCGCTAGAGTGTGCTTCAGGCACAGCGGTCGAGCCATTAGGTCTAGCTTGATGATTTTTCATCAACAGCTGGTTTTGCTTTTCAGCAAGTAGTAAGACAGAGATCAAATCCGAAAATTTGGTGAATTTTTGCGCCCTATATTGTTGCTGCAGGACAATATTGGTAGCATGGAAAGTTGAATAGGTCTTCTCCAGGAGATCCTGTTCAGTCAAGTCTTCTTTGCAAAACTTGAGAAGTGATCGGATTCGACAAACTTCAGAGTTGTACTCATTCACAGACTTAAAGTCTTGGAAGCGTAAGTGCTGCCAGTCGTGTCTTGCTTCAGGCAAGAAAATATCTCTTTGATGATCAAAGCGCTCTTCTAGAGCAAGCCATAAAGCTCTTGGATCCTCTTCAGCGAGGTATTCGGTCTGCAGTGCGTCATGCATATGTCTTCGGATGAAGATCATGGCGGTTGCTTTGTCAGCTTCGCCAACCGGGTTATCCGTCTCTGCTTCAATGGTAGCCCTGAGGCTCTTTGCAGTGAGGTGGAGCTTCACATCTTGTACCCACTTGAGGTAGTTCCTTCCAGAGACTTCCAGAGCGGTAAAGTCGAGTTTGTTCAAGTTCGACATGTCGCTACAAAGAAGGGAACAAGATAGTGGTCAGTACTATGAAAAACTGTTCATAGACTTGGAGTAGAACATTCAGGTTCTATTAGACATTGTTTGGTTTAAATTTTCATGAAAACTACGGGTTTCATGGGTATTTAATTTTTAAGAAAACTTCAGGTTTCATTGACACTTATTCGAAGCTTCAGGTTCGAATTTTTATGAACTTCAAGTTCATATATACCTGGAATCAAACGCAATATATAGAACAAAAAATAATACGAATAATAAATTTTAACATATATTGTGAATGGGTAGTGAAAATATAGGTCTACGGGACCTTTGGGGTTTGCAAATATGACCCAAATAATTTTTGGTGGGTCGTAGTTGGAGCTGCAGGCCCAACTTTTATTTTCTTGGGCTGCTGGCAGCAAGAAAATAAAATAAAATATGGACAGAGGTGAGCCCAACAAGGGCTGGGGTCCAAAGCCCACACGGGCTGTGTGAAAACAAAGCAGCAGAGCTGCTGGTGCACTGGGCTACAGGCCCTGGGATGCAGCTGGCCCATCAGGAGCCAAAGGAGAAGGCGCGGGCCGAATGGCCTGGAAGCCTGGGTCCAGCTGCGGGCTGGGGAAGAAACGGGCCCAAGTTGGGCTGGAGATGGAGCGGGCCGAGAGGCAGGCCAAAGGGCCTGGGTAGCGTGGCTCGGCTGGAGCTGGGCTGGGGTAGCTCGGCTGGAGCTGGGCTGGCTCGGCTGGAGCCAGTTGGGTCGGCTCGGCTGCAGGCCGATGTCGGCTCGGCTCGGCTTCTGGCCGGCTCGGCTCGGCTCGGCGCGGCGCGGCTTCAGGCCGGCTCGGCTCCGATTAGGGTTTTTTTTTTTTTTTTTAACGAAAAAAATTTTTTCGGTAAAGAATTTCTATTTTTTTTCAGAAAAACGAAATTTGATGTTTTTTGTAGAAAAGCGAAAAAAAACAAGAAAAAACCCTTAATTTTTCCTTCGTTCACACGATCATCAATTCACTTAATATATTTCAGATATATTAAATGTCGATGCTAACACAATATTTGCAGAAGATCAATAATTCTTTAAACGCAGAAAATTGGGTTATGCATCATGGTGAAGGTTCATGCAATCAGGTCTGACAAAATATCGACAATCGAGACCGTGTTTTAGAAGTACCTGGATTGCTGATGATGATGGTTGAACAATTTGTTTGCAGAAAACCCTTCAGATTCCTTAGCGCAGCGTCAGGAGCGTGCTGATAACGTGTTGTGGCCAATATTTCTGAGGGGGTGCGGCAAGCAAAGGGAAGAGAGAAAATAGAGAAGGCTTGAGGAATTATTCTGTATTGTGATGATTAATTCCTCATGCCAGGTGCCTTTATTTATAGTGAAAGAAGTACAATTACATTAGGATACTAATCCCATTCAGAACGGAATAGCCTAATCCATATCTACCTAGGATTTACACAATCACATTTAACACATGTGTATTTTATCCACAACATATAATTCTATATGAGATTCAAATTTTGATTATTTTTCTAAATTTTATACGTAATTTCCAATTTGTTCTAGTCTCTCACAAATTCTTATTTGTTTGTTTCCACATGGCACATGCTCTCCCTCACAAATTCTTATTTGTTTGTTTCCACACGGCACATGCTCTCCCTCTCCCTCTCTCTCTCTCTCTCTCTCTCATGTCTTTATATATAAAAAGATACGAAGCCAAAGACACCCCCTACGAGAACAACACTGAAAACAACACCAAAGTAATCTTATTGTTGAGAGAGAGAGATGGAGGGGAGAGAGAGCAGTTGTCATCCATTGTTGAGAGGAGGAAGGAGGGAAAGCAAATTCAGCCATGGTTTCTCTTCAGCTCAAATCCAATCACTGGCTGCCATCTGTGAAGCTCTTATACCTCCTCTCTCATTGGAGGACATCCCAGATGACCACCAGCCCCTTCATTCCTCCTCCTCCACAGCTTCTGACTCTCAGCCTCCCATCCCAGATGAGGTCAGTTCCTTCTCTCTTTCACTGTGCTTTTATCTTTTTTTGAATTTGTGTAATATTCAATTTATGTTTTTCTTTTCTTGGGTTAATTAATAAACATTGTTTTGTAAGGAATCATTCTTTCTTTATCTGTAAATTAGAGTATGTGTATGCAAAAATAACTCATAATTTTATTTTATTTTTGCACACATATCAAACTGTGATTTTACCTTTCAAAAACTTTTCCTTAATTAATTGATTCAGTATTTTGGTAAAACAGGTAGCAGAAATGATAGTGAAGAGAACTCTACCAGAAGTGGTGGATGGAATGAGGCTATTTCTGAAAATTCTATCATTGAGATTAGGAACATTTTTGCTTTGTGGGAAATGTTGCTTTGACTGGAAATGGCCATTCATTCACAAATTCTGTGAAATGTCATTGGAGAAAAGAGAACAAGTCCTCAAGAAATGGTCAAGGGAAAAGCTTGTCATCACAATCCGATTGATGTTTATGGTGGTCAAAATGTTCTGCTTCTACACCTTCTTCTCCAGGGTAATGTTGCATTGCATCTGATTATTTTTATCACTGCAGTAAGGACTCACTTATACCGGATACAACACTGTGACAATATTTCAAATTAAATAACAATGACTTGCGTAAGTAGTTTGAGATACCGGTGCCGTAGCGGCGTAGCCGATGGAGGTAAGTTTGAAGTTTCTATCCTCACCCCACCAAGTCTTGTCAGGCATGTTATCTTTTGCCATTTTTCTCATTGATAAATAATAATTTAGATAATTTATATTATCTGTTGCTTTCGTCCCTCATGAATTTGAATAATGATAAGCCAAAGAAAAAGGGCAATATTGTTAACTTATATACTTTTATAATCGCTCCGTGACTCCCCTTTAATTCTGCTTCTTTAGTTGATGTACACTTTCAATAATTTGGTGGTTCCAACTGTTTTGCTCTCTTTTCCTTTTATTTTTCAAAAAACAAAAACAGTGATCATCTAGTTTTCTATAAATATACAAAAATCATTTTTGCCCACGTTTTTCTCTTTATGTACACTCCTATTTATATTTATATCATAATTCTCATTTAATTTATCAACTATTGAGATTTAAACTCAGAGTCCGTTTCAAATAATTACTTATGGCAAACGAGTGAGGATTGTAGTCTTCTTTTTTTTTTTTAACTCAAGTGCGGACTTTACTACATTTTTGTTTGTCTCTTGTAAACAATAACGAGTGACGATTGCAGTCCCTTGGCGGTATCTGCATGTCTTGTTCAGATCTTTTATGTATTTGTAACAATAAAGTTCTTTTGATTTTTTTATTTTTATGTATATGCTTAAATATACTATGCATACAAAAATTTTATACTTAAAATAAGGTTGTCTTTCTCAATAGTTAGATGTTATTTAGGCGGTTAAAATATTATAAGATTTGCGTATGATCTTCCACTAGCTATTAGTTAAGTAGTATCTCTCTTCTTTTTGTTAGAAGAAGATATATATAATTGCAGAAAAATATTTTTTTTTGAATTACAAGCGATGTTACTATTCTAAATTATATTAAAGGGACGGGAGTTGAAGAGGAACAGTCTATCCATTAGAGCGATCTAATTGCATCAGACTAGTGTAGTGAACTCTGATAAAAAGAGGTGAAGCTAGAAATATATATTGATCCTTGTTCCATGTATGACTCTTCCATTAGGAATTGAAGTTTCTGTTCTGACTTTTGCCGGTTGGTTTGCAGCTTGATGAGAATTCAAGAAACCCAGCATGGAAAGCGATTGGATACGAATTAGACAAGAAGGAAAAGTTGGTTAAAACCCCAAAGGAGAGACCTCTTGAAAAGGGAATCACAGAAACTGTGCACGAAAGCGATTCTACCCTCGCTCAATCTCTCACGAAGAAAGGCCTCGAAGTGGCGGATGATGCAGTAAACAACATCCACAAGATCAAATGTGATGTTGTCATTGTTGGTTCAGGTTGTGGCGGAGGAGTTGCAGCTGCAGTTCTTGCTCAATCTGGCCAAAAAGTGGTCGTTCTTGAGAAAGGGAACTATTTCGTGCCGAAAGATTACTCTTCTCAAGAAGGCCCTTCAATGAATGAGTTATACGAATCGGGTGGCATTATGTCATCGGTTGATGGGATGGTAATGATTTTAGCCGGTTCAACAGTTGGGGGAGGCTCTGCCGTAAATTGGTCTGCATCTATCAAAACGCCAGATAATGTTCTTCGTGAGTGGTCCGTGGATCATAAGATTCCGCTTTATGCAAGCGAGGATTACAAATCTGCCATGGATATTGTGTGTAAGAGGATCGGTGTCACGGAGAGTTGCACCAAAGAAAATTTCCAAAATCGAATTCTGCGAAAAGGGTGCGAAAATCTTGGTCTGAAAGTTGATGCAGTTCCAAGGAACTCGTCCGCAGATCATTTCTGCGGTTTTTGCAATTACGGTTGTCCAACCGGAGACAAGAAAGGGACTGATTCGACTTGGCTAGTCGATGCTGTGAAATGTGGTGCAGTGATTTTAACAGGATGCAAAGCTGAGAAGTTTATACTTGAGAATGACAATGAAGGAGGTGTACGAAAGCGATGCCTTGGGGTGCAAGCAACATCTTTGAGCAAGAACATAAAAAAGAAGCTGCAAATCGAGGCGAAGGTGACAATTTCAGCATGTGGGTCTCTCTTGACTCCTCCTCTAATGATCTCTAGCGGACTCAAGAATCGGAATATTGGCCGGAACCTCCACCTCCACCCTGTTCTGCTGTCTTGGGGATACTTTCCGGAACACGAACCGGAGTTTAAAGGCAAAAATTATGAGGGAGGGATCATCACTTCACTCCACAAAGTGGTTTCTGGAACCGCAAACGTGTGCGCGATCATTGAGACTGCTGTGCTAGGGCCGGCCTCGTTTGCTACATTGTTTCCATGGACTTCAAGGCTTGACATGAAGGACAAGATGGAGAAGTATGCAAGAACAGCTAACCTGTTTGCATTGGTGAGAGACCGCGGTTCGGGCGCGGTTAAGCGAGAAGGGAGAATCCACTACACACTAGACCAATTGGACAAAGAAAATCTTCAAGTAGGACTAAGGCAGGCTCTGAGGATCCTGATTGCAGCAGGAGCTGTTGAAGTGGGGACATATCGGAGCGATGGGCAGAGGATAAAATGCAAGGGGGTTAAGGAGGAGGATTTGGAGGAGTTTTTGGACACGGTTGTCGCCACTGCAGGGCCGAGCTCGAGGGAGGAGCTGTGGACAACTTACTCATCTGCTCATCAGATGGGAAGTTGCAGAATGGGAGCTACTGAGGAGGGAGGAGGAGTTGATGAAAATGGTGAGAGTTGGGAGGCGAAAGGGCTGTTTGTTTGCGATGCAAGTTTGCTTCCAACTGCAGTTGGTGTCAATCCAATGATCACCATCGAATCCACTGCTTATTGCATTTCCAAGAGGATTGCACAATCTTTGGAGAAGGAAAAGTATATATCTTGTTAATAATTATATTTTCTTCCTCTTGTGGTGCTTATATAAGCCCTGAAAAATAAATCTCAACGCACCCCATATTGTACCTCAAAAATAAAAATCGTGCGGTTTTTTTGCTCAAAGTTAATCTATACTACGGGAAGGGGAATTCAAACTAGGACGCATAGGCGAGTGCACAAACATAAATCACAAAAAGAAAAAACTTGAATAAATTTTGTAGAAAGCTGGATTATTGAAAATTCCTTGTTGACAACAGATACAGCCTCAAAACTTCTCTTCAAACAATTTCAATTTTTTGCTCAAACTATGCAGATGGTGTTTATTGTAGTTTCGTACACAAAAACACCAAACAGAGCACATCAGTGTCACCGCAAAAGTAAGAATCATATCGATATGTAATTAGAAAGAGAATTGCAGGATCTATTTCTTCAGCGCTTTAACCGCTTTATCCGCAGCGTCATCCAAATCTTCTGCTGTAATTAGTGCCATTCCACTTTCCTGCACAGCCATTAACAGACAGTAAAATTTCCATTTTATCTTCGGGAATACTGACAGTTCTTACTGATACATGAGGACTAATTTTTTAACGGTACCTTGAGAATCCTCTTTCCTTGGTCAACGTTGGTACCTTCAAGACGAACCACCACCGGCACTTCTAGTTTAACCTTGAACAAGGATGAACAAATGTTAATGCTTCCGCAAAACAAGATTGAGGCCAAAGCTGTTAAATTTTAGAGTTTATGGGCTCGATTAACAAGAAAAATTTCCAAATTGTATCTCTCTGCAGTAATTATTCAATCTCTTCTTAAGCGTAATTCAAAATGATATTTCACTTTGAAGTGAAACATATATTAGATTAAGTAAAATGGAACAACCAACCAGGAATGACTGTCCCAAAAGATGGCAATTAATTTGAGGAAAAAACAAAAGCCCAGATCAGTAGTGCTAACCAGTTTAGCAGCGTTGACAATTCCACTTGCAATCACATCACATTTCATTATTCCACCAAAGATATTGACCAAAATCGCTTTCACCTTCTCATCAGAAGTCAAAATCTTAAAAGCCTCAACAACCTGTTTCACAAAATCTAGAATTAGAGAAACAAAAGAAAATCGGGTTTCATAAGGGCTTTAAGACTCTGTCATTTTCTTTAACAATAAAATGAACAATGAAAAATAATATTCCGAATATGAATTAGCACTCAGATGTTCACGTGGCACTTCACAATCTAGTAAACCATCTTATATAAAGGCACACTAAAGTTGGACATAATCTAGAATTAGAGAAACAAAAGAAAATCGGGTTTTGTAAGGGCTTTAAGACTCATTTTCTTTAACAGAAAAATGAACAAGGGAAAATAATATTCCCTTAAACCCAAAGGCACACTAAAGTTAGATATAAAATAGATCCTGATACCGAATACGAGAATAAAACTGGAAAGAAAAAGACCTGATGACAACAGTGGGGAAAAGAAAGGTCTGGCAAGCAGTTCATCAAATCCTATAACTACATCATTACCTGGTTTTCAGAAGCATTTCCGCCAACATCTAGAAAATTGGCAGGAGTTCCCCCGTGTAACTTAATGATATCCATTGTAGCCATAGCTAATCCTGCACCATTCACCATGCAACCAATCTCCCCATCTAAGCCAATATAATTCAAATCTGCTTTGGCAGCAGCCACCTGTCGCAAGGTAAAAGAGACGAGAGAAAAATAAGTAAACACAGGGTGCACTGCTGTACATATAACTTCCTAGACAAAGCATCTCCAACAAACAAACTCATGGGTGGCCTTTGGACTTCATAATGATTTACAAAATATTATATTCCAGTATACAATATGGGAACTTTAGTTATCCCTGTTAATGAGCCCCCACCTTCCTCCACACCTAATAGAGGTGGGGATCAGGAATACCTATTATAAGCTGACCCGGGTTTTAAGAGGGTGTGTACGAAAGTGCCAAACCCAAATCATGATTGGAAACAGTAAATTCCATTACAAATTGGCAAAAGATATGCGAGAAACTTTTGATAACATTTGAAATCCACATACTGCATATACATATAAATAAAAAAAGAATAGAGTGGTGCTATCCACACACCCCTTTTTACCTTCTACACACCCCTCTCAATTTCCGGCTGTTGGATGGAATGATTTGAAGAGGATCAAAGGACAGAAATTAACAGGGGTGTGAAAAGTAAAAAGAGGTGTGTGGATAGCACCACCCAAAAGAATAATGGCAACAAAATTTGTACACAGACAAAACTGGGATGAGAAGTGGCAATGGAACTTGCATAAGATGATAATACTAATCAGCTTTAAATGGGGTCAAACACAAAGATAATTATCCATTGAAAAGGACAACATAAACAGACCTCTCGGGGATCCTCCTGCGATGGATCGCGAAGAGCAAATATCTCTTTCTGACGATAAGCAGCATTGTCGTCAAAGTTCAATTTGGCATCAGCAGCTACTAGCTGGTTATCAGCAGTCTCTGCAAGTGGATTGATCTGTCCAAAATCAAAGGTCAGACAAATACGTGAAATGGAATATTGGAACTGGGAAGCTTAAATAGTAATGTTACTAGAACCAAGAAGTTTATACTCACTTCCAGCAGTGTACAGTCAGTCTCACTGAATAGCTTATATAATTTCTTCACTTGATCGATTGAACTATTCCTATCGGCCCCTTTTGGAGCCAAACCATCGACAACCTTTGCAGCATCTTCATCTGTAATTCCGGTGAAAACATCGATAGGTACCTATCAACAACAAAACCAAAAAACAAAGATAAACTAGTTAAATAACTATATAGAAAAGGAAAGAGTAATGCTAAAGCATCAAACTAAGAATGAGGATGACTACCTTAATTATCTGATCCGGGAATTTCTCAGCAAGGTCTTCAATGCTGGTTCCACCCTTTGCACAGGCAATAATAAGCTGGAAATTGAAACAAACAAGCATCTTTAGTTTAGGAAGCTCAACTTTGACGAAAACTTATGTTACCAAAGACATAGGAAAATATAATCAGTAATTTGCAGCAAACACAAAGAACTGAGTTTGAAACATACTGGGCCAGCAGATTTGCGATCCAGAATGATAGAAAAGTACATCTCATTGACAAGTGACAACTTTTGGCACAAATAAACCTGCACAAGCAAAGAAAAGAGACCGCCTAAGTAAAAAATGAAGTTATGATGTACGAGTTCAAGAAAGTATGAGGCTTGGGACTTCTTAGCGCCAAACATCATTTCACATAAAGTAAAAGTGAAAGTTTGGATTCCTCAGCAACAAAGATTCCAAGTTTTAATATAAAAGTGAAAGCTCAGGAACTATTGTGCAGGAATTGCTACAAGTTAATATGAACGGACCACTTGAAACAAATTACTATGCCAACCTTGCTGACAATTTTTCCCTGTGGACCTGTTTGCTTGGTAACAAGAATTTGCCCAAGCATCTTACCTGCATGAGAAGTATAAAATGGAGATAAATAAGCATCACAAAAAGGACGAAGCAGAACCACATCATAATAAGCTGCAACTTCCTGAGTCATATAGAAGCTAATCGTACAAAAAAATCCATCACCGAATTATTGTACACTAACATGCATGCATTGCTTGAGGGCAATCAGGAGTGCAAATGAAATGTATAACCCAGGGTGAGCTAGATATTTTTAGAGCAGCCCGTGTTGATATTTCCAGTCCACGGTTAATGAATGTGAAAACAGATCTTAAAGGGAAAAAAAGATAAAGCCAGGAAACAGTATCAAATTCAGCAATGATGGTTTTTAATACCAGCGATATCTTCAACTTGGTTAGTCGGGACAATGTGAACACCACCCTTGAGACCATTTTTAAACGTTCCCAAGCCTCTTCCACCAGCCAAGACTTGGCTTTTAACCACCAACTGCACCAAAATTCAAGTTAGCATTTCTCCTTTTAGGCCGCTATGATAGTTTTCTTAGAAAATAAGATATAACGAGAAACAAATTTCGAACTTTCACTGTTTTACCAATTGCAAGCTGGGGATTCATAAATCAAATTATGAAACGAGTATGATCTTCAATGATTACCTCACTTTCCTTGGGGAATACACCCTGAATTGCCTTTTTTACTTCATCGACAGAACCAGCCGCGACACCTTTCGGGACATTGACCCCATATTTGCTCATCAGTTCAGCCCCCTGATCTCAACCAAAAACGAAAGGCCTTCATCATCAAACTTCAAACAACATTCCCACACAAATACAATCCAACCCAACTGCTTGATTGATATGAACAACCGACATTCGGCATTAATATATACATCATATAAAATATAACGCTATTTAAAGTTCTATTTTTTCACTGATCAGTACTGTTAGCTTTGTAAAATCATATGAACTAATCGAAATTAAACAAAAATATATATTCAAACAAATAAATATTATCACAAATCGAAAAAAATAGTGTCTTTTTTAATTTTCCAGAGTTTATGGAGGATTAAAACAGAAACAGATCGGAGATTGCTAGATATGAGAGTTTGGCTGCGATTGTAAGTGCGAGTGAAATATGCAAAGAAAGAGAGAGAGAGAGAGAGAAACCTGATATTCGTGGATGTTGAGGCGGCGGAGCTGTTGCTGCTGCCATTTTCCGGCGACGGAGAGAGAGCGGGAGGTCAGCTGCTTCAGTAATCCTCTCACCATTGTTTCAAGCTCTCAAACCCTAAACCCAAACAAAAACTAGAGAAAGAGAGAACGCAGAGGCGATTGGGTCTGAGAATTGAGAACGCGAAACGGATCCCTAGTGCTTTTTCTTCTTCTATTTTTTCAATTTTTTTTTTAAGAAAAAAAAAAGGCTTTTGACCCGTTTTAGGTACTTTATGATTTTTTTTCTTCTTCATATTTTTCGGTATGTTTTATTATTTTGCAATTTGAGTTTTCCTTTTCTTCTATTGTTTTCCATTATTACTATATAAAAGCCATATGTGTGATTAAATATTTCGTAATTTCTGCTTCAAAAAAAATGTGACGATATAAAAAAAAATGGAATTAAAATGGAGTTTTAATTGAATGGAAATTAAAATAAAAAAAGGGAAAAGTAAGAAGCAGGAGAGAGAAAGTGGAGGACTAAAACTATGTTTATATGTTGGTAAGGAAAAAAAACACAAGTGGAGGACTAAAACTATGTTTACACGTCGGTAAGGAAAAAAAACACCAAAAATTTTTTTGCCAGAAATTACTTTAATGTTTATGATTTTTTTTATATTTACTTTCAATTATGCATGAAAATGTATAATAATATTTTTCTTGGTTTTTAGTTGACAAAGAGTATTTTATGAATAAGTAGTCTAGATATAGATTATTTTAAAAATGGATTGCATTAGATGGGTATGTCATTTTTCTACCTATTTTGTTCGAGTTCAAATTTCTTTCATTTATATTCTAGCTTATAATAATACCGTCCGAAGTGGCTAAAAGTACTATATTTTCTAAATCTTAAAAACAATGACCAATGTAGGCTCGAGCTTTTCGTGATTTATCATTCAGTTCAACACGAGTTCATCGAATGGCCTTGCATTAATTTGCAAGGGACCCCAAATGAATCTTAACCATTTAATAGTGGCCGCACTCATCTAATGGTACGCACTAATCGCTGGACCCGACTCAATGGTGTGATAATATGTTAAAAGAATTTGTACTTTTCTTTATTAGGTATTCTAATCTCTTACTCTAGTATACAAAGAAAGAAGTGAATTCAAAAATTAAGTATCGCAAGTGGCTCCCACTCGTTGCAGGTTGTGGCCATGCGCCCGATTAAAATGAAAATTAAACAACGCCGACGTCAAATAGAACTCGAAGCAGTGACCCGCCCCTGCACACCGTCGCTGTCAAGGGCTGGCTTGGCCCACCTCTTGCCCCTTTGCAAAATACTCCCCGCTAGAGAGGTTTTTTGGGTTGATAATGGGCACTGCCCACCAATTAACCCTTGGGTACCGCTCTAATAGTGTTGAGTTAACATTTACACTCATTAGGTTTGTGCGTGCTGTACTTCATTGGGCCTACATAGCTAGAATCCATTATTCGAGCATAATGGTGAGAGATCCACGGGAGGAGAGTGCCTTATGTGAGAAAAATTAGGGAGTGTGGGACCAAATGATGGTCAGGCTAGCATGAAAAATTAGGAGTGGGGTAGGGTTGTAATTTTTGTGTCTTGGGCTAGACGAATTAGGTGGTCCGGCTTCCGTACCATAGAATTTCTCTCACATGAGTGGGTTCCAATGCAAGGGGTGGGATTTTGGTCGGGTGGGACAATACTTGCTTGTTTCTCAAAGACTTGAGAGTTGAGACTGTATTAGTCCGGCTGGCCGGATATTAGAATTTCTGCAGCAATGAGATGTACGTGGAAACGAATTGCCGGTGATACAAAAATTTGAATCATGTAGCATGTACTTGTAGAATATTTATAGTACCATTGAGCGATGATTCAATCATATAATACATGTTGAAAGTACAGTTAAGATGATTTAATCATACAATGCATTGGCGACATGATACAAGAATTATGATAATTCATCTATATAGCATTTACTTGTAGAATACTTTTTATGCCTATAAAATGCATATATTGATGTATCTATAAGATTTATAGCACCATTCAGCTACGATTTACAAATCATACAAGACAATGTTGTAAATAAAATTTAACTTTTCCATATCTTTACTTTATTATCCCACATACATGTGTTTGGTTATAAATATATATATATATATGATCTTTGGAGAAGGAGGGGGAGGGCAATCATGGGTGCACAAGCAAGCTTTGTAAGGAGGGTCTGTTTTGCAGAAGCCATAGCCTCTGGAAAACTTCTGCGAGCATTCTCGCTTGCAAGCTGCCTTGGTTGTGCAATCCCACGAAGTTATGCACCGAAAAACATAGCCTTCATCTTCTTCGACTGCCGCTACGCCATTTCTTTCAACTACTAAGGAGAAAATTAACAAACAAAATTAATATTTGTAGTATATAGAATTAGTATGTGAGTAAACATATGTAATGTAGAGGGCCGGGATCCTATATATCCTATATGTATAGACTGCACTCTCTAAAAATGCCATGCATGAGTAAGCAGCAGTTGAGCCGTATCAACCTCAGATAGTCGTATGCATATTTCCAATTTTAGTCGTATGCATACGCATATCTAAGTCGATATCTTTATTGTTTATGCAATGTCATCTCGAACATGCATTACATGACGTGATTAGTGATGTGTAAATATGTAGCTAGCTAGATTTGTAGCCAGCCAAACAAGCAAATTGCACTTTTTGTTAGCAGTGCATTTCCACGATGTACACCTTATATATGAGTTTAGTTCTCCTAGACCCCAATGACCAAGAAATTGATGGTCATTCACCGTTAGATCTTAATCTAACAGTTGGTGCTTATTTAACTTTTTTGTTGTACTTTTTTTTGTACCATTGGATTAAGATCTAACAGTGAGTGACCACCATTTTCTTAATCACTGGGATGCAGGAGAACCAGACCCTTATATATAGCCTCACCCAAAAATTGGTCGGTTTTGTCAGTTGAGGTAACCTTTCAGAAAACCCGACAAACCAACCGAACTGAACCGGGGAAAATGCGAGCGGTTTGCCAAAACGACTGACGGTTTCAGTGGTCGAGCTGGTTTAGGAACAATATCAATTCAAATTTTTTACAAGTTGGGATTGGTGGATCACGTATGTTTCTAATTGAGTATAGTTGAGCTTAAATTGGTCACCGCAACCCACCTAATTTAGCCCATTCAAGAATATATCGATTACATTAATATAGCACATAAATGTGATCTATGTAACATTACTCGTCGCACTAAACCACTTTGCAATAACACAAACTATTATTGTAAACTAAGTTCACACGCTTTTTTTTTTTCATAATCATATTTCAGTTTCTCGGAGAAAGAAAATCATAGTTTCCTCTCTACTTGATTCTCGACCATTTAATGGAAAACTAAACTCACTTTTATATTTCAATGACCGAACCGAATCGAACTAAACCGATGCCTTATTATATCGATCGCATGCATACAAAACCCTAGCTAGGAGGGGAAGGAGGGCAATCAAATTCGCACAAACAAGCTTTTTCAGGGCCATCAGTTCTGCAGCCTCCGTAGCCTCTCGGTTTCTGTTCGCATTGTTGCTTGCAAACTTCCTGACTAATGCAGTCCCATGACTCGATGCATCGAAACGGCTCGCCTTCTTCTTCGCACACCACTCCGTTTTCAACCACTGCATCCATTAATGCCACAACAAAGAACATATAATATATATATATATATATATATATATATATGCATATAGTCGCTAATAGCATAATCTGTGAAAAATGAGAATAATTAATTAAGATTCGACGATCGAGTTAATATGAACGGAAAATAATGGACCTGCTGAGAGGAGGAGAGTGGCAATTAGGACGAAGCAAGCTGTGGTATAATGAAGCTTTGCCATGTCTCTGATGATGTCTTCACAAAAAATGTGACTTCTACTGAGATTTTGTTTTTTTAAGTACCATGCATTGTCGAATTTGACGCATATTTATAGTGTTTTTTTTTTTTTGTCAAAATATTTATAGTGTTAATTGATTTGTTTATTTGTTTGACTTTTATTAATTTTCTTATTAAAACTGATATTACCGAATCATTCTGGATTCTTTGAATCAACACAGTATTGGCATGTATGAGTGAGCAATCGAATCCTATCAACCTCAACTAGCTTCCAGAATCCAGACTAATTTTTCAAATTTTCTTTCAAGATTTAATTCCCAATTTAAGGAATATGCATATCTGATAAATAAATGAAATTAATTGGTCAATAGAGAAAGTTGTTGAAAATGATCGATCAAATTACCGAGATGACAAGAGTCGCATGAAACCGATATAGACCGGATGCCGCTAGATTAAAAAATCATAAAATGGATGCCACTCCATTGTTAGTAATGAAGAAGTTGAGGTTCCACCATAAAACCAATTGGCTTTACCCGAGAGAACTCTTTCACGAGCTCCAGCTATATATCCTGAGGGAAACTTCAGAGAGAACCAATCAATTATTCTTTAGCCCCTATACCCAAGTTAGACGAACGATTTGCATGTCAATATCGATGTGGGCCTCCACCAGAGTTTTCTCTAGCTTCACCCCCCTCAAGCATAAAACTAATTGACAATATAGAAAGTAACTCAACTACTTATAAACACATGCAAGGTCCCTCCTACCATCAATGTGGGATTCATTCTCAACAAGTAGTGCATTAGAAGTGCACTTCGACGTTGTAACATAAACAAACATGCATAGATTCAATCACAGAGGAGTGCTAGCCGCAGTCGCTCAAAAGCATAGTCCAACTCAGACTCTTTAAGGCTTCCATGCGTCTTCCGAAAACCAATAAAATGTAAAAACAGCAGAAATTCAGTTTGAGATTTTGAGGAAATTCAGTTCACTTAAATCCTAGTTATATATATCATTGTATCAAAAATGAAATTTGTAAAAAAACAAATTATAAATCGTCCACGTGTAATAGATAATTGTCCCAAATACCAGGATAAAACTACCGTCACAAGACTCGCATGCACGAGCCAAAAAGGGATTTGCCGTTTGACGCTTCGCAGCATTAGCATAAGACTCTGGAATTCAACCAGCCGTGTCCAATACCCAAAAGTCCAATGTTGTCTTGGCCGGCTCGTAAACGAGGCCTCACAACTACTGCGACAAAGTATAACTTGATGCCACTAGATCAAATGATCGATCCACGACGGTGTAATCTAATATGCCACTAGACCAAAGGATCGATCCACAACGCTGTAATATAATCACCGGCAGACATTCATCGATACTATATAAGTTTCAGTTGTGGTTGGATTACAATAATGCAAAAACCATAGCAAGAATTACAAAAAGGGGAATGATCTTTTGCGCTTACTGCATCTTATACATGCTTAATCTTTTTATCATTTCTAGCAACTATAGAGGCGCCAGGAAACTAGCTTGTCATGGGCGTCAACATTGCAGATTCCACAACCACTGAACTTTTTCTTGCGAGCGCCATTGCAGTTTTCATCATTAGTACAGAGTCTGATGTACACACACATAGGACGCTCACCTGATTCTTCACATACTCCGTTTTGAACTGCCGTAACAGAAACAAACACGTAAGCAGCATAAGTAGTTTCACACATGAGTCATATGAGCTAAAACGTGAATAAAATGTGCTTCAATATTGCCATACATTACAACTAGCATAAAAGAAATGTTACAAGAAGAAAGTGCTTAGGGATATCCCGCTGTACATTTGCATGCATATATCAACTATCATATGATAACACGAGTCCCAATGTGCATCCGCATGTATATATCAACTATCGTATGATAATAAAAGTGAATGGTAGGAAATTATATATGGACCTGCACCTGCCAGGAGGAGGACAAGGAAGAAGCAACAGGTGGTATGAAGCTTTTCCGTTCCTTGATGAAAATGTAGCTTTTCTACTGTAATTTTTTGTATCTTATCATTCGCTAATTCTACTGCCTTGCCTAGTGTGAATTTTACAAGCCGTGAATAATTGTATTCATGTATATGATATTAGCTTCTAAAATTGGTCAAGAAGCTCATGAGTCAATTATGCAACAAAATTGCAGACAATGGGTTCCATCTTTGTACCTGGTCCTTTTTATTGTGTAAATTTAGCATCTCGCATAATCGTTGACACTACAGGAATGATATCAATTACGTTCGGAATGACAGAAATATCAAATTTACTATATCAGTGTAGATAAAGAAAGATATCAAACATAAATAACGACAATTTGTTACCTAATTAACACTCATTCAAGATCAATATCCAAGGGATCAACAGTTTTTACCTGCAAATGCAACCTAGTTTTGATCGTGCTCCATGCTTCAAACTTCTAAGTAAACCAATGATCTCACCAGCGCATAATCTGATGCCTGAGGCCAAAAAATCATTATGACCAATAATAAAGTCATCAAGGCAGTGCTCATAATCAAGCATAAAGAAACAAAAGAAAAAACCAATCTTAATCGGTGCAAATTTTAGGTACCAGAATGCCATTAGTAAGGCGAAGATAACTCATTCACATCAATCCAGGAGGGCCTCTTTGCATTGTAGTAGAAATGCGCGATCATCTGAACCAGTTCTTCTGCAATCCGAATCTCTGCAAAAGTAAAACAAACTTAAGTTAACACCAAGAAAAGATAGTAATTCGCAAACAACTACCAAAAACTGACCGAAACCCACGAATCCAATTCCAACCTTTCTCTCTGTACAAGATCCTGTTTCCTCGTACAAACAAAATCTGAGGACAGTCTCTAACTTTAAGAGCATAAGCCAAATCTCTCTCAATGTTGATGTCTATCTTAACCGACTGTCATGCAAAAACACAAATTGAAGGTAAAGTTATTAAATTTAACAACATTCAACAATACGGAAACACAAATTTGTGTTTAAGTTAATATCTTTAACAACATTCATCAATACAGAAACACAAATTGGAGGTAAAGTAACTAAATTTAACAGCATTTATCAATTAAATCATTGCAAAATAGGAAATTAACGAGTTCGAAAACACGCATACCCGAGGAGGCAATCGATCTTTGGCATTCCAATAGACCTTGACCGCCTTTTCGAGCTCTTTCAACGCCTTCCAATTCTCGCTTGCTCTGTTGTACCTCTCGAAAACAAGAACAAGAAGAGGACTTGGGTGAAAAGCAAAGCTCTCCCACTCCAAGCAATTGATCTCCTTCACCCAATTGTCTTCAATCTCACCTTCCCAATCAATCTCCACCCCATTTTCGCCCACCACGTTTCGAATCGGGTGGTTCTCGAAGTACTCCGACGCCCGAATCCCCCACCCCACATCGGCATCCAACGGCCAATCCTTGCTCTCCTCTTCAACCACCATGCTCTTCTCCCTTCCAAAACCCTCATCCTCATCATCTTCCTCATCACCGCCCACTTTCCTCTTCATTACTTCGTCTTTCTTCTCAACAATTTCTGGATTCTGCTCTCTGATCGACGCAAACGTCCGATCGAGTGACTCCCGCACATATTCTTCCACCGCCGCCGCTTCGCTCCTGCGCCCGCGCCGCGGCTTTCTCGGAATCGTCGCTGGAAACGTCTCGCCTGGCTCTTCACGTTCGTCTTCAGAAGTTTCGGTCTTTCGGCGCCGAGATTTCGGTTTTGGATTGGAGCGAGCTTTGAGGTCGGGCTCTGAATCGGATTTTCTCGAAGTAGCATAGCATGGAAGAGACTTTAGAGTGCGGGTGCGGTGCAGAGGGGAAATATGTAGTATCGGCGGGAGACAAGTTTGAAGGCGCAGCATTTTGTTGGTGGTTTCAGTGAGCAGCCCAAGTGTTTGTGGAAATGCCTCACCGAACTCAACTGTGAGGAAAACCGCGCTTTTCCTTTTCTCCTTTTTTTCCCTCGTTTTTTTTAACTTCTTCTAGACTTCTCGTGTCGATTGTTAAAACTAAAATGAAAACGACTTATTATCCAAAGGACATTGCTTGCTCTTGTTTTAATAACCGTTTAAGGCTCATTTAGAAGTGTTTTTAAAATAATTAAAAGTGTTTTTTATGAAAGTATTTTTGGAATCAAATTTTTAATAAAAATACAAATGAATACTGAAAAAACACTTAAAGTACTTTTGGAATCCAAAAACAATTTTACCAAAAGTATTTTCAGTCATTTTAAAAAAAAACTTATAAACGAGCCTTTGATATCATTTTTAACGTATAAAAGTTATGATATTGTAGCAAGTGACTTCTAGCTCAGTCGATTAAAAGCATTCATCCATATATTTGAGGTCTCGTGTTCAAATTCATGTCCTACTAATTTAGTATAGAATACCCTATCGTTTATAAAAAGAAAAAAATTATGATATTGTTGATGTGCAAAGTTGAGTCAACCTTGGATCAACTTAGGAATGAAGTGGGCTTCCGCCTGGATGCTCCGGTCACTTGATAATGGTGCTTCGGCAGGTTGGCTTTGGCAAGTGGAGCTTAAGTGCTGAGTGAGGGGGTGAGTTGATTTGGCATGCGTGCTTTGGTAGGCACACCTTTGGCAGGTGTGCTTCGATAGACTTGCCTCAACAGGTAGCAAAGACTTGGTAGTTTCGGGATTGATCACATATGGTACAAATAGTGTTCGCCCAAGTTTCTGAGTGAAGAAGGATTTCTCAGTTGGCGTGAGTTATTTCTCTTTCAATGATGACGTGACACAGAAATTTAGAACAAGTGAGGGAGCCAGACTTCTAAAGGAAGTTTGAGCCATTTTGAAGTATATTAGATGACGAAGTGAATTGATCTAATTGAAAGAAGCAAATTTAGTAGTAAAATTCAAGCATTGTAGATTTGACCTCTATTATCCGATTTGGACTCATGACTTATCACTTTAAAGAGAATAGTGTCACGAACAAGCCTCACCGCTATGCTGTGATGCATAAGTTTTTTTTAAGTCAATTCTCAACGTTATTCGGTTTTATGAATTTTCTAAGTTTTGAGGATTTTTTTTTTCTTCATATTTTGTTTTCTATTAGGATTCATGACAAGCTAAATGCTAAAGACATTATAAAATATCTTTTCGTGGTGCTACGATTATTATCTTTCGAAAACAGTCTTTTGTTGACGAGGGGTGTGTTGGTGAATTTGCCCCAAGCCAAATTGATGTTGGGAGGATTCCTCATTTTAGGGGAAGTGAATGCATAGAAGATTTTTTTTCAATTGGGTGTCGGTTGTGAGCAATTCTTTGAGAATATAAGAATCTCATAAGAAAAGATGATGAAGAAAGCTGCTTATTGTTTAAAGTGAGTATCAATTTTATTTTTCAGAATTGATTACAAAAAACGCAGAAGAAAAAAAAGCAGTGTGTCATAACTGAGGCATATAATGAAGCGATTTATATTGTGAAGATATTTTTTCTGTAAGTAAAATTTTGGTGGAGCAAAAATGTTCCCAAATTGATAAATAAGATTTTGTTCATATTTCATGTTTGCTTATACACTCAAAAATCTTTTTTTTCTTGTTGGACTAAGCAAAAATAAGTTAAAAACTTGATATAGCAACAAGCCAAGTTTATTTCATTGGCACACAACCAATTTTTTCTCCATATCCAATTACACTAAGGTCCCGTTTGGTATAACTCTTTTTTTCACTAAAAACTGCTACACTTTAAAGTTAAAAAGATAAAAAGTGTTTGGGTCCAACTTCAGTGGTACGTACCATTGAATGGTACGTACTGTTAAATGGCTAAGATTCATTTGGGGCCCACTGCAAATTAATCTGAACCATTAAATAATCGTACCATTGAATGGTACGTACCACTCAAGATTTTTCCAAAGTGTTTGGTAAAAATAAAATATACTGCTTATTTTAAGAGTTATGGCATTAAAACAACTTTTAAAAGTAGCATGGAGGTTGCTTTTAAAAGCTGTTTTTATAAGCAATTTTTTTTAAAAACACAGCAATCCCGAACTGGCCCTAAACACTCTCCTTCCCAAGTCCAAAAGTATGTACACTCCTTGCTGGCCGAAGCATCTTGGTGACAATCGGGTCATGCTTGCCACGTACGTAACAACTACAGAATCCTCAATATTGTACATAGAATAATCACAACAATTACAGCAACTGCAGCATGTTAAATATATGTAGCAATCACTACCATACACCGATTACATAACGTATATAATACGTTAGAATATTTTCATATGTAAGACAAGAAGAACAAAGAACGATAATAGTGAGTATATAACACAACCACAAATAAATTAATATAGATAAATAATTTCCGCACACTACTATTTTTCTTTTATAAATT
Organism: Gillenia trifoliata; assembly: GCA_018257905.1. NCBI lineage: Eukaryota > Viridiplantae > Streptophyta > Magnoliopsida > Rosales > Rosaceae > Gillenia > Gillenia trifoliata. The sequence continues at coordinate 32,788,407 of CM031080.1, read as the reverse complement.
CTGGTTTATTTATGTTCCTTGTTTTTTTTTTAATTTATTCAATCTAACTGTTAGAAATAAACAAATGTGTACAGGAGGAGAAATCAAGTGTGCAAAAATTACTTTCCATTAATTTATCCAAACATTGCAAAGGTGTGATCTCAGTAAAGTACATGCAACTTGGGCGGCTAATATTGTTGTTGAACTAATGTTTGATGGATTGATGCATGGTGTCCGATTAATTTACTTCAAGTGACTTTAAGTGTTTGGATGTAAATGTTATTTTAGGTGTGGGATCTCTAATCTTGGTTTTTGTTATTGTTTAAGGTAAATTTCTACATTTATAAATAAATATTGTAAAAATGATGCTTGTGTATAACGATTTGAGATGTCACACCGACGGACGTCTAGGCGAGAAGGGGCGAAGAATTTGGAAGAGGAGAAGGGGACGGGAACCGTCTTGGTCCTTGGGTTGCTCTGCCCCAATGCAGGACCAAACCTCAAGTGCTGTGACGATGTAGGCCTTGCAAGGCTGAAAAAGGAGCTTTGTTCATAAGATATAATTGTATTTTCCTACAAATTTGGGATTATTATCTAACCAAAGCGAAGGGTAGACAACAAATTATTTTCTAAGAATATTCTTAACGAATTGAAAGAAAAAGGTTTGATGGAGAAACACTTCTTCAAATTAAGTTCAGATTAAATATTGACGCATCTCACGGTGTTCTAAATGTTTACTCATGAATACTCAATGGTTAGTGATTAAGAAAACATTCAATTTAAATTGCCCCAGTGTCAAAATCGTTACGTTATTCAATTTAAAACTTAAGAGTAATTTAATAGATAACCAAAATAGACGTCTTCTGCATAAATATATAATGTATAAAAAATGATTTTCACACTCAGCACCTTTTTACTTGTTTATGCCCCGTAATTCACCGTTGATTTATTCTATTTTGTGTGGCTAGAAACAAGAGAAGTGCAGGGGAATAAAAGAATGAATGTGTAAACTATCTCCCATAATGCAATAAAGATTATGCTAACTTTTAGGCTACAAAATTATGCATGCACTACATACATACATCATCAATTGCATTGCTTGAAAAATCAACACAATAAAATTTTCATAAAACTTCCCATTTCTTTTGTGAAATTGATAAGAAATTTTATCATACATTTGGATGACAAGAGAGAGATACACATTCATAAAGCAATGCCTACCTAAAAGCCCCTGCAACATTTTTTGCATTTTGCATTTTGCCCCCTACAAAAATCCTAATTCCCATATTTGGAGCCAAAAATGCCAGATGGATTTTTAATCCTTGCACTCCACGCGTCCCCCACAAAGGTCTCCTTTGCCTCACAACTGTAAAAACCGAGCGAGCTGAGTTGGGTTCACAATGCCAGCCAAGTGGGCCCCTTCCGTCTTCAGCAAATCAGCGACTTCCACGTATCTCTCCAAGTTCTCGAACTTCGGCTCGGCTTCGATCTTGCTGCGGCTGTTGACGCCCGAAGGAGCCGGCTCGGCTCGGGATGGGTCCCACGGCTGCCCGAGGAGGGTCCCCTTGGTGAGGAATTCGTGCGCCAGATAGCCAGCCAGGAGCTGACCTGGCGGTGGGGCCGGCTGGGACGGCTTGGCTTGGGGCGGTGGGGCCAGCTTGAGCGTCTTCATCTGCTGGAGCGCGTCGAACCCACTCTCCTTCTCCTTGCGCTTGTTGTTGTTGGTATTATTTGACGCATTGGTCGTCGAAATCCGACGAGGTGGCAAACGCATCGTTTTGGTGTTCATGATGATGGCTCTCTGGGTGCATGCCACGTGTGCAGCAGCAGTTCATGAAAAAACGCACCACAAATCCAACCCACAAGGAAAAAAAAAAAGAAAGGATAATAAATCCTATTGAAAATAAAAGTGTTTGGTGAGTACTAAAAACCAAAACGTCGCGATCAAGGGGTAAAACGGTAACTTCACAGTAAAAAGGAAACTGACTCTGGGATAAAAGAGGGAATTACGAAAAATTCAGGACCCACTAAATAAATAAATTTAAATTATAAATTAAAAGAAAAAAAAAAAAGAAGAAAAGATTTGGGTTGGAGAGGAGAGGCCGTACGGAAAGTGGCCGGAATCTGGAGAAAGATTGCTGCAAAGAAAGATGGTAGAGAGAGAAAGATTGAGGAGAGAGAGAGAGACAGAGTTAGAGAGGGGAAAAAATGGAATAGAGGAATGGGAGGAGGGGATGGGTTCTCTATATTTATAGATGTGGAGTTGAAGGATTGCCCATGATTTTATAACGAAACTACGAGAATGCCAGGATGGATAGAATGACGAAAATACCCCTAAGTTTCTATGGAGGTTAGGGGTTGGCAGGTCAATAACAAGTTTAGATTAGATTCCTGTTTAGGCCCAATTTAATGTAAGTTTTCGTGCCACACCACCAAACTATAGTTCATTTTGTCCATAAATGCTTTCACTCGCCGGATCCGATGTGGCAAAGGATTTACTCTCCATTGAAAAATTATTTATTACTGGTGATACTACAATTGGATATGATAAAAAGACTTGGATAGTGTTGTTAAGTCCGATTAAATCTAATTTTTACGATGAGAGTGTTGAGCTCTAATAGTAGGTAAGTAACATTTACCTCTGCACTCAAGATCGGAGTTCAAATTCCCTCTCCCTTTGATCTCACTTGTAACACAATCTTAGGTGTAGGGTTGTTAGAGAAAAATATAAGCTTTGTTATGACTTTTTCTAAGTGCAATGCACTCTTGAAAGTTTAGACTTTGGTGGCTTTTTATATAAACTTGTGAAAGGGGCTAAGCCCGACTTGAAATATGATTAGGTTTCACATTATTAATTAAGGAAGTTTCACATAAAAGTATATTCCAAATAGGATATGGAACTTGAGATATATTAGCATACATGAATTGAAATTTACAAATATGACATGCTAACACAAATAATGAGTGGATTAGGTTACTCTCAAAAAAGAAATAACTTTGTTTTGATATGAGGAACATATATACTTAATTAGAACTGTAAGTAGATTTTTATTTTGATTTCTTGACTCGAACTTGTTTTTTTTTTTTAAATAAAAAATAAAAAAATATGATTGAGGGATTCAAACTTATAACCTCTTTTCAACATATTTGCAACATATTTGAGAGAAAAAGTATCAATAGATTAACAAGTAGTTAGTTTCTATAAATTTTTATTTTATGAGTAGCGAATGAGTGAATTAAGTTTGGTTTAAAATGAAAAAACCATAGTCTTAAGTTTATAGTGCTTGAGAAGTCAAAGTAGTGTTAAGTCCTAGTTAGGATGTTAATATATTATAGTGCTAAAAATAAAAGAATTGATTTTCACATTTCCTTTTTATTATTCGTTTGCACTACTCTTCTTGTTTTTAATCACAAGATTGAATAAATCAAAAGTGAATCAAGGGATAAGCAACACAGAGGTATGCAAGACGACAAAAAAAAGTTTGAAAATAGACTAAAAGTATTGAAAATTCAAATTTATACTAATTAATTACTACTTATGTCTAATGTGTATATGTTGCATACTTTAGCGAATCCAACCATAGTTACATATATTGTTTCCTATTGATGAGATTCATACTTTCAATACACCCCTTCACATGTGAAGTTATTTAAACATAACATGTTGAGAACATATATTAGATGACGTAAGAGCACATGGTTGTTAGACTCAACACATGGATCGCCTACTCTAATACAATATTAAAATGTGGCATCTAAACTAAAATTAATTGGCAATAAGAGAACATGGATTGACTTCCTTGACATGAGATTTACAGTCTAAACACTATTATCACATTGCGAGATAATGAGGTCCATATCTGATCTGTTAAAGAGGTGAACAACGTTTCTAGTTTTGTGTGTCTAGACAATAGAGAAAATATATGTTCTACAATTTTTTATTTTTTTTAGTATATTCGACAATTTGAGTTTAGAACAATGTGTCTGAGCCTTGCATGAAAGTAATGCAGAAGATGTACATAAATGTAACAAAATTAGGTAAGAAGATGTACAATTTGAGTTAATACCGTTTAACGCCAACGACGCGTCCTAAAACGCCATCCGCTTTTTCCACGTGGCGAACAACGAGCCTCAGCCACCGTGGTAAAAAAGTAAAATAGATTCTACACCGCGGGTCCCAAAAGGACGAAAGAATTTCCCAATTCCCGAAAACGCCCAACTTTTTCCGATTTCTTATTCCAAATCCCTCAATTTCTTAACCCCTCAGCAAAATCTTCAGCCTCACGCTTCCAATTCAAAAATATTCAATGCCCTCGTCTCCCCCAAATCACACTCCGAAGCAAGCAATCAGAAGGGTAGAAAGGGAATTGGAAAAAAATTGAAGTAGTATGAGTAATGCATTGGCCTCCTCTGCTTTTCTGCTTTGCAAAAACAAAAGGTGATTGGTTGATTGGTTGATTGATTGCTTTTCTGATTGGGGTTTTATACAATTGAAGGTTGTTTTTATCAGTTTCTAGGGTTTGGGATTGTCGTTTTGGCTGTGGCTGTGGCGTTTGAAATTTATAGTGAATTTTGGATTTTTGGATGGTGCCATTTGAGGTTTTTTTGTGGGTGGGAGGCAGGAATTGGATGATGCTGTTAGAATTTTTGAAGTGGGATTAATGGGGTTTTTGTTTTGATTGGTGTTTTAATTTGGTGAGCGATAAAGTTAGGGTCTTGGTATTGAATTTTGCTAAATTTATGTGTTTATTGTTGTTGGAGAATTTTCTTTATGTTAATTTTGATTTGTAAATATATATTCTTTTTTCCAGTGTTGGAAATGTGGTTGTATGCAGTATTAGTTAGTTGTGATTATCGTAATTACGTGCGAAAGTTCGAGGTTTAGTGTTTGATTGCGGTTATCTGAATTCGATCATGATCTAATAGTTATAAGTTAACTGTTGTAACGGGCATGTTTCGATTTTGCATATAAAAGTTTCTGAATTACTGTTGGTGGTGGTTTTGGTGGTTGAAGATTTCGGAGCATAGTTAAGCGTTATGAGGAGGAGTAGCAGTGAAACGGGGAGGAGGGGTAAACCTTCGTGGAAATTTGGAAAGGTAATGAAGTGTTTCCGCTCGGGAGAGCAATTAAGAACGGCGGATGAAATGGTTCCTTCAGAAAATGAATCCCTGGCAACCAAGGATCATAAATCAAGTGAGTCTTCGTCGCGAGCTGGGGAGGTTGCAAAGAAACCGCTCACTGGCAATATCGAAGAAGCTGAATCATCTCTGCGTGAGAGTGGCTGTTTGAACTATGAGGTTTGTTTGCTCTACAACCTGCCTATCTGTAGTTATGCAATCCTTTAATGGTGACCTTGGAAGTTGTTTGTTTATTTTAAAGCTATAAAAATTTGAATTTTCAGGAAGCAAGAGCGCTATTAGGCAGATATGAATATCAGAAAGGGAACATAGAAGCTGCTTTACATGTATTTGAAGGAATAGATATTGGTACATTGACTCCGAAGATAAAAATCACCCTTGCCAGAGGAGGTGAGCGTCGTAAAAGGCGCTCTCAAAGTTTTTCTACCCCGCCGTTGACTATGAATGCTGTCACTTTACTTCTTGAAGCGATATTTCTCAAAGCAAAATCATTGGAGTCTCTAGGGAGGTTTAAAGGTAATAAGCTGATTTACACAATTTTCATTCTTGTTTGCAGAATCTTGGTTGCTGTGAGGCTGTAAATAATTTTAACCCGCTCACATTCACTTTAGTGAGGTGGTTTAAATTTTGGTCGTATAAAAAAAAATTAGTATGTAAGAACATAATCTGTTCTTAAGACATTTTGTAATGTTGTCACCGTCAAACCAATTCAGTTTAAAATAATGTTCTGTTATGCTTCACCATGTTCTTCAGTGTTTTACTTAGGACGGGTAAAATGAACGAAGGAATCTGTGTACTTTGCTTGATAATCAGGCCATCATTGCATGGCTTATGTATATTTTTAATTATTCTTGCAGAAGCTGCTCAGTCTTGCAAAGTTGTTCTGGACATTGTTGAATCTTCATTTCCAGATGGCTTGCCTCAAAACTTTGGCGCTGACTGTAAATTGCAAGAGATCATAAGCAAGAATGTTGAGTTGCTCCCTGAATTGTGGAAATTGTCTGATTGTCCGCATGAAGCTATCTTGTCTTACCGACGGGCTCTACTCCATCACTGGAACCTTGAGGTAGAAACTACTACAAAGATTCAGAAGGACTTTGCTGTTTTGCTTCTGTATAGTGGGTGTGAAGCAAGCCCCCCAAACCTACGCTTCCAAATTGACAGTTCATTCATACCCAGAAACAGTTTAGAAGAAGCTGTTCTTCTGCTAATGATACTACTTAGAAAAGCTTCTCTTCAAAAAATTCAGTGGGATCCATCGATCTTGGACCATCTTTCGTTTGCTCTATCTGTATCAGGGGATACCATGGCTTTAGCTAATCAAGTAGAAGAACTGCTACCTAGGTTTATGGATCGGAAAGAAAGATTTTACAAACTAGCTCTCTGCTACTATGGAGCAGGTGAGGATTCAGTTGCTTTAGATCTACTGAGGAAATTGTTGAGTAACAGCGAGGATCCAATGTGTTTTCCAGCTTTGTTATTGGCATCGAAGATATGTGGGGAAAATCCCAGTCCCAGTCATGCAGAAGAAGGGGTAGGATTTGCTCGCAGGGCCCTTGAAAGTTTGGATGGTAAATGTGATCATTTGAAAAGTACTGCCACTTGTTTGTTGGGCATATCACTTTCTGTGCATTCTAAATCAGCGGTTGCTGATTGTGAGAGAGTGACAAGACAGGATGAGGCACTTCAGGCCTTAGAAACTGCTGGGAGAATGACAACAATGAGTGACCCTGTTGTTCTTTACCATCTCAGCCTAGAATATGCCGAGCAGAGAGAGTTGGATGCTGCACTTGATTGTGCAAAGAAAATGCTAAAGCTGGAAGGTGGTGGTAATGTTAGAGATTGGTTATTATTGAGCAGAATACTATCAGCTCAGAAACGGTTTGTCGAAGCTGAAACGATCATAGAGGCTGCTTTGGATCAGACTGGGAAATGGGAACAAGGAGAACTACTGAGAACCAAAGCCAAACTTCAAATTGCACAGGGTCAGTTTAAAAATGCCATCGCAACCTATACTCAGCTTCTCGCTTTTGTTCAAGTTCAGAATAAAAGCTTTGGTTACAGGAAGAAGCTTCCAAAGGTACATTATTTGATTACTTTTTGCATTTATTTGAGTCAAACTATTTGAAAGATAGGGTTTCCCTTTTCTTTATCTCTACAATGGTTTGAGGAGTAAATATTTCTTTCATATACCTTAAATACTGAAATTATTCTTCGGAATGATTGTGTCATTACTACTCATGAACCCGACCAAATGATAGTAATAAGGGTTTTATAACCAGTACGCGATGAGAGAAGGAAAGGGGATAACGGCTAAGTTAAAATATCATATTCATGTTACAAATTTTTGTGAAGCATTTGTTTTCATTGAAAGGAATAGGAGAAGTAGGTGTATAAATCATGTTCTCAGATTAGGATGCGAGTGTCTGGTCACGAAATTGTCTTCTTTTGATACACTGACATTAACGTTGGGATAATTATGCATCTGTTTTCTAAACACAGTTCCTTCGTTGATAATATTTTCAGATAAGATTATTCCACTGCAATTAATCTTCTTTTGTTTTGTGAATGACAGAGTACCGGAAATTTATCTGGAAGGTTGGACTTGGAAATATGGAATGATCTGGCATATTTTTATATAAATCTTTCACAATGGCGTGATGCTGAGGCTTGTCTTTCCAAATCTAAAGCCAGAAATTCTTACTCTGCTAACAGATGCCATGCCACAGGTAAATTCAGACAATCACCGGGTTTGTGTTCTTTTCTTCCAATCAATTTCTTGATGTATCGAAGTGCTCTATTTTCCTTGTCTAGGAAGGATTAGATCGCTCACTAAATAATTTGTTATCTTGGTTTTAAAGCATTAACAATTGAGAAAGAAATATATGGAAACTTCTGCTCCTGTGTTGTGCTAATCATGTGGAACTTCGTGGATTTTGCAGGTTTACTTTATGAAAGGAAGGGCCTCTATAAAGAATCTCTAAGAGCCTTTTCAGAAGCTCTGGATATTGACCCCTCCCATGTACCGAGCTTGATCTCTACGGCTGTTGTCCTCAGACGTCTTGGCGACAGCTCACACCACTCTCACACAGTTGTCCGAAGCCTTCTGATGAATGCACTAACTCTTGATAGAACGAACCATTCTGCGTGGTATAACCTTGGTATAGTGTACAAATCTCAGGGTACGCCATCTTCTTCATTAGAGGCTGCTGAATGTTTTAAGGCTGCACTCTCTCTCGAAGAGTCTGCTCCCGTTGAACCCTTCAGATAGCCACACGTACATTTGTGCAAACCTTTCATTTCTGTCAACTTCAAACTTCTCTCCCATCCACATACGTCCTCTTAGATGATGAAAATGAAAATCCGATTTCGGACTTAGTTGAGTTAACCATTCTCAGGCTCTGTCATACTGCCGGGATACAAGTATAGATATAAGGAATCCCGGCCGCAACCAAAATATAGTAACGATTTTATACACTTCGCACGCAAGGAGATTTCTTTCCCAATGTAGTCTAAAAACTATAGTTGCAACTTTTATTCTTCAATACACCAAATTTTCATGTTTTCTTTGATTTGAGCCTTATGTTGTCTGTGGAGAAACCTTGGTTGGAAGGCCATCTGTTCGGAGAGAGGTTACTTGGGTTAGGCCAGTCGGGCCAAGTCGACTCAAACTTTCTTTGTTTTCTATTTTAACAACATATGTTGTTCATGATATTTGAACTCAGGACTTCTTCCAACAGAGTACGTAGAGACGGCTCGACCAAATTGCCATTTGTAACTCGAATCTATAAGAGTAAACACAATCATAAAAAAGGAGCTTTCTATAAAAGTTGTATTTTTTCTTTATGAATATGTTTATGTACAATGACAAATTAAACATAGAATTACAAACAAACAATTATTTGTGTACGAGTGACTTGTAGCTTAGTTGGTTAAGAGCATTCTCTTGTAGCTCAGTTGGTTAAGAGCATTCACCCATGCACTCAAGGTCTTGTGTTCGAATCCCCTCCCCGTAGTTTAGTTGAATTTAGTGTAGATTATCCCATTGTTTGTCAAAATTATTTATGTGCTATTTGGTACAAGAATGCATAATCTATTTCACAATGCCCTTAATTACGAGCCCTAGTTTTTAACATATAGGAGAGACAACTCCTTTGTAAGCAGGCTGAACATTGTTGCATTCAGCTCTTCCATTCATTTGAATGTTTTGCAGCACAATCCCCTGACAAGGAACACTTTGGCTGCAATTCAACGTTATCGCGTCCCCGGAAGCACTTGTTCCTCTAATGTTTTGGTACAAAACATTTTTCACTTGGACCGCCGATTTCTGCCATAACAAAATTAAACAATCAAGAAAGTTATTAGGGTTTCGTCGCCGGACAAATTAACGAAATGATTAGAAACTAATTAGTTAATTAATTACCTGTTGTTTGCAGTCTTTGGTTTTGTGGTCACAGTAGTTCTGGTCAATTATGATGGGGTTGGTGACATCATTCATTTGCACATTCTGGAAGACAATGTTGGTTGCACTGCCTGAGCCTCCCTGCCATGTCTTGATCCTGAGTCCATTGGAGGTTCCTGAAATCTTAGCTCCGTTTAAAAATACTCCTGAAACATGGTCCTCTGAGCCGTCTTCTCCCAAGCTACCAATACTGATCACAAAATTAAAACAGTCATTAATATATTGATATACTACTAATCAGCTGTTATTGACACTATAAAAAAGTCATCCCGCAGTTCTCTCTACAAAAATAATCATTGATAATATGTTGACGAGAGGAATGCATAATGAGTTATGACTTAGTGGAGAAGTTGGAGAGTGCATTTTTGTTCACCACCCTCAAGTAGTGGTAATGCTCACCACTCTACTTATTACTATTGGATGAGTTTAAATTTTAAGATTTTTGTCTATTCACTACACAGATCTCAAAATTTAAACTCATGCAACGGTGATAAATAGGGTGATGAGCCATCAATTGAGAGTGGTGAGCAAAAATATTCCTGAAGTTGGAGACTAGGGTTGGAACATACCTGATTCCATGGCCTGGCCCACAAGTAATGTCTGTGGCTTGAACTCTTTGAGACCCACTTACAATAGAAATACAGTCATCACCTTCAAAACACAAATGAAGAAACCATAAGATTGTTAATTTTATGTATAATATGGTTTAATTTTTTATCTTAATGTATCGATTGATCGTATTTTTCAAACGCGAAAGACCAAAATGAGGACTTTTGAAAGCGTCAAGAACTATTTGTCACCTGTTCCTACAACCGAGCTCGAGATAGTGATGTTCTGGGTATTTGTCACATGGATTCCATCAGTATTGGGGCTATCCTCTGGTGCAGTAACTGTGAGACGGGAAGCTAGAACATTGATGCAGTTTTGGAATCTAACATGCATTTGTTGTGCGTCTTGGACCTTCAGATTCTTCACCACCAAGTTATTGCACCTGTTGAAGGTCACAGCCTGCACATTGCATGTACAACTTTTAATTAGTTCCAAAATTAATGGTACTTAATTAATTGAAATGCACATACAAATTTAGATTAAAGTGCGTATATATACGTACCGTGGGGGCGTGTTTACCGCAAGGGGGCTGTGAATCAACGAAAGAGATCGTAAATAGTACATGATTAGTGATTATTAATTAAGTAGAGCTAATTTTTTGATTAATTAGTACGTACCTGAGGCTTTCTTTTGCATGAATTTTTCCACCATATGTTTCCATTGCCATTGATAGTTCCAGGACCAACAACTAGCAAGTTTTGGACGTTGTCAAAGATGAGCCAGTGGTCTAGGTCTTTGTAGATTGATCGGTCTTCTGATGCTTCTATGGTTCCATAAATCTGAATTTTTCCAAATATTTAAGCAATATTAATTAAGGATATATACGTCCAAAGATAATTAATTAACCACAAATGATCTGAATTAATTATTAACTACCTGCACTGTAAGCTGAGATTTGCATGGGCCTGAGAATTCAATTGGCCTAACAAGATAGCTCTTCTGTGGCACCACAAGAACTATTGCTCCACTGGAAGAACAAGCTGCCTGCCATGCCTTCACAAATGGCTAAACCAACACATACAAAGAAACAAATTAAACAATATTACATTCATATTTCACACATAAAACTTTAAATATTCGGCTTGACCAAATTAAACACTTAAGTACTGATCTTTGTATCACATTTATTGATCAGTAAACCATTAAAGGGTTCTAGCCAAATGACACCTACGAAACTAACTATGAATTTGTACCAAACATTATGGTTACATCTTTCATAAAACAGAAATGTGACCTGCAGAAAGGTTGTTATAGTTAGCATCACCATATGAATATTCTAATATTATTAAGCCTATGAGCCCGTCATCTGTTGTTTACCTGTGTGTCATCAGCACCATTCCCTTTAGCTCCAAAATCGTTGACGCTAATGGTTTTGGCCGGAGCTGATGATGTCGCTATGCCACCAGCGATTTTGTCTAGCTGAGTTCTTGGCCTGATCAATTCCATGAACTTGAAACCTTCAATGGTGTCCATGTACGAAGGATAAGCCCTAGAATTGTAGCCAGACTCTTTATCAACATGGTCAACGTAACTATGAAGTGAGTTGACCTCCTGGAAACTACTACCATAACATGAAGTAGAACTAAAGGAAACAACAAAAACAGCAACAAATGACCATAACAACTGTGTTTGTAAAGCCATTGATGCTTTCTTTTTTCTTTTTTGGTGTAAAAGGCTGGTAATATTTTTTTTGGTGAGATACGGGGGTAATGCCCAAAAAAAAATTACAAGATGGCTCGAAGCCTAAAAACACCTAATAAATCGTCTTTCAAAAAGAACCGAATACAAACAGGGGGGTCACGAACTATAATAAACCCCAACTCAAGGCTGATAATATTTTTGAGCAATGCAATATGATGGGATGTTGGAAAATTAGGTTTGTAGCTAGAAATGTATAGATTGGTGTGTTCAAGTGATGATGATTTGATGAGAATGTCATGAGATTTCCATTGGTATTTATAGGCAGCGGAAGAGAAGGGTATTGGCGGCGGTTTTGTGTACTGTGTCGTCTTGTTTAGGGCTCTTGAGGTATGGGTTCTCGGACATTGAGAGATTGAGACGAAATGATCTCTTGGCCGGACTATGACTTTTTTGCTCCATGCATCCCTTATGTTACAATGTAAGTCGTTTGCATGTATAAAATAGTATATGAAAATAGATTCAGTTTAACTTTTATGGATTTTTAGAGTTCAAATCTATCAAGTTTGAAAGAGTTTTAATGGCCTTTCATAAATTTTATGTGAATTTTGAGTGAACAACTTCAAATCTCAAAGAGCATGATTTGAATAAAAATATATGTTTTATCGTATGTTTTATGTCTAGATCATAATAGATTCATAGTATAGCCTTTTTCTATCTCGAAAATTAAAAAGAGACGGCTCATGCATGTCACCATGCAAACGTACGTTATCCACTTTTCACATGCATATGCTTGCACCTTGCGTATTTATTTGAACACTCCACGACCTTTTGAGAAAATACAATTATAATAAAAGTGTAAATCGTAAAGAATAAGATATAGCCAAATGAAACATTAATTTAATAAAATAAAGATGAAGCACCCACATATATATCAAGCACCAGCCTCCAGGGGGATTAGATTACCGGTATGTTTGTTTGTTCATGACATCGAAGAAATTTTGGTTCACTGAATTTGTTAGGGTTTTTTGCCTTCTCGTTAGGTTTTTATCCATAAATTTTACGGGTATAGGAAGTTATAGGAACTATAACCCTAAAAGTACATAAGCACTTTTGTATGTGGTGGCGACGTGTCCTTTTCTGATTAAACATGCACATATAAAGCGTGCGGCTTCAGCAATGATAGCCATGCACATATAAAGCGTGCGTCGTCAGATGATTACTAACTTGTTGGAATGTTGAGGGATGGGTTTGGATTAATTTGGAATGATAACATACCTGCCACAAAATTTTGCCACTTCTTTTTTCTATCTCGAGCTTCAAAGTTTGTTCTTTTCTAGCGGCTAAGAAAACCCTAAACAAAATTTTACAACTCTTTCTCTTCTTCGACCAACAAATTGTCAGTATATTCGAAATACGATCATGTAATGTTATTATTCAACTTAAATTATAATAAAAAATTTATTTTGTTTTATTAATCTCTAAAAGTAGGTTATATCAACTATGTCGTCTACTCTAATTAGAATGCGTGAATTGGTAAACCACATACTTTATATTCCTGATATCCACAAAAATTTTCTACCACTTTTAATTATAATTTATTGGGAAGGCATGCAAAATCACTAAGATTATGTCATTAATTAATGCAACCGATTTTCCCACTTTTCTTTGGTTTGTACATTTTGGCATCCTACATACGGCTGCCAAGTGTACTGTGTATTAGGCTACAAATCATCAGTAAATACTCTTAGAAACGTACTTAAATGGTTAACTTTGAGTTAATATTCTTGTCCACACATCATGGTATGGAGCTAAAGATATTTTATTAGGTATTTAACTACTGCCTTATCCTAAATATCATGTATTTATTTGGCAACTTAAGTAGGATAAGAAAGAGAGTGCGTACAATTGGTGATAATTGTGGTTTAGGAATGGTTTAACTTAACCCATACATTGTAAATCATTTGTGAATTGTGAGCATACATTCTCTCAAAAGTTAGGCTACATAATAAGGTTTGCTTATTATTAACGAACACTTCAACTGTTATGTTCTATAATTGTAATCCGAAAAGATAAATATGCTTGTTCATTTTGTGGTTCAAAACTTGATTCATAACTCAAAATTTGCCAGCATTAAAGAATTAGGTTGTATTTAAATATTTTTGATGTTTATAAATACATAAATACATCATTCATAATGATATTGATCTCTATTTGTAAGTAAGAGAGGTTTTGACTCTCATAAATGGTTGTGACAAGTTCGATACCAAATTATTATGACTTTGTACATTGTGTGTTTAGCCCAAAACCCCTATACCCCTTAGGTCCCGTTTGGTATTGTTTTTATTTTTTCACAAAAAACTGCTTTACTTTTAAGTTAAGCAATAAAAAAGTAAATGGTAAAAATAAAATATCATGTCTATTTTTAAAGCAATGGTCTCTAGACAATAGCTTTTAAAAGCAGCCTGTAGACTTTATCGCATAACCCAATTCTCTCTCTACTCCTCTCTCTCTGCGGAAGCACAAAAAAACCCTACCCTCCCTTAGGGGTCGTCAATGGGCCATGCCAGCCTGGCCCAAATTTAATGGGCTTGGGCCGGGCCGAGCCGGGCTGGGCCTAAACAAGGTAATAGAAATATCTGGGCTAGGACGGGCCAGACTTTTTCAAAAATTTTAAGGCCCAGGCCCAGCCCACGAGCTGGGTTTTTTAGGCCAAATAGGCCGAGCTGAACTAACTTACATGGGCTGGGCTAAAATGACCTTATTAAGAAAAAGAGTTCAGGCCAAGTGACTTATGACTTTTTATTTTGAGTATATTTATGTAAATTGGGATCTAAAATGGGCTTTTCAAGCTAGGCCTATGCTGGTCGGGCCTTCTTGGGCTCAAATGGGCCGAGACTATGGGTCGGGTTGGGCCTCAAACACCCTTGCCCAAGCCTAGTCCTCTATATTATGGGCCGGCCCGACCTGGGCCTGATGGTGGGCCGACCTGAGCTGGGATTTTTCCTCAATGGGCCGGGCAGGCCCCCGAGCCCCTATGAGCCACGAGCTAAATGAAGACCCCTACCCTCCCTTTGTCTTCGACTCCTACTTTTGGGTGGGGGTCGGCGGCAACTCCCCTTACTTATCAATCTTTGCCTCTCTGTATTTCTATTTCAGTTTGGTCCTTAATTTCTAATTTCCTTAAGCTTTTGTCTTAACTTCCCTGAGGTTGTCTCAGATCTGGATTTTTATGCCCTTTGATGTTTCTTCTCGTCGTCAGTCTTCCACCACCAACCTTTGCTACTCAGCCCATCAGGTGTCTCTCCTCAGCGGTGCACTTTGGTGTTTGGTGGTTGTTAAAGTGCTATTAGCACTATTTGGTAGGATTATGGGAGCCTTTTTTGCCCGAGTGGCTCGCTCACCTCCATTATCCATTCATCCACTTTGTTTGTGGGTTCTTCTTCTTGCTGGTGGTGGCGGATTTACGATGGCGACGTAGCTGGTGTGGCGAAGGCTGCAATCTTTCAGATATAGGGTTTTTTTGTTGTTGTGGGTTTGCTATGTTTAGGCTTAACTGTTGTATTTCCTTTTGGGCTATGCTTGTATTTGGATTGCCTTTTGGGCTTTCTATATCTTGTACAAGCTTTTTCAACTAATGAATGTTATCTTGTTTGACAAAAAATAAAAAGCAGCTTGTAAGTTGCTTTTATAAAAAGCAGGGTTGAACATTTAATGAATAATTTTTATTCATGTAATACCCTCATTAATTTTTAATAAAATAATTATTTATCCTTCTACATACATTTTCTCCCTTAAAGAACAAAGTGACCGCCACCACCTACCACTACAATCACTAACCTTACATCACCACCGCCATTATCATCACCATCGTTGCCACTACCATGGCCACCACAATCGTCACCACCACCACCATCGTCGTTGCTACCACCACCACCATAACCACAACTGCCATTACCACCACCATCGTTGTCGTTACCGCTGCCATAATTGTTACCACCGCCACTACTGCCACCACAACCACCTCCGCCTCTACCACCATTGTAACCTTTGCACTCCAACCACCACACCACATTATTGGCACCACCACCATCTGCCCCACCGCCATTGCCACCACTGTCATCTCCACCATCTACAATTGCAACCACCAGCATTACACCATTGTCGCCATCATTGCCACCTCCACTGCCAACAACGCTGCAATCACTACCATTACCGTTGTCACCACTGCTACCTCTACACCCTAACCACCACACCCCCACCATTGTCGTTGCCATTACCACCACTACCCCACCACCGCTGTCATTGCCACCACTCCCACTATATCTATTTTTGTCATTATATACAATTATATCAATTTTACATTGAAATTTACCAAACGTTTTTACACTGCTTTTCATACTCACAACACTTTTAAAAATACAGTTTATCAAACGCTTAACTGCTTTATTTTACATCTGATTATTCTTAAAGCAGAAACAATTTTTTTTTTAAACACATCAATCCCAAACTGACCTTTAGTGTAAATATTATTGTATATACACACACAAGGTACACAAATACTATTGCAATTGAGATCAATAATATCAATTTCAAGCACTACTTTTTTCGGTATTAATTTTCCATTCTCATTTACTTATACATGTTTAAATATTATGTGATTTTATTTTATAATTGTGTTATACATATGTAAATACAAAAAGAAAACGAACAATAAAAAGTAAGGAAATTGATTTTTGCATATTTTTTTCCTCTCATTATACTTTTTAATTTTATTTTGACATTTAAACAGAATAAAATTGAAGACAAAAATAAACAATGATGTACAAAAGAAAGAATATTAATGGTATGAAAACCATTTTTCAAAGCCAAAAAAGGTTAGAAGCTAAACCTAACTAAAGAATTGAAGGCCCAAGGCCCAATTCTGTTCGGTATTGCAATTCATATCAGACCACCTCCTCATTTCTTTTTGGGTATAATAGTGCCAATCATTTCTTTCTCCGAAGCCCGTTAAATCTCTCTTTTTCTTATTTTTGGGGAAAAATTTTGAGTGGTACGTACTATTCAATGGTACGACTATTGAATGGTTCAGATTAATTTGCAGTGGGGCCCAAATGAATCTTAACCATTTAACAGTACGTACCATTCAATAGTACGTACCACTGAAGTTGGACCCTATTTTTGGTGTGCCAAATCATTTTTCCTTTCAACTCAGTTTTATAGCATGTTTACTTATTTAAAAGGTATATATTTTACTATATTTGCTGGAACTTAAATTTAATCTCAATTTCTCTCTTGAAATTAAAATTTCGTCACTTTATACTTGAAACTCGATATTTGTTTTATTTTCGTGAGATTACATCAATTTCGTTAAATATGCTAACGTGAAAGTTAATTTTGTAATTTCATCCTAGTGGCAATTAGGAAGTCTTTTTTTATGGTGACATGGCAAAAGCTGGGACCGATACTCATTTGGAAGTATTAGGAAGCCATTCGAATATCATCATCTTCCCTTCCCCTGACTAATGTCATCCTGACATTACATGAAACTTGTTCACCGTCACGTGATATTTTTTATTCAATAATACATTGTCAAATACAAGTTTTTCTCCACGTGACAATGTATTATTGGATTGGGACGTCACGTGGCGGTGAACCCGTTTCATGTAAGTTGTTTTCCATCCCACCCTGACAAACACGACCTCCCATTCAAATCTGGCAACCACCATCCTCCCATTTAAAGTCCAAGGCCAAGACCACCCATCTTCCTGCTCTTCCTCTCTCTCCTCTCCGTGCGGCTGCGTTGATCGGAAGCCAGTGACGAGATGGCAACCGGATCGAAATCAGAGATCTCAGATCTCGTTTCCCATTGAGTCATCTGCTACAGATCGATATATGATTTTGATGGAAATGGGATAAAACCCATATGGCAGCGAACTTTATGAGCGACCAAAAATTGAAATGGAAAAATAAGAAAGAGAGAGATGGTGGAGGTGGTGGGGCTGTTGTTTTTATTTTATTTTTATTTTTTTGGTTGTCTTTTATTTTTTTAATTAAGGAATAATTAAGAACAAGGTTTTAAAAGCGTTTGCAATTAATATATCCAATCAGCGAAAAATTTTAATTCAAGTACCGCATGGTGTTTTTTGATTGGAAGTTGTTATGAATTAGCAATTGGCATGTGGTATTATGGTCTCACTCGTACCACATAGGTAAATTTATCAGATATTTAACGGAATTGACGGAATCTCACCGAAGTGAAACAAATATCGAGTTTCAGGGTGCAAAGTGACGAAATTTTAATTTTAAGGGGGAAAGTGAGATTAAGTTTGAGTTCTATAGGGCATAGCAAAAAATAAGCTTATTTAAAATCGAGAGAATTCATGAATAGAGATAACATCTATCTATTTATGTATGGGAGTAATCTGATACATGGCTGTTTAAGTATGAGAAAACTGATTTTAACGTGGAATTCATTTGTTTTTTTTATTCTTTATATGTTAGTAAACGCATGATATGTCATAAATAGACAACGAAAAAGAAGTAAATATATTAACTCACACTAGTAGTCTAAACTAGTTCGCAAAGTAATGATATTGGGCAACAGAACGTTAATGATGGTGGTCCAGATAGTTCGATTCTAAAGTTGTCTATTTTAGGGTTGAGAGAGAAGAAGAATAAAATGTACGTTTTTACTTGAATTACAAGTTGCATTTTATTTTAAAAATTATTATTAACCACTCTAAAAAAGTCATTATTCACTCCTAGTTCATAAAGACACAAGGAAAAATGTTGTAAAATATAGTTTTTTAAAAAAAAAATTTTAAAAATGGATCAGCTGGTAACTAAGCCACGGTAATTCATCATTCTGAGGACCGAGAAGACTCACAGAGGCATTTCAGTTTTTTCCTAATTACTATCGTGTGATTCACTAGCGTCAGATTTCAAACCTAATTGATAACAAAACACGAATAACACGGTTAAAAAGCCGACAATGCCCCTCACTTAGGTGGGTAAAAAGAACATTACGTATTTTGGTTTATTCACGCATTGACCCGAAAGGTTGTTTGTCCTAGTTGGAAACTATAGAAAATTGCCAATTAGTCCTTGCAGTTGAGGACATATTTTACTACAAGAGTTACAGTACACTCTTGGTATATCGGTCCACTGAACAGACAGTATATCGGACTTTATACGTATTTATTGTCACCATTTCAATCAGTCCCTTCCTTTTTTTTTCTCACTGTTTACTCTTTTGACTCTCTCTCCCTGTGTCTCAGTCTGAATAGAGAGAGAGAGAGAGAGAGAGAAAGAGAGAGATGGAGGGAGGGAAGAGGGGAGATGGAGCAGGGGCATCATCGTCAGGTGGGTTTTCATCAGCTGGCGCTGTAAGTGATCAGGGAAGAGGAAGACAAGAAAAGCAGAAGGAAATGGCTGAAAAGCTGAGTGCTTTTTGTGATGTTGGGGAAGAAGAAGACGAAGAAGACGATAAGAGTAATGGGGTTTCTGCTGCTGCTGGTGGTTTTGTTCCTGGGCCTTTGCTTTCTCTCAAGGAACAGATTGAGAAAGACAAGGTACTCTCTTGATTTTTTTACTTTTATGTGGAATTTGGGTTTGTTTTAATCTTGCTTAATTAATGGCATTTTGGTTTGATTGAATATGTGTAATGGGTTGTTTGGGATTTTTTTTTTCTGGGAACCCAAAAGATGGCTGTGTTTGGTTTCTCAGAAAATGCAGGAAAAGAAAAGGGCTTTTTTTTTTTTTTCTGATCTCATTTTCTTAGCTTTCTGAATGTGTGATCCCTGCCACTGCCCAAGCATTTGAATTTTTAATCTCAATTATGTTCAATTGGGTGATGCTAATGTGGTTTGCAACTGAAAAGTTCCTTCTAGTTTTGTAATCCAATTAGATCAATTAGTTAGTCTGTGTGAAATGGAAAATCAAAGTGTTTGGAGTTTACCAATTCAATCTTGAAGCTACTTGTGCTGGACAGGATGATGAAAGCTTAAGGAGGTGGAAAGAGAAGCTGCTTGGTTGCTTGGAAAGCGATTTGAATGGTTTGTTTTTTTGTGTTACTTTTATACTCAGGTTCTTTATTCCACAGCTACTTTGTTTTGGTTTTTGAATCTGTTGCCTTATGATTTTTCTAAGAGTCTTTTATTTGAATAGGCCAAATGGAACCTGAAGTCAAATTCCACTCCATCGGAATCATCTCTGATGACTTTGGGGAAATCACTACTCCCTTGCCTGTTGCTGAAAATCAGATTGACCGTGTCCTGTTTACACTGCAAGAGGGATCTCAATATCGCCTTAAGCTAACATTTAGCGTTCTGCACAACATTGTCTCTGGCCTCACCTATTCCAACACAGTGTGGAAAGGAGGACTCCAAGGTAGTTAATAGTGTTTTATCGTCTTCTCTGCATGGTTTAAGCTCAATAGAAACGGTTGAAGGCTTACCGAAACTTTTGGCTAAACCTTAAAGGCAGTAACATAATTATACTACTGAAATCTGTAAACAACTAGTTAATGTAGAAGGTGTTAGGGCTAGTAAAGTATAGAATGCTCATTTGCACCACCCGGGATAGGTTTATGTTCTGTATGCTAACCATTATACCAATTTTTTTCTTTCTCTTATGTGTCAGTCGATCAGAGCAAAGGAATGTTGGGTACGTTTGCTCCTAACAAAGAACCATATGTGCACACTTTGGAAGAGGAGACCACTCCATCTGGGTTGCTTGCAAGGGGCATTTATTCAGCAAAGCTTAAGGTGCGTGGCAGTTGGTTGTGTTTATTCAGCAAAGCATATTTTCATGCAGCGATCCCAATTTGAGATTGAAAAGTGTATACATAATTATGATACCTCGTTCTTTGTTTAATATCTCGATTAACAAGCAACGATTTGTTCACATTTCGATCAGAAGGGGAAGATGTGCCTGTTTTGGGACCCTCTTAAGTTTGGTGTGGTAATGTCTGTAATAATATTGCTAATGTTTGGGGAGTAGATGCCTTTTTCCTAAAATCGTTTTTCTCTCTTGTAGTCATTCCGGTAGTAACTTCCAAATTTTAGTTTTCGTGTATATACCAAGCAGATATTGACGTTTCTTCTCTGTTTCTATTTTATGCAGTTCGAAGACGATGACAGGAGATGCCATATGGAACTTCAATACTCCTTCGAGATCAAAAAGGGCAGATAGCTGAATTTTTTTTCGGAAGATCCGGCATCCTTAGATTTATTTCGTTCATTTTAAACCCCCTATCTTTTATCCATGAACCACACATCTTTGTAATATAAGCGTTTTCCTTGTAGGGGTGATTGATACAGATGTAAAATTGAATTCTCATGCTGTTTGAACCCATCTTTGTTTTTCCCTGGATGTCATGAAAGTATTGTCGGAAATAGTCGATGTTTAACGCAATCCGGCAGTAGAGAATCAGTTTTCTTCGCTTGAGCTCTCAATTTCTCAGTTACTTGAGAGGCTTCAAAATAACGTTTTTGTGGATTTAAAGATACAAAATGTACAAGAACGACATCGTATTCTGTAAATGCGAATGTTTAACGCCTATTTCAGTGGGATCTCGAAGATCGACAGACTCTAGTTCAATACATCTTTAATCTTCTTGCGTGGTTTAGTACTAATCAAGTAAACAAAATACACTTATTGGCAAGAATCTCAGAGCAGACTAGGTTAACCACAATTTAATAATATACAGCGTGACAGAGTTTGGGAGGGCTGAGCGGCGAGCAAATCAGATCCAGCAGTGCTGTCCTCCAGCTGCAAAAATCGACTGAAAACAAAGCTGGGGTGCCGAGTTAGGTTTCTACCAACAAGATCATCAAGCATTCAGAAGATCTGAGATGCAGTCCCGACTTTGCTTGATACAGAAGGGAATTGCTCAACTGTGTAGAGTTTTTTGGGAGACGAGTGAGACCACTCATATGTGAATGGTATGCGTCTCCCAGTCCTCGAAAATATCCGCATGGGACCTGAATGGTTCAGTGCTAGTACCTAAGGAGACAAAATCGAAATATCATCAGAATAGCATAAGATTATAGTCAATAATTCATTCCAATTAACAGAACTAATCTTTTGGTGAGAAGATAAAGAAGAAAGGGATACCTCCTAATCTACAAATAATGCAAAAGAAGATCTGCTGAAGAATTCTTCAACCTACAGCTCTGTCCTAAATGAACATCTCCGAAAAGGTATCTGCATCATCAAGCTTGAAAATTAAGGGGTGAAAAGGAAAACTTAAACTTTTGGAAAAGACTTGTCAGTTTTTAAAACGACAAACCTATATTCACAGTGTTCCGTCCATGCACATCGAGCTTTTCCATAATCCCAATAACAGTCCTCATCCCTCAGAGGTCCACGCTTGGCTGTTGCAGATTTTATATGTCAGCAACACTGCTCAAAGGAGGAGATAGAAGACGAAGAAAAGAAGAAACATTCACCTTTAGTAACAAATTTTGATTTCGCATCGGGATGGATATCATGCCACATTTGAAGCCACAACTCTCTCATTAGAACGGGGGATCTAACAATGTTCCTATGATTCGCTACATTAAGATAGTGTTACCATAGATGGTAAATTAAACAAGAACTCTTATTCATATGTAACAAATAATCATAGAATAACTACAAGAGAGTGGAAACTGGAAACCTTTATCTATCTCCCAGACTGCCACCCTTTTTCCCGGTATGCTTTCAGAATCTTCATAGAAAGTTATGTATTTGACCCTTGGCGACCTTGTCATGTTGGGCAAAATATCTTCTTCATGATGGTGTTCCACGTTCAACTCCACTTGCACATCAGAACCATCATGCTCTGACTACAACATTGAGAAACTGAATAATCAAAACTCACATACAAGGCCACTTTACCGGTGAAGAAGCACTTCAAACTTACTGATGAAGATTCTCATTTTCTTTTCCTAAACAGACAAATGAAATGAGTCATTTCAGACAAACTCATACGCTGTGTACTCAAAGGAGAGACAAATACCTGGGGCGCCCTAGTTATGTTGACTTTTGGTCCAAGCCAATTCTTGCACCAAGAAAGAGAATGGTACGGGACCTGTTAAATAATGTGTTTACAAAATGCTGAGTATGCTATTCCAAAACCAGGCTAAGAAAACAGTAATGAAGCAGGAGAATCTAACTGCTTGCATGTAATAATTTTTAACTCACAGTCTCATCCCCGCTTGAAGCTCCTGCATTTCCATCGACAAGATTTCCTGACCTACAAGGATATTATGGAATTTATATCAACTGTAAAGTTTCCAAATAGGACTGTAACACTGTGAACATATGCCGGTTTTCAAAACATCATTTGTACAATAATTAGGTAATCGATATATACAGAAATGATAATATGTTGAAAGTCAACAACTCATGATGTTTACCGCATAGATCCATATAGAAGGAGAAAGAGACCTACCAGTTAAGTACATATCACATTTGATAATGCGTTTGCGTAAATGTATTAAAGTGACATACATGCACCAGGTGTACTTGTGTAGTATGGAAATAAGGAGAAACTTACCTTGAAAACAAGGAACCTTCAATCTCATAAATCACATCGGTAATGATCCAATTATCAGGGTAGGGCTTGCCACTTGGTGCAAAATAGTAACCAACCTGTTTTTCCATGCCAAGATACCAAAACTATCATTCACCACAACACCGTTACCAGCTAAATGTAGAACAGGCACCAACAAATCCCTAGTCATAAGAAACAGATATCTTAGGATGAATAGAATCTAGCAGTTTTTCTTATTGTCGCTAAAACTTATTGACAAGTGAATCTGAAGAGTAGCAGAAAGTGCATCTTATAAGCAAATATGACTTGGTAATAATAAAATAGAATTATTTCAAGCATGGAAAATACTATGAAAGAAAGCACACAAGCGTTATATTTCCAAACAAGAACGCCAATCATGTGAAGTTGCTTCAGTCATGACAAAAAGAAATATACTACTCGCTACGATATTGCAAATATACCTCAGTTTTCAAATCTGTTCCATAGATACAAAATATATTTTTTAGAGGTGGCCTGTCCCATGGTGAAAGCGGATTTAAAACTGGATCATCATGATATAACCTGAAATAAACAGTCCAGTTGGAAAGCTGAGACAGACATCAACATCATATATGCTTGAAAAAAGGTCAAAACATTTTTTTTTTTTCAAACAGAAAGTTAAGGGGCAACATGCATACCACAGAAATTTCCGTTTAAGACTATTTATCCATATAAAACCCGGGAACTACAGTCAAGATAGCTTAATCTTTGATGTCCACCCGGTAAAAATATTGAAAAAGAAAATAAAGATATACAATGAAAAAGATCAACAAATTGTATGGCAAAAGGTGTCCTTTGCCACTGGCATTGAATGGTGTTGCTTACCCTAGGTACTGGAACACTAACATAACTAATTGATGAAAGTATAACAACTATCGAAGACAGCTTAAAGTTCATGCCACTAACACAAAGAAACAGAAGTCTAGGAGTTGTAAAGGACTAAGTTTTGACCCAGCAACGTGGACAACAAAAGTTGTTACACAAAGGCATCCAATGTCAGAAAAACAAGCGAGCAAAATGATACTTCATTATGATTAATATCAAACTACTCACTTCTTTAATTGATGCAAAATCCTCTTCATGTCTGGGTCATAATCCTCTATTGCTTTGAAAAAGGTCCCATCTGATATTTCACGAGCAGAGAAAGACAATTGGGTAGGAAGTCCACATTCTATGCTAGACAAGTTAGCCTCAGCTACTTCTGTAATTGATGGATACGCTCCAAATCCTGTCAATATAAGATGCAAAGAGTACCTATGAAAAACAACCTCACAACAAAAAAAAAAAATGCATCATGACCAAAATTTTACCAGGGATCGAAGGAATTTCAATATTGATAATATTTGTTGGCCACCCAGAGAAGTTAAAGTGAAATTCCCTCTCATCACAGTGATAATTATGATGTCCACTCTTGTCCCTGATATCCGCAGAGAAATGTTTCCAATATGTATTATCTGCCCTACAATACTTTGAAAATGGCAACATCCATAACGTAGAAGCAAATGAATTGACCATCAACCGAGCTGTCCCCTGATAACCGGAAACATATATAATATGAACCATGTGACAACATGAATCCACATCTAAAAAGAAATTATCATGAATATCCACTATTTCAGAACAAGATATTTAGGCATGAAAAGTGATTTTAACTGATTCTCCTATGCATTTATTTTCTTTTGGGTTTTCAGAGCATGATCAAGACAATATAAATTTGGGAATTCTTACGTATATTTACATATCCGAAGTGTAATGACTGAAAAGACAAAACGATTGGGTTGTTCTGTTTTTTCCATAAGACATTAACAAATTCTTAAATAAAAAGTAAAAGAAAAGCTACAATTACATCTTGGAGGAGTAAAGAAAAAGGAAAAATAAACAAACTATTTTTGAGGAGGTTTATCAGCTAGCAAAAAAGAGGGCACCTCAGAAATAGGAAGGCCAAATGTTAATCCAGAAAGTGTTCCTTTGACTGCCTCGGCTGCACCGAGAAGTGGAGCTCCTGGAACCAAGTCAACAAAACAAACTAGATAAATACCACATACGATTCTAAGCAACAAAACTTTCAAGGTAAACATTGATGCAAACCAACCGTACCAACGGCAAAATAGGCATGAATGTGCTCATCCAGCCATTGGATATAATGTTTTGGTGCAATTTCCAGCTTTAACCACTCCAAAAAGTAGCGGAAGACATGATTCCCTAGCGAATGGGCAAACACTACCGAGGGCCCTCCTCGAAGTTTCAGAGCTGTTTCAAATGTTAATCTGCATTTTTAATTTTTTTTCACATGAGGGAAAGTCCAAGCATAATTAACAAGGTAGCATATGAACATCATTTGACACTAACACTTCTGGTTATTGAATCAATGTGGAAGTAGCAAAACGAAGATTTCATAGAAGAACATAAAATAATTAGCAACAACAGCATGAAAAGCAGATAAAAATACAAACCTTAGCTTGTGAAAGTAAAGGTCTCGCTCCTCGAGCTTAGACGGCGACAGCCTCCAGTCATACGGCACAGCAATGATTGCATTCGCCTCGATTCCGAATTCAATACACCATTTCACCCACTCTTTCCACACCGAAGAAAGAGGACCTGTTTCGAGAAAAAGCAATAAGCTTGAAAATATGATTCAGAAACACATGAAGTTCAGAGAAATGCAAATGTTACCTGTTATGTAGCCAGGATCGAGCTCCGTGATCGCCGAAAGGCCGCTATCGGGCCGGGACTTGCATTCCGGGTGATCGGTTTGGTTGTACGGGTCGAGAAGCATACATTTCAGCCAGCAGTTCACGGCGGAGAGCAGCTGCAACGCACAAAATCATCAGAAATTTGAAGAAAATTGAGCTTTTCGGAAAATCGAAAGCAGAGAGAGAGAGAGACGGACTTTGGTGGTGTCGAGCCAAACCAAATCGAGAGGGTTGAAATCGAGAGGAGAGTAAGGGCAGTCGAGGATCGACCAGGCGCGGAGCTGCGTGGAGGCCAAGCCGGGGATTATGATGCCGGAGAGTTTGGAGTAGTCGCCGCTCCAATCTCCTCCGACGCCATGGAAGAGAGGAGGAAGAAGAAGGAGGAGGAGAAACGCCGTGACGTGGTGGTTGTACGACGGGGCTCGCATTGCCGTTTGGCGGTTTGGGGAGTTGGGAGTTGGAAAGACTCTCTTTGGCTGGCTATTGGCCTCAAGTCCCTTTCGTTCTGCTTCACACTGTTACTTACCCGAAACGACGTCGTGCTCCGGGTATCGAATGTGTGCGTAGGATTGATTTTGAGATGGCTAAAAGTGCTTTCTGACTGCTTTTGGCCAAAAGTGCTTTTGCATTATAAAATTGTTTTTTTGGTCATGAAAGCACTGTACAACGTATTTTTACATTAAAATGTGAGAAATTTGGGTTAAGTTACACTTATCATAATAGTTTGGTATCAAATTTGTCAGATTCAGCTAGAATGCTTATAAATGTTCTAGCATATCTTGAATTTGTTATATACAAAAGTTAAACTTAGACATTTAGATAAAAGGTATACAACAAGATCTTAGCCTGATATAATTATACAGTTAAAATACATGAACTAGAATGATGTTGAAAATGACTGACCTGAATATGCTCCGGTTGTAGCCATGGAAAGATGTTGGAGAAAGAACAATTTAAGCCTGGAATACCGAAGCACTTCTACAAGCTCCTAACCTTATGCATTACTCTATGGGAAGTTAGCTTTTCTGCGTGTGTTTAGAGCTTGCAGGGACCTCAATATATATATCAGCTAAGGGACTAGGGTTCCGTCCATAAAGGAGACCCAAATACCACTTTCTTAGCCTACAAGTTAGGAATCACAATTACTTTATTGTCAAGGATTCAATCAGTCTTACTTGCTATGCAAGACACGAACTATAAGACTGATATAAAAGAGTATCAAATCACAATCTTAACATTAATCTCTATTATTTCATTCCTATTACATTGTAGACCATTTAAGGTTGATTTATATCGGAATAAATCCAACATTCTCTCACTTGGTCTACAATTGTAATGTTCATGTTCGAATTTCTTGAGTTTAGAGATCAACATTACTTGAATGGCCATGTGATTGTAATCAAGTCCTATCCTTAACACAAGTTTATGTCAAAGTATCATTTAACATGGAACTAACAAGGTTGTAAGGTGAGATCAACCCAGAACCTTCATAATTACACATGCTAAAATCTACGTTAACATGAAACACCGTCAAATCATGATTGCAGAGATGAACTTTAATAACATGGATGTGTCTCAGCTCAAATCATCTCAGGTCCTCCATATTACAGCATAAATGTTGTACCTGAATACTTCCTTCGAAGCTTATCGACTTGCCAATGCAAGTTGTCATCACTAAATATGTGAAAAACGCTATCTGCATCTTTAAAATAATGGTAATATGAAACTTTTGCATACACATATAATTACCAAACAACATACTGTAATATGATTCGAATGAACACAACTAAAATGAGACAGATGCATGAATTCAAAACCTTTTGAAAACAAACTACAACTTAACGTTTTGTGAGTAATTCAACTCACTTATTTCAGCAAGCTTATAACCAACACTTGCTCCCACTAACTCAACATATCAAAACTAACAGTCAACCCCATATTAAACACATGCTTCTTAAATAATGCAGTGGCTATGACTTTGTTCAAAGGGTCTGCAAGCATCGAACCAGTATCGATGTAACTGATCTTAGTAAACCCTTATTTCACCTTTTCTCTAACCAATCTGTACTTGATATGCATGTGTTTAGTTCCTGATGATCTCTTATTATTCCTTGAATAAAACACTGTTGCAGTATTGTCACACAAGATTTGCAAAGACCTTGTGATGACATTTAAAACTTCCATTCCTTCCACAAAATTTCCTAACCATACTGCATGCGATATTGCTTCAAAACAAGCCATGTATTCAGCCATCATGGTGGAAGTAGCAATGTTCTTTTGCTTCATACTCTTCCACGAAATGGCACCACCAGCCATCATGAAAATGTAGCTAGACGTTGACTTGAGTGAGTCTTGACAACCTGCGAAATCTGAGTCACAGTAACCAACAATATCCAGATTTTCAGTTCTTCTGTACACCAATTTGTATTCTTTTGTACGCTGCAAATACCTCATTACCTTCTTGGATGTTGTCCAATGAGCTTGGCCAGGGTTAGATTGATATCTACCTAGTAAGCTTAATGCAAAGGAAATGTTAGGCCGTGTGCAAACTTGTGCATACATCATGCTTCCAACAATGGAAGCATAGGGTTTATCATTCATTTCTGCCTTTTCAGACTCAGTTTTGGGGCATTGTAGCTTGCTCAATTTGTCTCCTTTTGTAACTGGTACTTCACTCCCAGCACAAGATGCCATGTTGAATCTTTTGAGAATCTTCTCAATGTAACCTTTATGAGAAAGACCAAGTAAACCTCTCTCTCTGTCATGAGTTATCTCAATCCCTAATACATATGAAGCTTGTCCCATATCCTTCATTTCAAAATTATTTGTAAGAATCAATTTGGTTTCTTGCAGAATTGTCAAGTTGCTGCTGGCAATGAGTATGTCATCCAGATAGAGAACGAGAATGGTGAAGTGTCTCCCACTGGTCTTGAAGTAAATACATTCATCTTCAGAATTTTCAAGGAAACCATGTGTTTGCATAACTTCGTCAAATCTTAGGTACCAATGTCTTAAGGCTTATTTCAAGCCATAAATGGATTTCTTGAGCTTACACACCAAATTTTCTCCCCGTTCTTGAATGAAACCTTCAAACTGTTTCATATAGATTTCCTTTTCAAGGTTTCCATTCAAGAATGTAGTTTTAACATCCATTTGATGCAGAAACAAGTCATAATGTGCAACCAGTGCCATGACAAATCTGAAGGAGTCTTTTGTCGAAACCGGTGAGAATGTTTCAGTGTAATCTACTCCTTCTTGTTGTGTGTACCCTTTTGCCACAAGACGAGCTTTGAACCTTTCTATTTTACCCTGAGAGTCTTTCTTCGTTTTGAACACCCATTTACAACCAATAAGTCTGCATCCATGTGGTAGTTATGTAAGCTCTCACACTTCATTGTCTTTCATGGACTAAAGTTCAGATTCCATAGCTCTTGTCCACTCTTCACGTTGCATGCTATTTATTGCTTCTTTAAAGGTTGTTGGTTCTCCAATGTTAATGTCAGCTTCACTCAGATAAAGAAGAAAATCATCTGAGATAGCAGACTTCCTTGTTCTTGTCGATTTTCTGAGTACAAATTCACTCAGGTCTTGGGTTTGTTCAACTACCTCATGATGCATATATTCATCTCCATTTGGCATGTCAGTGTCACCTTCATTTCCATTTGGAGCATTAAATTCTGTATTTTCATCCATTATGGCTTGAACTACAGCTTCAGGTAACTCAACTCCCATGTCATTCCCAGTGACTGGAGTAATGGTTTCCAATGGCAATTTGTCCGTCATAATCTGTGTTGTACTGTTTGTAGACCCATTTGGTTTGACTTTTACAACCTCTTCTTCAAAAACAAAACTATGATTTACAACTCCATCGGTCAATTCTTCTATGAACTTCACCTTTCCAGTCTCTATGAACCTGCTTGAGTGATTTGGACAGTAAAATCTGTATCCCTTGGTTCTTTCTGGATAGCCTATGAAATGACAGCTTACAGTTCTCGGATCAAGCTTTTTCTCCTGTGGATTATATGCTCTAGCTTCTGCTTTGCAACCTCAAATTCTCAGGTGATGCAGACTCGGTTTTCTTTTGTGCCAAAGTTCAAAATGAGTTGCAGGCACTGATCTACTCGGTACTCGATTCAGTATGTAGTTTGCAGTTTTAATGGCATCACCCCACAAGAACATTGGTAAGCCAGTGATGCTCATCATACTTCTCACCATATCTTTTAAAGTACGATTTCTTCTCTCCGAGACCCCATTTTGTTCTGGATTTCCAGGATTGGTATATTGAGCTATTATACCTTCACTTTGTAAATAGAGTGCAAAAGGTCCAGCATTTCTGCCATGTTCAGTATATCTCCCATAATACTCTCCACCCTTATTTGATCTCACTACCTTTATTTTCTTATCCAACTGCTTTTCAACTTCAGCTTTATAAATTTGGAAAGCTGATAATGCACTAGATTTTTCTGATAACAAATACAAGTATCCAAGCCTTGAGTAGTCATCTATGAAGGTTATAAATATAAAATATTTATAACCTTCATTTGTCGGAGTTGGAAAAGGACCGCAAATGTCTGTATGAATGAGTTCAAGTAAATCATTGCTTCTAGTTGCATTCTTCTTCCTTGTGTTAACCATCTTTCCCTTGACACACTCAATACAAGTTTCTGGATTGTCAGGACTTAGTGAAGGCAAGATGCCACTTTTGGTTAAATTCTTTATTCTTTCCATAGAAATATACCTTAATCGTTTGTGCCATAGGGTAGATGAAGTCTCATTGTGATTCAGTCTCTTTTGTCCAACAATGTGTGTTATGTATTTTGGTTCTTTGCAGTTAAGTTTAAACATTCCACTTATATGAAAACCATTTCCAATCACTTGCGAATTCTGATAGATCGAAAAACCACTGTCATTTATTGAAAATTCAAACTTCCTTTTAACTAGCTAACTAACTGACACCAAGTTCCTTCTAATCGAAGGTACATAACAAACATCTTATAAATTTAAAACAAAACCAGACTTTAACTGGACTCTAATTGTTCCAATGAACTTGACAGCAGCTCTATCTCCATTTCCAACAATCACTGAAACTTCATCATTTGTTGGCTCCCTCTTGCTTACGAACCCTTTTGCCTTTGTTCTTCTCAGCCCAAATCTTATACTTGTGACAGTTTCTCTTCATATGTCCAGGTTTCTTACAAAAAAAACACTTTGAGTTGCCAGGCTTGAATCCTTTATTATTGGCACTGAGTTTGGTATTGCAAGGACCAGCTTTCTCAGTGTCTTTCTTTGCAGCACTAACCTTGGAGTCACTTACCATGTTAACTCTCTTCTCATATATTTGTTTTTTAATATGTTGTTCTTCATGGACACAAATCGAAATCAATTCATTGAGGCTCCATTTTTTCTTTAGTGCATTATAAGTGCTCTTCAATTGAGAATACTCATCAGGCAGCAAGTTAAGAGCTATGTGAACTAGGAAGGGATCACTCACTGTCACATCTAGTGCATTTAATTTTGCACCAATGTCCAGTAACTCCAGTATGTGCTCTCTCACACAGCCTCCAACCCACTGTACCTTTTAGTTATAAGGTCGTTCATGAGATTCCCAGTCTCGACCTTGTCTGATTCTCTAAATTTCTCATACACAAAATCCAAATAGGTTTTGGCATTATCAGATTCTGGTATTCCACCCTTCATTGTGTCAGATATGGATTTCTTAATCACAAGGAGAGCTATGCGATTAGCTCTTTACCACTTCTCATACTTACCTTTGACATCAACAGTCGCGTTTTCAGCAGGTTCTGGAGGGGAAAACTCCCTAATTGCTATGTCTAAGTCCATCAAACCGAGACAAATATCCAGATATTGTTTCCACTTTTTGTAGTTTGAACCATTCAAGGTTTGAACTGTGGTCATAACATTCATCACTGACATACACAACATGTATGAGGCTAAGTAAACCATCCCAAAAACTTCATAAAACAAGATTAATTCAACGCTTGCGAGCAAGATGAATTAACATGTTTTTGACACTAGTCTATACATCATATTAGTTACTTGCATGCGAAATTTTCAACACTTATGAGCAAGATGAAAACCTTCACAATTAACACAATATATAAATCACGTCATGCCATTTTAATCGAACCAGAGAAAAACAATCCACACTTGTGAGCAAGAAGATTAGTTCTTTCCGTTTTGATAAAATGCAATACGAGCAGTAACTTGATAACATAAGTTTAACTTTATAATAAACGGTTGTGGCTTGGTTATTCGATCTGGAAACATATGTTAGTACTGAACATGCAAGCATCTATGAGTATTGATGCATTTGATATTCATGCAGAACAGTTAAAACTAGCATGAATTATTGCAATATTAATGACATCAAACAATAAGCAGTCTTATGCATAGAAAATAGTGATTTTAACCATATAATCAAGGGCTCTGATACCAATTGTTAGCCTGATATGATTATACAGTTAAAATACATGAACTAGAATGATGTTAAATATGACTGACCTGAAGAAGCTCCGGTTGCAGCCATGGAAAGATGTTGGAGAAAGAACGATTTAAACCTGGAATACCAAAGCACTTCTACAAGCTCCTAACCTTATGCAATCACTCTATGGGAAGTTAGCTTTTCTGCGTGTGTTTAGAGCTTGCAGGGACCTCGATATATATATCAACTAAGGGAATAGGGTTCCGTCCATAAAGGAGACCCAAGTCCCACTTTCTTAGCCTGCAAGTTAGGTATCACAATTACTTTATTGTGAAGGATTCAATCAGTCTTACTTGCTATGCAAGACACGAACTATAAGACTGATATAAAGGAGTATCAAATCACAATCTTAACATTAATCTCTATTATTTCATTCCTATTACATTGTAGACCATTTAAGGTTGATTTATCTTGGAATAAATCCAACACTAGATACTAATGGCCATTGAAAAACACAATTAAAAGTGTTTATTAACAAGCAAAAATTATACGTAGAGCACACAACGAATAAATGAAGGTTTGGATACACGACTAAAGATCAAACAGCCAAACAATCTTGGTGTCTACTAAAAAATCCTATGAACACGTGACACACCCCGACTCGGATGTCTAGGTGGACACCTAAAAATCGAGGGTGCTGGCCGACACCACGTGAGGTGACGAAAGCCATTTGGAGAAATGAAGAGTAATTTAAGGTAAGAAAGGGAAATTAGAATAAAATAAAGGTGAGTGCGCTGAAGTGTGAGTGAACCAGAAAGAATAATAATAGAATAACAAATTTGACAGAGTAGAATTTACTAAGTAACTACAATTACTAGTAAAAGATTTTCTACACTGACGAGGAATATATGCCACCACGCCTCGACGTCAGGAGCTCCAAAGCCTACTAAACCTGGAGGGACACAAAAACACAAAAAAGGTGAGTGGGCCAAAGACAATAATTTTTCTAAAACTTTGCTTTTCCGAAAGTACTAACCCCTCGCTATAAAAACACGTAATAATTCTCAAAAACAAACTACATAATAAGTATGAAAAACAACGTAAATGTGGAAAGTCAGTTATTTTCCACAACTGGTAAATAACCATAAACTTTAATATAAAATCTTCCAGCAGAAAACACCACGTGGAAATCGGCAAGTGAAATCAAATTATAACACGGAAATCCATGGCATCAGTGAAAGCCGGTATAACACAAAAATCACAAATAACAATAGGGTACGCTCAGTAGGTAGTGCAGACACACGAGCTCATGCAGAGATATTCTGCCATGAACAGGCTGGGTGTAATAATCTATGCTTGAGTACTACATACACGTGAAGCTGGCGCTAAGCGCATCACAACAAGTTCTAGATGCCAAGGCAACTAGAACAGGCTGGCACCTACGATGGATCCAAAGTGAGCATGTCGATGCGTGTGAACATACACGTGAAGCTGGTCTTGGCCCCAGACAGTATTATAGACACCGTGTAAGCAATCCTAGTTGAGCGGGTATGAAAACATGTCACGGGTAAAGTCTCGTATCTTAAAAATGGGGTATAGTATAAGGTATTTCATTTCTAAAGTAAGTCTCATAGTAAACCATTCTAAAATGGTATTCCCATATACCTTATCCGGAATACCGATAATATGCTAAAACACTTTTGTTTCGAATACCAAGTAAGATAATAAGTAAATCCAAGATTCATTTCAAAGTATAAGCATAAAACTCAATTCACAAATATAAGATATAATTTTATAAAGAAAGGCTCACTCACAGTGACCGTTGCCATAAAGTGCTTGCTTGTAAGCTCTCCGTACTCCTCGGGTTGCCACTCATAAGGTAAAACACCCACAATTAATAAAGTAATTGAAAACTACGAAGAAAACGGAGTACGGAACTCAAATCAAGAGTTTCGGGGTCGGAAAACCTAAGAACGCCGCTGTGGGCAGCTGTGCGTTGCCGTACGGCCTCACGCGCCACTGTGAGGTCCCACGCGCCGGTGGAAGGCCACCACGCGCAGTCACGTGCCCTTACGCGCCAACTGGAAGCCGGCAACACACGCCGTTAACTTTAACCGAATATTCTGGGGTTTAACGGAATATTCTAACGGCGTTAGAATATTCCGTTAACAGCGTCAATTAAGGAAAGGGAATATACCGTTGGAATATTCCCCTGTCCGGCCGGATCTGGACCTGGTCTGCTGACGTCAGGACCGGGTTGGCTGACGTAAGAACCGAGTTTGCTGACGTCAGGTTGCCGGTCACCGCTGCAACTTCCGACCGTCGCTCGCAGCCGCCGACCGCTGTTGGCCGGCCGGAATCTAGAAAATTCGCCGAAAAACTTCAAATGTCCATATCTCAGTCGAATCTCAACCATTTCACACGTACCATATATCAAAATGAAGCTAGGAAGACCAGGAATACGATTTTACCTACTTTGAGGTCAAAAGATGACCAGAGATGGCCGGAAAAAGGGAGGAAAGCCACGGCATAAAATGGTCGATTCCAAACCTTGATTTCTAGACTGAAATCGAGCATGCAAGGCTTGGGAAATACTCTGGGACTCACGAGGAGTCGATTGAGGGTAACCACAAGGCCGATCGTGGCCAGTTTCATCGGGAAACTCGATGGGAAGATTTGAAGCTTCGCCGGAGTTTCTGGAAAGACAGTGTCTGAGGCTGAGTTTGGGTTCCTAGGTTGATTTGGTGAGTTGGAAGTGATCCCTGGTGATTAATTGGTGTGGTTCGCTGAGAAGAGGTGGCAGAGCCACTCAATTTGGCTCGAGGAGGTGAATGAGAGTGAACGGGATAAAGATGGAGAGAAACAGAGTGAGACAGATGAAGGAAAGCATGGGAAAGGAAAAGCTGCAGACAGTGGGTGGGTCCTACTGGATCCAACACCCAATCACAAAATATAGTTCTCGTAAAAATTACGAGGATGCCCTTGAGATTAACGTCCTGTAAAGTCTTCATTTGAACTCCGAACTTCGCTCCGCTCGTGTCTACGCGCTCGTATCGACGAGTACAACAACAAAATACTAAGGAAAGGGTCATACGTGTCACGACACAAAAGTCAACCAAGAGTCAAGCATTGCCCAACCAGGGTCATTTTGGTCATTTTCCACTTTTGGGAATAAAATAGTAAAAATTTCGGGACGGGTCGTAACAGCACGTATATTTCTCTTTCACTTATTAGTGAGAGATTTTACAAAAATACTTACGGTTTTCGCCAAAAACAAATATTATTATGGCTAATATGAGGAATTCCTCCACCATAAGAGCACTTCCAACGGTTGAAAGATGCTCACCAGCCCAAAAAATCATCTCCAGCGATTGAAAAAGTTGGGGGCAAGTGGTGGCCCAAGCCACGCCTTGCTCCAAGCCCTTGCAACATTTGCCCTACCTCCCGCCCGCTGGCATAGGGTGATGTCAACCACTTTGGTGGTGGGTCCCGTGAGGCAGTCAGACATCAGACTCATCGACTCTTTTTTTTCGCGACAACAACCGTTGAATTTCCAACGGCTTGATGATCTAGATCGTTGGATTTCTAACGGTAAAAAAAAATTGAAATTTGATTGTTGTGTCATGTGACACAATTTGGTGCGTTTGATTTCAAATGAGTAGATAATCAACGACCATGATTATTCCTATCATAAAAAATAGAAAAAAAGGAAAAAATTTAAGTTTTTGTATTCTATAAATACCCAACCATCTTCTTAATTCCTGACACCACAACTCAATATTTATTTTTCCTACAACGTTCACACACTTACAAGGCATAAAAAAATTTAAAAAATATATTTACACTTGCCCTTACTCAACGAAAAGTTGCACAAAGACAAATACTAATTTAGAGTAGCAAGTTAATGTCCTTGGCCACCTCTAATGAACGGGTGGAAGTGCTCTATTATCCCGAGCCCTCGGGGTTTAGAGCGGCAATGGAACTGGGAAGTACGAAACGCGGTCGTTTCAGTTGATTAACGAAGAAACCAAAGCGCGCGCCAACGGAAGAAGGAAACGACAAGAGAGAGCTCCAAAGGCAGAGGCTGGAATTTTGAGCAGCTTCCAATGGCTGCTGCTTCGTTTAAATCCTCCATTGGAGAATACGGTGCCGTTTGGGTGATGGAAAAACAGTTTCCATGGAATCTTCTTCCACTTCTTCGTCCAGATTCCGATTCCGGGACCTCCCGGAAATGGAGAACTCCACGCAGTCCGACACCGCCTCCGACTTGTCCTCCGTGTCCAGCGACGGAGACCACGAGGAGTCCGACCTTCAATCCATGACTGGAAAGGTCAGTTCTTTCTGTTCGTTTAATTGATTTAGTTGATTACTTTCTGTTTGGTTTCCGAGAAAATGTGAGAAAAAGGTTCATTAGATATAATATGTATGCTGTTGATTATAGGGAATTAAGCATCTGTGTTCAGAACTCCTGGAGCTAAAGGCTGCATCCAGTGAAGAATTTCACAAGCACATCTTTTCGAATTATTCGGCCTTTGTTAGGTATAAACTCCGTTTTCTCAAGAAATTTTTGAGTTTGTCAGTCATGGTGTTACCAATTCATGTGTTATAACGTTAATCAATTATTAATAGTACGTGATGGTGTGACAGTCACTCTGAAAAAGTCTCGTAAGTATACATCTTTTCTAATTATTCAGCCTTCCTCGAGTATAAATTGTGTTTTCTAGTGAAAGTTTTGAGAATGAAAGTCACACCGTTACATAATGTTATCAATTCATGTATTATAATATGGATCGATGTCAATGTACCCGTATCATAACCTGTGGATTGGTAGCATTATGTGGCGGTGTGACGGTTACACTGAAAATTCTCTTTTTTATTGTGCAATTATCTTTACTCATATATAATTTTCTTAAATTTGATGTCAATTTTAGTTGAATGGCAATAGTGAATTGAGGTGAATATTTATTAGCAAAAATAAGTGGGAATGTGTTTTATTTTTGTAGAATATTTGAAGAAGTAGGGCTTGTGGGAAATGAGATGAAGCAACTCAAGAACCATGTAGTGACCCAAAAGAGGCTTGTAAGTGAACTTGCAGATGGCATATATTTGAAGGTTTTATCAAAGGAGACTATAGACTTGGTAATTGAAGAATCCGAATTTTCGGAATTTTCAGAATCAGTTACCATCACCAACTTAGGGGATCGTGCAAATGATGTTTTAGGAACCTTGGACACTCTCTTGTCTGAAAACAGAATCGATGAAGCGCTGACCATCCTCGAATTGGAGGACGAGAATTTCCAGAGGTTGCAGTTTGAGGAAGATTGCCCGGTGGATGAGTTGAGGTTGCTTAGTACTGAAATTTCTGAGAGGAAGGCTTTGGTTACAATGCAGTTGACAATGGTGGCTGAAAATCCAAGAATAGCTGCGCCGGAACTTCAGAAAGCGCTGGTGGGGCTCTGCAGACTAGGTGACAGCCATCTCGCAACACAGTTGTTGATCAAGTATTACCGTTCGCGCATTGCTTCTGGGACACTCAATTTGCAGGCTTCGAAATCGTTTTTGCATATGGTTTATATGAGGGAGCTTTCAAAGTTTGTGTTCTCTATGATTTCTCAAGCAGCAAGAAGTTTTGTGATGTTATATGGGGAGACTTCTCCTTATGCATCAGAACTCATCCAGTGGGCTCGTCGAGAAACAAAATCGTTTGGTGCTTGTTTCGACAAGTATGTGAAATCCATATCAGAAATAAGTGGTGGATTGTCCACAGCAGTAGAAGCTGTGCAGTTTGCAATGTCGTTTTGTTCTTTATTGGAAATTCAGAGACTAGCGTTGCGGCCATACTTGATCAAGTACATTCGCCCTTGCATCAAAGAGGTTCTGCGTAAACACCTAGACCATTTTAAGAAAGTCGTTGATATCTTTACAGCGACTGATGCTTGGGTTTTGGGAAGATATCTTGTATCTGGAATCATGAATGAAGGGTGCTCTTCCATGGTTGTTGGCCAACAACCAGAATATTGCTTGCTCACTAACAGCGGCAGGAAGTTTGTAACGCTGCTGCAGGTATCATTTTTTCTTTGTATTGATTTTCGACAAAATCCCAGCAAAGTTTAGCTTTCTGGTATGATGTTTTTCTAACTCAACTTTTTCTTCCCCTTCCAGTCTATCACTTCAGATGTCACCCCATTAGTTTCCCTTCAAATCGAAGGATCAATTGTTAGCGGACTTATGAACCTCTTCAAAAAGTATGTAGATATCCTCGAGATAGCCATCAACTGCAAAGCGACTGTTACAGAAAAAAGTAATCCAAGAATATACTTGGCCGAGTCAATGCAGCAACAGGTTTCAATTCTAGCCAATCTGTCAGCACTGGAGCAACTCTTCTCCAGCATAGTTAGAAGTATCTTCAAGGGTGTTAGTGACATCAACTCTGATTTAATGAAAACCCCTCCAGACGGGTATCAAGCGAAGGAACTTGACAGTTGTATCTCGTTGATTCAGGAGGCTTCTTGTCGTCTCAGAGATCTTTACTATGAGCAATTTATATGTAAAATTATGTTCCTCAGAAATAGCAACAATCTTACTCCTGAAAATTGCATTGACGGCCAGGGTGAGTCTTGTATGTTCCAGGGAGTGATGCCCTCTCTTGCCTTTCAGGTAACTTTGCCAATCAGATAATTGTGCCGATTTTTTTTTCATTTAAATAACTTGAAGACTGGTATCACTATTCGTTCAGTTTTTCAGCATTTTTCTTTTGATTTTCCTCAGAGTTACTGACTCCTATTGGTTAACAAAACCTGTTGTTTGTGAACTAGATTATACGATGCTTATATGCCTTTGATTCCGATGTCTCATTATCAGGTACTGTTTTTAGAACTTCGGAAACTGGAAAAGCTTTCCGAAGACAATGTCTTTGAAGTTGATTGGTTAATGGAGCTAC
Source organism: Gillenia trifoliata (assembly GCA_018257905.1). Taxonomy (NCBI): domain Eukaryota; kingdom Viridiplantae; phylum Streptophyta; class Magnoliopsida; order Rosales; family Rosaceae; genus Gillenia; species Gillenia trifoliata. The sequence goes on along the minus strand of CM031080.1, from coordinate 32,748,924 downwards.
TGAGGGAGATCATAGAGGCCGTATTTGCTTGGATTCCAAACAACAAAGAGATCTGGGATACCGATGGGGAGAATATGATGGAAGAGCATCCTCTCAACTTCAAGCAGGTCTGTGGTTCTTTTTTGCTTTGCTTTCCCTTATGCTTAGAGAAGTGCTATCAGCTGTGTACTAATCCATTTTATCATCATCCTCGTTCATTCAATTTATTTCCTTTTGTTTATGTTTCGTGGAGCAGTTCGTTTTGGATGTGCAATTTCTGGTGGAAATCTCAGCGTATGGAGGATACTTCTCCAACAACCCTTTGTTTCTCATAAATCTCATGAAATCGGCCTTGCTTTCTGCTGGACTAGATCCAAAAAGGTATTGCTTGAACTTTTACCATATTATGTTTTCCGAATCCTGTGACTGCTTCTTGTGGTCATCTTTTTTCACATGTGCTAACTGTTTCATGACTCCTTTCGCACAGAGATGTCAGCGAGGATGTATGGGCTATAGACTCTGCTGCCGAAACAATCCAAAAGCTGCTGGAGATTGAGAAAACACAGTCACGTATGGACCAAGAGCCTCTCTCCGAACTAGATTCAAGGGAGGAGGAACCATCCAAGTTCGCCGCTGAATCTTTCCAGGATGATCGTAGTTCTTCAGAGGAGGATGCAGTAGTCGCATATGATTCTGAAGGTGCCTTCAATGCAGTGTCGGAACAATTGAATGCAGAAGAACCATGCATGGAGAAATTCAAGATTTCGACTGACTCTGTTCAGGATGATGCTTGTTCTTCAAATGAGAATTTAGTAGCTGCATATGATTCGGAAGGTGCCTTTAACGCTGAATCAGAACGGTTGGATACAGAACCATCCGTGGACCAATCCAAGAATCTGGCTGAGTCTTTTGCGGAAAATGTTACAAGCTCTTTAGAAGATTATGTAGAGCCAGAGGAGGACGCAGTAGCCACATATGATCCAGGATGCATGGATAAGTCCGAAAATGCATCTGAATCTTTTCGGGAAGATGTTACAAGTTCTTTGGATGGTTCTGTGCAGCCAGAAGTTGCCATTAATGCTGAAACAGAATCGCTTGCTGAACCGTGCAATGTTGAATCAAAGCGCGCAACTGAGTCTTTCGAGGATGATGCTTTAAGTCCTTCAGAGGAGGATGTGGTAGCCATGGACGATGCAGAAGCTGCCTCTGGGGCAGAAACAGCACCATTGATTAAAGAACCATGTCCTCGAACTACGGTCTTCGAAAAGGCGTCTGACAATGCAGTTGATACATTAGAGATCATTGAAGAAACTAATGAACCATCTGCACAGTTGGCTGCGACTAACATCGATGAGGCCTTGGAGAAGAACGTTCCGGCAGAGGAAGGGAATGACATCACATTGTGATGAACAGGCTATAAGATAGTGAAAATATGAATTTTTTCAGGATTGAATTTAATAATTTTAATTAGGAGGAAAATTCAGTTAGACTGCAATAGAAAATAAAACAAATGAGATAAATATTTTTTATTTATTTATGTATTGTATCAACAGATTGTGACAATGTTCAACCTAATTTGCTTTGGAATAATATGAAATTTGTGTGTTCATATTATATTCAAGTAATTAACAATAACTATTAATCACAATCTTTACATTTTAAACACACAAATTTCATAGAATAAAATAGCTTGTAAGTAAAAAGTTTTATGTTCGAATCTCGTAGATGATAAATTCGATATCATTTTATTCCTTCACCCCTAGTGTAAACATTGTTGTATTAAAAAAAAGAGTGTTTTGAAAAAGAAATTTCTCACTCCATGGGATAATACTTGACTCCTTACATGTAAGAAGTCATTCATTTTTTAATGATGATGTGACAATCATTTTAACATACAAACTAACAATTTATTCTCTTTATTATTATTATTTAAAGATAACCTATTAAAATATTCATTTAATTTGAAAACCGTTTAGTCATCCACATGTATCAAACAAATTGCCAGTCAATAATGAACCATTAATTTTGTTAGATTCATATAAATGAATGATCACATGTGAGCGAAGCTGTGTCCGAACCCAATTGCAAGGCAATAAAGCCAATACGATAAATTCAATTACTCGCGATATGTAGATATCTCGGCGACAACCGACCAAAAAAAGGAAAAGACAAAATCTCGGTAAGATTGAACAGCTCAGGCGGGAGTCTCTAAAAACCAAATCCGGAAAAGCGCGCGAGTTTGAAACGTCAGCGTTCGACTCAAATCTATCACCCCGCCCATTCCCTCTTCTCCCAACAAATCACGACCGTCCACGTGTCCTACGCCGCTCCAACACACCATCTGAAAAGACATCTCATAAATACTCCAAGCTCCTCCAGAATAACTCACTTTTTAGTTTGCTCTGCAACTCTCTCAGAGTTTCCGAAGCTCCGTTTCAACGGCGGACGCAAACCCTAACCCTAAGTGCAGCGACAGTAGCAGTACCTGGTCGATGATGAACCCGTGGGTTCTTCATTTTCAGAAAATGGGCCTCGAGCTCAAGTGCCCGCTCTGGTTCGATTCGCTTCCCTAAATTTCATTTCATTTCATTTTTTTTTCCTCAAATTTTCAATTTTTCGAATTTTATTTTGATTTATTTGAAGCAAACGTGGTTTTATCTGAAATGGGTTTTTCATTTTTTGTGTTTTTTATTGGTGATTTCAGCTTGAATTTGCTTAATCGACCGACATTGCTTCCATGCAATCACATTTTCTGCAAGTGCGTCTTCTTTCTCCCCTCTTATTTTTTTCCCGAATATTTGATCGTTTTCTCTCTCAAGATTCTTACTTTAGGGTTTTATCTGTACTGGGATTTTGACTTGCTTGCAGTTCCTGCATACCCAGTTCGAGTTGCCCTGTTTGTAAATCTCAGGTTGCGGATCGAGGTATATTTTTTGCCGCCTTTGATTAGGGTTTAATGATCGAAAGATAGTTTTTTTGTGATGAAAAAATTAGTTTTATTTATGCCTGAAATAGTTGTTTTTGGTGGATGTTCGTGCTAGGAAATAATTTTATGAATTCCAAAACATTTTATTCTGGAATAAGTAATTAAAGCTAATTAATTTTATTTCTAATGCAATGGTTTTGTGGGCTGATAGATCTCAGGCCTGTGCCGTTCATGGAAAACATAGTAGCGATCTATAAAAGCTTGAATGCGTCTTTCTGCGCCAATTTGTTCCACCCCGTTTCTTCCGGTACAGCTTAATATGTAAACACACTTATTTGGAAGTTAATTTGGTGTTTAAACTCAATGCAGACAATAATGTTTTAGCTTTGTGTGTGGATTGATTTGATCATGGCAGATGTTAGAACCATTTTGGAACAAAACCCTGTTTCGCCTAATATCAGTTTTGCTGGGAAAATGGCTAAAGAACCATTTGACAATGACCAAGGGGGGTAATTCAAACAGCGACAATCCATCCTATTCGTTGAGTGCTTTGAAGCAGTATGATGTATGTCCTGAATTGTTCTGTTTGCTGATGGAGTTGGCAAGAATGGCAAAGTCGATAAGTGTAGCATGCCAATAGATGCTAATGGCAAGGTATTAGATTTTGCTAGAGTGGAGTGGGGAAATCCCAATTCACAACTACCAAGCTCTCAAATAAAGAGCTGGTGGACTTGAAGAGTGCATGACTGTAGAAAAAAACATGAATGCTGCCAGCACAGTCATTGCACCCCGCTTAGTCCTCCTTCATTTGGTGATGCCAAATGTTCAGATAATGATAGCTGTGGTGTCGCTGTGAGCAAGTAAGGTTTTAATAGTTTTGTAATTTACTAATGCCATATATTGTGTTATTGTCTTATAATGAGATTATTTATATGTTTTATAATGTAATCTTTCTTCCAGATTTCAGAAAATTCTTTGGTCGGAGATCGATCAGCAAAATTGATGATAGTACAGCAGGGCAGAAAAGGCATGATAGTTGTGCAAATGAAATTGGTGGTCATTTAAGAAGAAAATAAAGTATGAGCCAGTTTCAGAGACTTGTTCTGAGCTTGAACATAAATTCAGTACATCTCCTAATGAATCATTCACAAAGAGAACAATTTGTGCATTTTTGTGATCTTCACTGCAATCTCAAGATGGTTGCTCTTTCCATACAGTAATGTTAGTGTCTTTTTATACATTGGTATTGTATAACTCAATTGAATTGATGAAATATTTCCGGGTTACAGGGCCAATGTTGCATTATTCTAAAGAGACTGATAGAGGAGATGAGGCAAATGCTTCAAATGTTACATGTTCACCAGAATATGCATTGATTGGTATGTTCAAGCAGTAATGATGATACTTTCGATCTAGCATAGTTAGCGTGTGTGTAGTACATGAATGGATGTTTTCTCTTTCTGAAATATACTCTTGATTTTTCTGTGTACTTTTCAATTATACTGAAAATATTTGTATTTTACCTAAAGATGAGCATATAATGTATGCTATATTTCCTGTGCATATAAAATGAAACAAATTTTATGTAAAAAACACAAAATTCTCTCTACGAACCTTTTGACCAATATTTCATCTCATCTCAATCAAAGGGCATTAAGTTACTGTTTTAGCAATAATAATTTTTTAACTAGTTATTTTCATCAAATTTATAATTTTATATAAGTCATGGTATTTATAGATTCCCACATTACTTTTCTGTTTTGGAATTTTGGGCTGATTTCTGTAGAACATTATTGTTATTTGCTTTTACCTATTCATTAACATGATTGTTATTTACTTTGACCTGTTTATTCACATTAATCACCTTATGTGCTACTAGATAAACATATTGTGGATTTTGAAATGCCAGGAGCACATAAGTGTATTTGAAGGGGTGAAAATGTTAAAGAGATTGAAGAGGCAGGAAGTGTCAAGGGGTCACAAGGCTAAATGCACCAAATGTAGGCTAAAAGGGAGCAGCTTTAGGATGCTTTGTGAAGTCCTGCGGAGAAGCTATCATGTTACCTGTGCAATTGGAAATTTCTAAATGTCGTTGGGACAATGTATTTATTATCTTTGCACCGTAGTAGCATATATTTAATAATCAATTTGTTTCTGCGTGTCTTTTGTTTAGTATAACCTTTTTAGATTATATAATATATTTTGTTTTGGTAGCTAATGTCTGTTAGGAGTAAATAAATAATAGTTGATCATTGTCCTTTTTGACATCTTACAGGAAAACTTTCTGCTGCTCTGTCAGCTCATTGTTCAGCTAAATTTCCTGGTAGAAGTCAAATTATAGGAAGCAAGTAAGACATCATTCTCTTATTGAAGCAAGAATTCCTGTGTTTTGGTCCCTATATTTAACTCTCGTCTCTTTTAAGATGTTTTTTTACCACTGTTAGTCTGTACAAAAGAAAGGCTTGGAAAGTATATTTTTGTAGTAATATTGCAGTTGGATATTACACTTTCAATATTTTAATTGATATCGATTTTCTCTCATTCTGCACACAGAAATCTGTCCCCGTCTAACGGTTCAAGGAAGCTCCAGATGAAGTGAATCAATGGATCATGTTGCCATCTGGTTTGTCTTCTGAAGAGAGAAGGTTAGTTAGAAAGAATTTCTCCTCTTATTAGTCACTTGATTCATGTTGTCATTAAGACTTGGAAAGTTGTGCCAGAGATAACCGTAAAAAAATATCTCTCAATAATATTATTGATCCTTTCTTTGCTTGGTTTTCATTGACCTGGTTGTGGTCAAATTAATAATTGTTTTCATTTTCTCTATATATATTTGCATGAAAACAAAAATTGTGAAGCGGTAATCTGTGGTTTAATTTTTAATAACATTATAGGTTGTAGTCCGTAGGCTTATCTCAAGATGGATAACATTTATGAGAACATTGGTGGAGATGGACTGTAGAACTAAGGCTCCTGTTTTTCGACCTAGAAGGTCTCCCAGTAGAATCAATGTCATGCCAATTTTGTTTTTGTGGTGCAGCACTTCTTTTTAATCAAGTTTGCAGGAACTGGTGCATGTCCAAAACCTGGAGACCAGATGTTACACATGTGATTGCAGCCCTGGATGGGGACGGTGTGCATATGTCAGGACATTCAAAACTTGCATGGCCATTTTGGCTGGAAGATGGATTCTGAAGTCGGCTGTAAGCTATACCCAGATATTCTACCTTCTTGCTTCATTACATTTCTGAATGACTATTTGACTAAATTACATCTGTGTTTGGTGCTCTTTTTTGACCGAGGAATGTTTTAATAATTGTGTTTTATCACCTAACCTGTCTTTCTCGTTTTCTGTTTATTGATGGGTGCAGGGGTAAAAGCATGCATGGAAGCCACAGATCGTGTGAATGAAGAACCATATGAAGTTAGTCTTGATAACTATGGATGCTGCGATGGCCCAAAACTGGCAGGCTTCGAACTGACAAACAACGTAAGTTCCTCTGATGAATACTTTGTGCAAATGCATTAACTTTAATCTTCTTGAGCACCTCCATTGATACATCTGTCAACTAAAATGTCTGCTTGATAACTATATTTTTTATATAAAACAATCCCATTTCATCAAGTCTCGGCCCTTGGTTATGCATTTCAATGTTTCAGATGAAAAGGAAATATAAATGCTAGGGCACAAAGTCAGATTGTATGAATTCAACTTAAATAATGTCATTGTGTGCTTCTCCATTTACCATGCTTATGCTATGTGGTTCAACTTAGAGCACCTTTCCTTTTAGTTTTTCGACTCAATTATGCAAATTTTTGTAACTATTTGATCTGAGTTATTGGATTATTTCCTTTGCAGGATCGAAGCTCTTTAATGGTTTGAGTTTCTATTTTGCTGGTGATTTTTGTACTGGATAGAAAGGAAGATCTTCAAGATTTGATCATTACGGCAGGAAGCACTATTTTCAACAGCTCAGAGGAAGTGCTGGGCAGTTGTCTTGAACCAGACAACTTTGGGGGCGCGCTAGTTGTATACAACCTCGACCCGCAGAAGGATGCAAGTTGGGAGAAGAAGTTTCAATCCTTTGGCAATGGTCAAATGAGGCCCAGGATATAGCTGCGAAAATTGGATCACAAATCATCGGTCACACATGGCTCTTGGAATCAATTGCCGAGATGCGAGTTGCAGCCTTTGTTTGTTGACAGAACATCACGATGCAGTTGTCCGTAAATAGATTGTATTAGTAGTATTGCTTGGATAGGGATCTGTTTGATAAGATGTTGACATACATGTAGATTTCAGTTTGTAGCTACGTTTATGCATTCTGTACGGCATTTTCTCCTATGTCTCTACGAAAGTGATTCAGATGCTGTAAAAGATGTGTATTCTCCTGCAGACATGAAATTTCTTAGCTCCTAAGGAAGTTTTGTTGTTCATATCAAGTATTATTTTGAAATTATTTACTTCTGGCAATTGAACCTTTGGGCTGCGTTATCTGCCCGACAATAGCCTGTTTAACTAGTGAAAGTTTTCTTCAAATTTGTATTACATGAGAGCGTGATAGCTTGGACATGAAGCTTTCATCAGCTTACGAGTAAAGCATTTGAGGCTTCGGTAGAAGCTTGAGCCGAAAGATTTGCTGGGCGGGGGATTTCCGCCTAGCAAAGCCGCCTTTTGATTCTGTCGTGTGGGCGTTATAAACAAAGTACTTGGCGACAGCGAGCAGAAAGAAGAGAGCAAGTTAAGGAATTCTCCAAGTGCAGCCAAGAACAAGTAGTAATGTCCGAAATGAGAGACGTTTAGGTTATCAGAATCAACCCCAGCCATATTTGCTTGGTGATCTTCGAAACTGTCGAAAGAAGAAAACCTGAAAGCTCCAATTCCCAAGCTGGTAGTGAAGTATGAAGTCCCAAGGCTTTTCATTCCTTCTGGTGCTTGGTCGCCAGAACAGCTCTATCTTAAGCGGTTTCGGCAGAGAAGGAATCAGCAATTCCCAGCAAGCAAACTGTGGGAGAACGAAAATTGTGAGGGGAAGTGTGTCCCCTTTCCCAAATAGTCGATGTTCTCTTACGACACTCAGTCTCTTTCTTTCAGCCAGCAAGCTGTGATCATGATCAAAACGTGCAACACAAGGCCAATGCCTAGTCTTTGCAGCAATGTGATCCCTCTAGGGTTCGCCGTGTAGCGCGGATCCATGGAACGAAGAAGCGATCGTAGACCACGAGGCTTATCAGCATGAAGATTGTTATGAATGCCGAGAGACACGCCGGAGAGGATCTCGAAATTAGGTCCAATGCTTCTGTCTAGGAGTTGTGCCTTGTTTGACAAAGTGTTCCTCAGCAGGTAACTTATCATGCTTGGTACAAATGTTGCTACTAGAATTGGGACCATTTTGACCATTTGCTTGGTTTCTTCCACTTGTGTCTGCCGGACATAGCTTCCACAGCCAGTCGGTCCGCTCTTTACGGCCGCTTTGTCAAGAAACACTGCGGTTAACACGATGCTGAAAATGAAACTATTTGTATCATATTCTGACTACATTATTGATTATCTCACTCATAGAGTTGAGGCCCACTTGAATAAGGTCTTATCTTTATTAGTAATGTGAACAAAAGTTAGGGAAGTTGTAGGATCATTTGCAATTTGAACAATGATTTAGGTACCTTCATTGTTCCTCATTTGTGATTAACGAATCATTTTTACACCGTCATCAAAGTCATTCATTCTAAATGTCAATTTAATCATATCTGCAAGAAATGAATTAAATTGGAGGTAATTGGAGGTTGTTTAGTAACCCATATATATGTATCAAAACAAGCCTTGGAATTGTTTTGCAACAATTAAGATCTTCATGACGACTAGCCATATTTATGTGATACATATGGATGACTAAACAATCTCTAATTTCATTGAGTTTTGCAGCGATAATCTTTGAATGGTCATTAAAATAAACAGTTTTAATCATGACATGCGTATAAGCGGGAATTAGTTAATCACAACCGGAAGGGTAAGTTCGACATTGGGATTTTACCTCAATGAAGGGGAGTGGTCAATTCCCTGAATTTCCCAGCCTTTGTGTACTCTTCCAACCTCAACTCATGAAGCTCCTTTTGGTCATCTGGGATTGTCACCCTCCACTTCCTTATGGCAGCCACAAGCACACGAGCTATCCTACTAAAGGACTCCCAGAAGGCAATTTGTGCCCTGCAACAAAACTTAGTCCCCAACAAAACACCACAACAGAGATTGCAAGCCCAAGTGTTGGGACCTACCCAGGAATTTTGGCTTTGTCTTGTATGTAAATCAAGAAGGTGTTTGAAGGGTCCCAAAAGAAGATGCTGAACATCCACCAGTTGAAAAATGAGAGCTTTGGGTCCTCTCTTTGGGCTCAAACCATCAAACTGATCTGCTCCCATGGTGGAGATGTTGGGCTTAGTCCCTGATTCAATAGCAATTATGTAAAGTGCACCATAGAATATGGCCACTTGGAATGGTGAGCTCTTTATTGCAATCTTCATATTTGATTCCTTGGGCACATAAGAGGGTGGTCTTAGGGCCAGGAGTGAGACTGCTAGGCTTAGTAGGGACATACCTAATTGATAGAAGTTGAAATTATGAGCCATTTGGATATATATCACAATAATGATGAAATGCATGTATGGTTAGAAGTCATTATAAGCATTACGATTCTTTTATCTACGAAGAAGATAAATGATTGAATTTGAGATCTTTTAATGTTCTAAACTAACGGTACAGTTGGTTCTGATTGAGTTGACATGAGAGAGAAAGTCAAAAAGTTGATAAACTTATAACAATTGAAATGTCATTGTGATGATATTCAGGATCCCGATCATCGTTGTCATGTGTTTAAAATTTTACATCGCAGCGATTGACTTGACAACAAATTGAAATACCAAAACTCTTAGTTTTCTCTTTCTTGATTATTAGGCGCTATTGGTGAAATTATGGATCTTCTTACTATGTAAATTATTTATGATCTACCCATCAAACCACAAAAATGTCATTGCCCACCCTAGTTTCTTTATATTGACTGACAGCTAGATAGGAAAAGTTAGAGAGGCAAGCAAGGGGTGCATGAGGCTTTGAGATGTGTGATCAAACTACCAATTATTCCCAAATATCTCTGACAAATACATTTTCTAGGAAAACATGGCAAAATAGTTGTCAATTAATGTGAATGTTTATGCTAATAGCCAAAACTCTTTCATAAGACAAATAAAATTACAAAAACAAAAAGAAATTATAGAAAGGAACAAAATTTGAGATGTTCATATATCATAAAGAAGCATATTATAGAAATCATCAACTAATGGAACTGAAATGATCTAAAGCTTGGAATGAAATAATAAAAACACAAATCGTGTAAGTTTTGTGAGACAGGACTCATAGGCGACTAATTAAAAGTTTCGTTAAAAGTATAACTAAGTAGTTAAAATTTACTCCTACATACGATATATTGTGTTCTAATTCCCTTCCCCACTTTTCAGAAGGCTGAGTTTGTATGCCTCACCAATGTGTGATCACAGTTAAGCAAACATGATCACATAATAGTGTATGATATGTTCAACAATTACCATGGGGTATATGCAAGTTCTATCATGAGAAATGAGAAATGAGATATTATGTTTGTAGATTGAGTTAACTTTGTACCACAAGATATATTGCAGAAGCAATAAGCAAAGTCAATAATGTCGACCAAGATAGGCATCTTTGCAATATAAGCTCCCCAAAGAGTGGTGTCATCCACACAGTGCCAACCCCAGTTGGTAACATTGTTTGCAGAGGTTACTGTCCTTCATGCAGCTTCGTTGTCAAATAAATCGCCAAGTTGATGCAATTCCATAGTATGCCATCCTCTCAAACACTTCATACCCTAAAAAATCACACATGCATGCATATATTGATTGCTCAAATAGTGCAATGGAGGGATCATTTAGTTTTATTAGTAGGAAAAAAACTTACGTCTCCATTACTCGTAATCATACACACACATATTGAGTCGCCTGTATCCAGTGACAAGGTTGAAGTGAGATAAACTCCACGCGAAATGTGCTTATCTGGCAGTATGCGAGTTTTTCTCGCGGTAGCCTAAGTGACGCTTAGAATATATAAGGAACATATAAGTTATGAACTACAATTGCACATACCTACAATGGAAGACAAGCTCTCCATCTCCCAGTCTTTGATCTTAAAATTGGATTACCTTTGAGATCCTGAGTCCCATCTTGTGTGTGATCATCTTCAGGCCTCTCTCTCTTCAACCTTACCATCACGTATTTAAAGAAATGAATAAGGACCTGGGGCTTTGAAATTGAAAGTCATGTGATCAGCTCATAGCTATTTAGCCTATTTATATACAAAGTTTTGGGATGGGTCGTTAATTAAGTATAACGTCAACCAGAATCTTTCAACTTAGCTCAACATTTCAGATTTATATATTTCCTTTCATTGATTGTCACATTTTTATTTAAATTTTTTGGGCAATTAAGTGAAATGATTCATTTTTAACGTTTGTTTGTAAGAAATGATCATTTTTTAGTAATGGCGACATATTGATCATATACCTTTGATACAACAATAATATAATGACACATAAGGATGATATAATGTTGACACACTAAAAAGCGAGTCATTGCAATTAAATATCAAAATGGATCATTTCGAGCTAATTGCCCTAATTTTTTTTAGCAAGTAACAATTTAATCTAGAATTCTTAGTTTCTCACACAATGTTGGGATTGGCCTACGGTGCACCGCAAGCATTAAATGCTCACCAATCTCCACCTCCCTCCTTTAATGATGAGATCGGTGTGAGCATTAAATCTTGCGGCCTTTGTAGCCTACTCCCACAATGTTACTTTCCTCAAACTTTCTTCCTTAATCTCGCTTGAATCAAAATATTTAGCAGCCAGGCACTATTTTAAAGGGAAAAAGACACCTAAAAACAAGGAAAAATCTTGAGTGAAGTGCGTCGCAATTTAATAGTACATTGGAAAATGGTTCAGTTAATTTGCGTTAGGCCCCAATGAATCTTAACCATTTAACGTGCGTACCATTAAAGATGATTTTATACTTGAAGTTGAACCCTTAAAATCTTGAGTGTACAATGCCATTTAATGAATACGACTATTGAAATGGTTGATTAATTTCAGTGGGCCCCAAATGAATCTTAACCGTTTTAACCGATACGTGCGGGTGAATGGTCACGTCTGTGAAGTGGCTTTTTAAAGCTCATTTCGATTTTATGAGTTTTGATTATTTGAAAGTACTGATTTTACTAATATTATCAATTAGAAAGAAATTAAGATTACTTAAGTGTATGTATGATATTAAATTTATTAATGTTAGTATCGCGAGAATGACTATCAACTGTTAGAACGTTGCGTTGCCACTTTGGACTGACCCACTTCATTTTCAACTCTAACTTGTTGGGCCTTCTTATTTGTTTTGTCCTCTTAGACTAATGAAACTCTTTAGCAAGAAAACAAAAGAACAGGCCGACTTATTCAACAAATTAACTAGAACAAACTCATAACTACAAATTATCGAAAGATTTGGAACCTCTCTTTTGACAAGCAACCTCATATTTTTAATCTGGAAAACGATCCCAAGTTTGATAATTCCCATGCAAAATCAAAATTAACCAAAAAGTTAAATGAAAAAAAAAAACAAGATAATCACCATCACCTTCGCCACGTGTCTCTAATTTCCTTCTAATTTTGGTAGGCCACAGGCTATTAACCATAATTTAGAAGTTGGAATCAACCTCATGTTACTGTCATTCGTTGTTTTTTTATGGAATATCATTTTCATGGAATCATATAGTTCGCCGTTCATGAATATGCGAATCCTATAAAATTGTTCATATTTTTATCCATGACTCTACATCAACACGTCATCAAAATTGAAAATGTATTATAAAATACAAACGTAGATTAGTCATGGTTAGCCACGGTGAGGAATTTGAAGATTTTTAGGAGGCCGGATACATTATGGTGGGCAAAAGTTGATCCATTTTTATAGCCACAGTCATAAATCAATATACGTGTCTACAACACTCATCACGTGACTCATATAAGGATAAGTGTTGTTGACACATAAATGATATATCCTCGTTACGAAACATATTTTTTCTTAAATAAGACATGTTGGCATAGATGAGTTTTAGATGGGTCTCACTTATGTCCGCTGTCCAAATACTAAGAGTTTCACAAGAGAAAGTGGTTTCTTGCACCATGGAAATCTTAATAGGGTTTTCAATGACCAAAAAGAAATGAGTTTTCTCTTGCAATGCTGATCAGCCTTTTCCTTTCAGTCAAACAAGTAATGACCATGATCATGATCTGCATCGCAAACTCAACTCCCATTCTTTTCAGCAGTGTGAGTCCTCTAGTGTTTTTCATGTAACGCCGGACTAATGGAACGAAGAGACGGTCGTAGATTGGGAGGCTGATGAGCATGAAAGTGTTATGAATATGCAGGGGGATTTTGAAATGTGATTAGTGTTGCTTGATGATTATCTAATGTGGCGCCTTGCTTGATGAAAACTACGAAATTATATGATTAGTGTTGTCCAAAACTAATAGATCTCAGGCCTGTGCCGTTCATGGAAAACATAGTAGCGATCTATAAAAGCTTGAATCCGTCTTTCTGCGCCAATTTGTTCCACCCCGTTTCTTCCGGTACAAGCTTAATATGTAAACACACTTATTTGGAAGTTAATTTGGTGTTTAAACTCAATGCAGACAATAATGTTTTAGCTTTGTGTGTGGATTGGTTTGATCATGGCAGATGTTAGAACCATTTTGGAACAAAACCCTGTTTCGCCTAATATCAGATTTGCTGGGAAAATGGCTAAAGAACCATTTGACAATGACCAAGGGGGTAATTCAAACAGCGGGCAATCCATCTATTCGTTGAGTGCTCACGAACGAGTATGGGCTCCTTGTAGTCTGAATTGTTCTGTTGCTGATGGAGTTGGCAAGAAAAGGCATGATAGTTGTGCAAATGAAATTGGTGGTCATTTGAGAAAGAAAATAAAGTATGAGCCAGTTTCAGAGACTTGTTCTGAGCTTGAACAGAAATTCCGTACATCTCCTAGTGAATCATTCACAAAGAGAACAATTTGTGCATTTTGCCAGTCTTCTGCAATCTCGAAGGTTAGTTGCTCTTTCATACAGTAATGTTAGTGTCTTTTTTATACATTGGTATTGTATAACTCAATTGAATTGATGAAATATTTCAGGTTACAGGGCCAATGTTGCATTATTCTAAAGAGAGACTGGTAGAGGGAGATGAGGCAAATGCTTCAAATGTCATACATGTTCACAGAATATGCATTGATTGGTATGTTCAAGCAGTAATGATGGTACTTTCGATCTAGCATAGTTAGCGATGTGTGTAGTACATGAATGGATGTTTTCTCTTTCTTAAAGTGCGGTATTATGGAACCTACATTACTTTCTGTTTTTGGAATTTTTGGGCTGATTTCTGTAAGAACATTATTGTTATTTCACTTTTACCTATTCATGAACATGATTGTTATTTTACTTTGACCTATTTGTTGTTAATCACCTTATGTGCTACTAGATAAACATATTGTGGATTTTGAAATGCAGGGCACCGCAAGTGTATTTTGAAGGTGAAAATGTTAAGAGATTGAAGGCAGAAGTGTCAAGGGGTGCAAAGCTAAAATGCACCAAATGTGGGCTAAAGGGAGCAGCTTTAGGATGCTTTGTGAAGTCCTGCCGGAGAAGCTATCATGTTACCTGTGCAATTGAAATTTCTAAATGTCGTTGGGACAATGTATTTATTATCTTCTTTTACACGTAGTAGCATATATTTGTAATCAATTTGTTTCTCGTGTCTTTTTGTTTAGTATAACCTTTTAGATTATATAATATATTTTGTTTTGGTGGCTAATGTCTGTTAAGTCGTAAATAATAGTTGATCATTGTCCTTTTTGACATCTTACAGGAAAACTTTCTGCTGCTCTGTCCAGCTCATTGTTCAGCTAAATTTCCTGGTGAGAAGTCAAATTATGGGAAGCCCAAGTAAGACATCATTCTCTTATTGAAGCAGAATTCCTGTGTTTTGGTCCCTATATTTAACTCTCGTCTCTTTAAGATGTTTTTTTTACTACTGTTAGTCTGTACAAAGAAAAGGCTTGGAAAGTATATTTTTTTGCTTAGTAATATTGCAGTTGGATATTACTTTCTTTCAATGTTTAATTTGATATCCGATTTTCTCTCATTCTGCACACAGAATCTGTCCCCCGTCCAACAGTTTGGAAGCTCCAGATGAAGTGAATCAATGGATCATGTGCCCATCTGGTTTGTCTTCTGAAGAGAAGGTTAGTTCGAAAAGAATTTCTCCTCGTATTAGTCACTTGGTTCCATGTTGTCATTAAGACTTGGAAAGTTGTCTTGAGATAACCGTAAAAAATGTCTCTCCAATAATATTATTGATCCTTTCTTTGCTTGGTTTTCATTGACCTGGTTGTGGTCAAATTAATAATTTGTTTTCATTTTCTCTATATATATTTGCATGAAAACAAAAATTGTGGAAAACGGTAATCTGTGGTTTAATTTTAGTAACATTATGCGGGTTGTAGTCCGTAAAGGCTTATCTCAAGATGGATAACATTTATGAGAACATTGTTGATACATCTGTCCAACTAAAATGTCTGCTTGATAATATTATATAAGACAACCATTTCATCAAGTCCTCGGCTGGCAGTTTATGCATTTCAATGTTCAGATTAGAAAAAGGAAATACAAATGCTAGAGGGCACAAAGTCAGATTGTATGAATTCAACTTAAATAATGTCATTGTGTGCTTCTCCATTACCATGCTTACGCTATGTGGTCAACTTCGAGCACCTTTCCTTTTAGTTTTCGACTCAATTATGCAAATTTTTGGTAACTATTTGATCTGAGTTATTGGATTATTTCCTTTGCAGGATCCGAAGCTCTTTAATGGTTGGAGTTTCTATTTTGCTGGCGATTTTGTACTGGATAGAAAGGAAGATCTTCAAGATTTGATCATTGCAGCAGGAGGCACTGTTTTCAACAGCTCATAGGAAGTGCTGGAACGAAGTTGTCTTGAACAGACAGCTTTAAGGACGCTAGTTGTATACAACCTCGACCCACCAGAAGGATGCAAGTTGGGAGAAGAAGTTTCAATCCTTTGGCAATGGTCAAATGAGGCCCAGGATATAGCTGCGAAAATTGGATCACAAATCATCGGTCACACATGGCTCTTGGAATCAATTGCGAGATGCGAGTTGCAGCCTTTTGTTTGTTGACAGAGCATGCGATGCAGTTGTCCGTGATAGATTGTATTAGTAGTATTGTGCTTGGATAGGGATCTGTTTGATAAGATGTTGACGCCCCACATGTAGTGTAGATTTCAGTTTGTAGCTACGTTTATGCATTCTCTACGGCATTTTCTCCTATGTCTCTACGAAAGTGATTCAGATGCCTTAAAAGATGTGTATTCTCCTGCAGACATGAAATTTCTTAGCTCCTAAGAAGTTTTTGTTGTTCATATCAAGTATTATTTTGAAATTATTTACTTCTAGCAATTGAATACTGTTGCGTTATCTGCCCGACAATAGCCTGTTTAACTAGTGAAAGTTTTGTTCAAATTTGTATTACATGAGAGCGTGATAGCTTGGACATGAAGCTTTTCATCAGCTTACGAGTAAAGCATTTGAGGCTTCGGTAGAAGCTTGAGCCGAAGATTTGCTGGGCGAAGTTTCCATGGCAAAGTCGCCTTTTGATTCTGTAGTGTCGGCGTTATAAACAAAGTACTTAGCGACGAGCAGAAAGAAGAGCAAGTTGAGAGTGCTCAGGGCAGCCAAGAACAAGTAGTAGTAATCGAAATGAGAGACGTTTAGGTTATCCAGAATCCAACCCCGGCCATGTTGCTTGGTGATCTTCGAAACTGTCGAAAGAAGAAAACTACTGAGAAAACTCCCAATTCCCAAGCTGGTAGTGAAGTATGAAGTCCCAAGGCTTTTCATTCCTTCTGGTGCTTGGTCATAGAACAGCTCTATCTTAGCGGTTTCGACGAAGCAATCAGCAATTCCCAGCAAAGCAAACTGAGGGAGGAGAACGAAAATTGTGAGGGGAAGTGTGTCCCTTTTCCCAAATAGTCGATGTTCTCTTACGACACTCAGTCTCTTTCTTTCAGCCAACCAAGCTGTGATCATGATCAAAACGTGCAACACAAGGCCAATGCCTAGTCTTTGCAGCAACGTGATCCCTCTAGGGTTCTTCGTGTAGCGCCGGATCCATGGAACGAAGAAGCGATCGTAGACCACGAGGCTTATCAGCATGAAGATTGTTATGAATGCCGAGAGACACGCCGGAGGGATCTCGAAATTAGGTCCAATGCTTCTGTCTAGGGTTGTGCCTTGTTTGACAAAGAGTGTTTTTCCTTGGGCTAACATCATGCTTGGTACAAATGTTGCTACTAGAATTGGGACCATTTTGACCATTTGCTTGGTTTCTTCCACTTGTGTCACCGGACATAGCTTCCACGGCGAGGTTGGTCCACTCTTTACGGCCGCTTTGTCAAGAAACCTGCAGTTAACACGATGCTAGAAAATGAAATTATTTGTACCATATTTACTGACTACATTATTAATTATGTCGCTCATAGAGTTGAGGCCCACTTGAATAAGGTCTCATCTTTATTAGTAATGTGAACAAAAGTTAGGAAAGTTGTAGGATCATTGCAATTTGAACAATGATTTAGGTACACTTCATTGTTCACCTCATTTGTGATTAACGAATCATTTTTTTACACACGTCATATTCAAAGTCATTCATTTCTAAATGTCAATTTAATCATATCTCTGCAAGAAATGAATTAAATTGGAGGTAATTGAAGGTTGTTTAGTAACCCATATATATGTATCAAACAAACCGATTGTTTTGCAACAATTAAGATCTTCATGACGACTCGTCCTATTTATGTGATACATATGGATGACTAAACGATCTCTAATTTCATTGAGTTTTTTGCAGCGATAATCTTTGAATGGTCATTAAAAAATAAACAGTTTTAATCATGACATGCGTATAGCGGGAATTCGTTAATCACAACCGGAAGAACAAGGATTCGACATTGGGATTTTACCTCAATGAAGGGGAGTGGTCAATTCTGAATTTCCCAGCCTTTGTGTACTCTTCCAACCTCAACTCATGAAGCTCCTTTTGGTCATCTGGGATTGTCACCCTCCACTTCCTTAGGGCAGCCACAAGCACACGAGCTATCCTACTAAAAGGACTCCCAGAAGGCAATTTGTGCCTGTAAAACTTAGTCCCCAACAAAAACACCACAACAGAGATTGCAAGCCCAAGTGTTGGGAGCCCATACCCAAGGGCCCACCCAACTTTGTCTTGTATGTAAATCAAGAAGGTGTTTGAGAAAAGGGTCCCAAAGAAGATGCTGAACATCCACCAGTTGAAAAATGAGAGCTTTTGGGTCCTCTCTTTGGGCTCAAACTCATCAAACTGATCTGCTCCCATGGTGGAGATGTTGGGCTTGGTCCCACCAGTTCCAATGGCAATTATGTAAAGTGCACCATAGAATATGGCCACTTGGAATGGTGAGGCTCTTTTGTTACAATCTTCATATTTGATTCCTTGGGCACATGAGGGTGGTCTTAGGGCCGGGAGTGAGACTGCTAGGCTTAGTAGGGACATACCCTAATTGATAGAAGTTGGAGAATTATGAGCCATTTTGGATATATATCACAATAATGATGAAATGCATGTATGGTTAGAAGTCATTATAGCGATACGATTCTTTTATCTACGAAGAGAAGATAAATGATTCGAATTTGAGATCTTTTTTAATGTTCTAAACTAACAGCTAGTTGGTTACAATTGAGTTGATATGAGAAAGTCAAAAAAGTTGATAAACTTATAACAATTGAAATGTCATTGTGATGATATTCCAGATCAATCATGCATTGTCATGTGTTTAAAATTTTACATACGCGATTGACTTGACAATAAATTGAAATACCAAAACTCTTAGTTTTCTCTTTCTTAGTTATTAGGCATGGTGGTGAAATTATGGATCTTCTTACTATGTAAAATTGTTATGATCTCTTACATCAAATAAAAAATGTCATTGCCCACCTAGTTTCTTTATATTATTTGACAACTAGATAGGAAAAAGTTAGAGAGGCAAGCAAGGGGTGCATGAGAAGGCTTTGAGATGTGTGATCAAACTACCAATTATTCCCAAAATATACTCTGACAAATACATTTTCTAGGAAAACATGGCAAAATAGTTGTCAATTAATGTGAATGTTTATGCTAATGGCCAAAACTCTTTTTCTTAAAAATTTACAAATAAAATTACAAAAACAAAAAGAAATTATAGAAAGGAACAAAATTTGAGATGTTCATATATCGTAAAGAAGCATATTATAGAAATCATCAACTAATGGAACTGAAATGATACAAGCTTGGAATGAAGCAAAACACAAATCGTGTAAAGTTTAATAAGACTTCAGACTCATGAACGACTAATTAAAGTTTACTCGTTAGAAATTTGTAACTTAAGTAGTTAAGAATTTACTCCTACATACGATATATTGTGTTCTAATTTCCTTCCCCACTTTTCAGAAAGAACTAAAGTTTGCTTGTACCTCACCAATGTGTGATCACAGTTAAGCAAACATGATCACATAATAGTGTGATTTGTTCAACAATTACCATGTGGTGTATATGCAAGTTCTATCATGAGAAATGAGAAATGAGATATTATGTTTGTAGATTGAGTTAATTTTGTACCATAAGATATATTGCAGAAGCAATAACAAAAGTCCAATATCGACCAAGATAAGCATCTGCAATATAAGCTCCCAAAAGTGGTGTCATCCACACAGTGCCAACCCAGTTGGTAACATTGTTTGCAGAGGTTACTGTCCCTTCATGCAGCTTCGTTGTCAAATAAATCACCAAGTTTGATGCAATTCCATAGTATGCCATCCTCTCAAACACTTCATACCCTAAAAAATCACACATGCATGCATATATTGATTGGTCAAATAGTGCAATGGAGGATCATTTAGTTTTATTAGACGAGGAAAAAAAACTTACATGTCTCCGTACTCGTAATCATACACACATATTGAATCTATTTCTCTTGTCAAGTGACAGAAGGTTGAAGTGAGATAAACTCAACAAATGTGTATACAACAAGAGTATGCAAGTTTTTCTCGTGGGTAGCTACGTAACGCTTAGAATATATAAGGAACATATAAGTTATGAACTACAATTGTACATACCTACAATGAAGGAACAAGCTCTCCATCTCCCAGTCTTTGATCTTAAAATTGGATTACCTTTGAGATCCACAGTCCCATCTTGTGTGTGATCATCTTCTGAGCCTCTCTCTTCAACCTTTGCCATCACGTATTTAAAGAAATGAAGAGGGACCTGGGGCTTTGAAATTGAAAGTCATGTGATCAGCTCATAGCTATTTAGCCTATTTATATACAAAGTTTTGGGACAGGTCAGTTAATTAAGTATAACGTCAACCAAGAATCTTTCAACTTAGCTCCAACATTTCAGATTTATATATTTCCTTTCACATTGATTGTCACATTTTTGTTTAAATTTTTGGGCAATTAGCTGAAATGATTCATTTTTGACATTTTGTTTGTAGAAATGATCA